>JASVER010000004.1:12653125-13101846 GCA_030449065.1 Oceanodroma leucorhoa | reverse complement strand
TGCAGGGCTGTGTGTCACCCAGGCTGCGGGGGTGCAGGGCTGTGTGTCACCCAGGCTGCGAGGCCACAGAGCTGTGTCACCCAGGCTGCAGGACTGCAGGGCTGTGTGTCACCCAGGCTGCAGGACTGCAGGGCTGTGTGTCACCCAGGCTGCGGGGACACAGGGCTGTGTGTCACCCAGGCTGCGAGGCCACAGAGCTGTGTCACCCAGGCGGCGGGGCCGGAGGGCTATGTGTCACCCAGGCTGCCCCAGGTGGCCAGGAACCCCCCGGCTGTGGCTGTATAGCTGTTTTGGCAGTAAAATACATACTTTGGCTTCATGGGAGAGTTGGAGAGTTGGCAGCGCTTTGGAATTAGGCTTGATTTCAGCACCCTGTCTTGTATAAGCACCTACTCACCATAATTCAGTTATACACATCAGAGAGATTTTAACACAGCTTTGCACAAGGATTTTGCACAAATGAAATCCAGGTAATTCTTTTTATCAGAAGTGGATAAACCTCTTTTGATTTATTTCTGATAAAAATGCAGGCTGACATTTTGTTCATAACTCTAAACCACTCCCTTCAAGATATTTCCAAGTCACTTCTTTCCACAAAGATCTGGGTAAGATCTCATTTCTGAGACTCTCACCTGACATGGCTTTCGTACGAATTCCTCCTCCCTGACAAGAGAAGCTAAAACCTGCTTCTCCCATGCATCTCAAAGTGAAATTCAGTACCTTTTTGTCTCACTGTTTATCATTTCTTGCAAATAGTCAGATCCATTTCCTTTGGAAAAGGTTTGTCTTTGTATGACAGGCATACAAATAGGTTTTATTACAGTACTCTATTCACTGGTGCAGCTTAGCCTGGAGATAAAAAGGAATTCATTTTCTAGATTTTCCCCAAATGTCAGCTCTACATTATCAGAGTTCTTAACTCAAGAAGAATGGGCAAAAGGAAAAAAAATATGAACTGATATATTGTATCTGACTTCATGTTAGTGACCGAGAGCCCAAACTTCCCCCCCAGTGAATTGAATCAAAGTAGAATCAAGAGTGCAAGATTAGGCAGAAAAGCACCAAGTCATCTGAATTTCAACAATGGTAACTTAGACAGTGCAATCTTTTAAATATTAATGGCAAACTCTGCTCACTGACTTAACCATACCGCTGTGTATGCCCTAAAGGTCAGAAAAATTGGATTTTCTTTTCCCTCTTTTTTTTTCTTTCTTGGCAGTCTTTGACATGTATATCTAGACTTCTTTCTAAAAACAAAAACAAACCCCCAAAATTACCATACTATCACACTAGAACACTTCTAGCCCTGTAAAGCAAAGCAGCCTATCATGTGTCATGGTTTAGCTCCAGCCAGCAACTAAGCCCCACACAGCCGCTCGCTCACTCCCCCACGGAGGAAGGAGGAGAGAATCAGAAGAGTAAAAGTGAGAAAAATCGTGGGTGGAGATAAAAACAGTTTAATAGGTAAAGCAAAAGCCGCGCACACAAGCAAAGCAAAACAAGGAATTCATTCACYACTTCCCATCAGCAGGCAGGTGTTCAGCCATCTCCAGGACAGCAGGGCTCCATCACGCATAACCGTTACTTGGGAAGACAAAACGCYATCACTCCGAACGTCCCCCCCTTCCTTCTTCTTCCCCCAGCTTTATATGCTGAGCATGACGTCATATGGTATGGGATATCCCTTTGGTCTGTTGGGGTCAGCTGTCCTGGCTGTGTCCTCTCCCACCTTCTTGTGCACCCCCAGCCTACTCGCTGGTGGGGTGGGGTGAGGAGCAGMAAAGGYCYTGACTCTGTGTAAGCACTGCTCAGTAGTAAGGAGAACAGCCCTGTGTTATCAACACTGTTTCCAGCACAAATCCAAAACATAGCCCCAGACTAGCTGCTATGAAGAAAATTAACTCTACCCCAGCCAAAACCAGCACACATGACAGTGAAGAATCAATATTTTTTTCTGCTGAGACTTGAAGGAAACCAGCGCAGAAGCCTCTTCAGGCATGTTTGCTGTAACTGCTCTTGCCACTTTGGCCATTACCTGTCAACATGCGATTTGGTTTTATTCAGCGCTGTACAATTAGGGCCAGATCCCAGCTGACAGCTGGTTTCACGGGTGCTAGCTGTGACAGCCTCTCCTGCTGACCAGTGGGTATTCCTGCCATGAGAAACTTATCCCCACTTTCCAAACTCCTCCTCGCAGTAGTTTGCCCGCAGCTCAAGATACTTCTGCAAGTTGTGCTGACTGGGAGGTATTCCAGCAGTATGATTTGTGGCACCCAGAGTGATTTAGATGTGTCAGCGACTGCAGAGGTTGTGCTGATTATCAGAGAAAGATAGAAGGTGGGTAGAAGGGTTCACATAGTCTATCATAGTCAAGGGAAACATGTTCAGAAACAGAGTAGTAAAACCAAAGCAAAAAAAACACTACCTGGAGATTCACACTGCCTGCCTCCTCCCAGTGTCTCCTCTTCAAGAGCTGGACTGCTGAAGCAAGGAGTGGCTCCAGCCTCCGTGAAGATGCATCATGTAGTCTGTGGCCCCGTGAGCATGTCAGTCCAGGCGTGGGCTCGCTGCATGATTATGCAGGCTGGGCAGCTCACAAGCCCCATTCTCAAAGCCTAGCTCTTGGCTTGTTAAACCTCTGTATGGATTGCTATCCTTTTGGCACAAAGGAGATATAAAATGACGCTCTCAGGAACCCCTTCCTTTCATCTCACTGCTGAACTCCAGAGAAATTCTTTGACCTACAACTGTAAGCTTAATTGATTGTAATTGACCTACAAGGGAGACACGAAACTCTTCTCACCAAATTGTGGCGAAGCAGATTAAGCTCTGAAGTCAGATGGCTCTGACTAGTTTGGGTACTGCCCGACATGCTGCTGCTTTCTCTCACTCATTCATTGCTTTCTAAATTCACCTGCTGCCTGATTCAGGCAGTCTCAATGGCAGCCATGTATGACAAATCATATAAAATTATTTAAGAAATTAAAATTAAGCCAAGAGCTTCATCATAGGACAAATATTAGCATGGCAATAGCATTTTATAAACACCAATCATGAGCTGGAGGCACAGTATATAAATGTTCAGACTGCCTCAGTTTGCAGCCTGGTCCCTTTGCTACTGCTAAGATCTCTAGTAAAGGCAATAAATCTGTGGTCTAATCTGATTTTGGAATAAATCTCTTTGGGTCAGCTAGCAGTTTCTTGACTCAAACTAGGAAATAGTTGAATGACCAAATAGAATGATCTTTTTTTTAACTGAAGTTTGCCTATTTTCATGTTTAGTGAGACGGAAGCAGTTTTATCAAATGTTCTGTGTTTTCTGACAAAGAATACACAGAAGTTTGCATTAAAAAATGCATTTTGTAGAGTTGGCTCTGTTGCTTCTGTTACTTTATCAGTAGAGCTGGAGTCATTTTGATTTCATTGTGAGGAAGCAACGGCATCCTACTTGCTTTTTAAGCCTTTTGTGTCCTTTAGCTTCTCTTTCCTCTAAGGATCAAACAGGAATTAGGAAGCACTGATCTCAGGGGCTCACAGGTCTGGGTGGAGGCCCACCCCATACAGGCACTCTCCTGCTTTGCAAGATCCTGATGACATGGTGGCCCTGGAAAGAGGGCTGGAGGTGCCTTCACATGCTCAGACAGACATATCACTAAACGGGCTGAAAGAACCTGAGAACATCTCTCAGGCCTGCCCCCAAGAAACGTGAAATCCAGACAACCTGAGTCTTTGGGTCATACTGATGATCTTTGTTTTCTTTAACTATACTGAAGCTGATGAATAAGACAGTGCTGCTGATGATTTAGCTAGGCTAAGAGTGGTATTGCCTGCTGAGGGTCTTTCTTTTATAAACATCACCGTCTGAGTCTGAAAAATGGTAACGCTTCAGACACATGGCAATACTCTGGTAGAAGACTTTTATGCAAGCCTTCGGATATAACTATGTGTGTATATACACATACAGATAAGGGAGGTGGAGAAAGAGGCTTTTAAATATATTCTCTATTATTCTCACTCTTCTCTTTATAAAGTCTAATTTGTAAAGGATCATTGAACTCTAAGTCATTGCTATAACAAAGTTACGATATTTTGATCTAGAAGAAGTGATCCATGAATAACTTCAAGACTAATTTGTGACTTCGAAATTTTTACTGACCATTAAAAACCAGGTAAAACWTTTTTTTCCTGAAAAATCCCCAGAAAGTTTCACCATTTTTATCACTTTATTATTTTCACCATTTATTAGCTCTACTTCTAAGAAAAAGTAAATATCTCCACTACTTATTTTTAATGCAGTACTTGTGACCCAAACATAAACATATGCATTTAGATTCTGCAGTAAATGTACAATTCCAGAAGTTAGGCATGATTTTGAAGGCTCAGCGGATCCTATTAGGCAATTAGTTCTGTCCTGAACTGTACAGGAGACCCAAGTACTAACCTGAATTGTGCATTTCAGTAGATTACAGTATCTAAAAGTGCCTAACTCCCTGTTGCGAATCCATCCAGCTAAGGACAGAAAAACTTTGAAAAAGCTCTTCATTGCATATGATGGAATCTATTTGCCTCATAATTGTAGGGCTATTTCTATAAAGAGACCCCCAGCAGTTGCTAATTGCATCCAGAAACCTCATTACATTATACCAATTGGATTTTTAATTAGAAATGCAGATGGTAACTCATTTATTACTGTTGTAAGATCCAACTGGGAAAGAAATCTCAATTCCGTTTTGGATGCATTCACCTTTTGGATGCTGGAAAAGAATGAGGAATGGGAATGGTGAAACTGTGACTGACATTATGTCTTCCAATAAGGATGTATCATTGCACCGAGGCGGAAGGTCACAAGTAAAAGGAAGGAGAAGCATCTATGAAGCCAGTTTCAGAAAAATAAAGAGCCCTACAGAAATAATTTCAGAAAAATAAAGAGCCTGTTGGGATAGCTAGCTGGGAAGTTGACAAGTGAAAAGCTAGCCAAAATGATTTTGTGGAGTTATTGATATACCCCTCTCCATTCTTCCGAATAGAGAGAATGAAGGTGAGCATCTCAACCTACTATTAAAATTCACTTGTCTATAAATCCTTTTCTCACTGTACACAAAAGAAGACCGTAAATGTCCTGCGTGATGCTGACAGCAGTATAGAGCCTGTTAAGTCTACATTGCTGCGAGCTGACGTGYGCGGTGCCAATTCAGATCCCACTCCTGATCACGGCCATGGCAGGACCCAGCAGTCTCTTGATTACACAACAGACAAGGTTACAGCCTTGCACCTTCAGGGGCTGATGATGACAACTCAGGCTGTCATTTTTCTCTGTTTGCCTTGTCCTTTTGGATTGTAAATTCTTTGGGAAAGTGGCTTGCACTTATTAATGTTTCCCGAGCCTGGAACAAAGCAGTCCTTGACTCAGAGTGAACAGACAGCAAGCTCAACGGCTACTGCCTAGCTCTTTCCTCTGAAGGTGTAAAAGGTGGGTGGGAGCTTACATGCTGTGTTTCTGCCCCTTTTTTTTTCATCTGAGGCTTCTCATTTCATTTGTTTTGTTTAGAATCATTTTGCTCTGTCTCTTCCACTCATATGCCATCAGGAAAAAGAAAAGTGTTTCTCTATCACTGTAATGAAATCACTTGAAAATAAAATACCATTAGCCGGTGCCAACCTGGAGAGGCAAGCACTATCAACGTGTCAGTTACTCCCTACAGTAGCTGAACTGTTCCCTCTACAGACACATTTTTTTGTGTGTGTGCATCTCTGTCAAATGGACCTAGTAAGATGTCTTCTTGCCTGCAAATTCTGTGAGMACAGAGCTGTTGTCTCAGATCAGAAAGGAGTAACACAGCAACAGGGACATGGATTCTCTTTTAGACTCTTCTGTTCCCTGTCAGGAAAGTGCAACCTTGCTTCTTCTCACATTTTTTTTTTAACAGTAATGCTACAATTTCTACTGAGAGTTTGGGGATAAAAAAAAAGTTTAAAAGCTGTTACTGTAATTTTTAATTCTGAGTTATTAGAATTACAGTTGTGCTTTCAGAAATACTTTTAATCCTTTATRAGTAAATGTCAGAGCCTGCTACATGTTCTTCTGGGTAAGTGAACAATTGCTGTGTTTTCCTTCTGTAAATCCAGAGAATGAAACATAGGCACCATATAAGAAACTAATCCTGCTACAGTCAGAAAGAGAGCATTTTCTTTTCCCTCTGAGTAAGATGGGAGCAGGAACAGCCTCACTGGCTTCCAAAGGGCCATATCGTTTCATTCATAGTCAGGCATGTTATTTCATGCCAGGAAAAGTTGAAAGTGCCATATATAATTTAGCTCACTTGATGCATCCTGTTTTAAGATCCTGACTTTAGTTGCYTTAACATGAACAAATCGATGATATAATAGCCATTTATAAAACAAAAACGATCCAGGCTGCCTTTTTGCATTATATTTTCTCTGTTTTCTTCCCCTAGTTAAAAATAGAAATAAATAAATAAAAATCAGCAATCCGCTTGGTGTAAGGTATTTGAAGTTTACTGAAAGCAGTCCTATTGCTAAGAATCCATTTTGCTGTTCTGTTAGAAAAAGATGGCTAAATAAAGCCAAATGATGAACTTCTGGAACAAAGTCCATTAGCATGGGCACGGTAGCCCAAGTTGAAAAACTCAGTGATGCAGCATGAATTGATTTGCTAACAATAACTGGGGAAAGGGGCTTAGCCCAGTTGCTACTGTACTATTTCAACTCCAAAAATCGGAACAAAGTGAATGCATATCCTTTTGGCATACCTACCTCCACATGTAGGAGGCAGATAACTGCAGGTAGGCAATTATATATGGTCTTCTTCTCTACAAGTTTCAACATCGGAACAGGATTATTTTTAACTTCGGAGGAAAGGATCACCATGGAAACTTAATGAAGTATGAGAGTGATCTGACTGATTGACTATGTTACAGCAAAGGAATATTGACATGAAAGGCAGAGATAAAATTCACGCTGTTCTAAGCCACAATTCCTCTAGTAGCTGAATCATCAGGTCTCGTTTTCCAGACAGTAATACTACACGAGATTTTCTTGTCCTTATTSAAGAGGAACACGTTGCAGAGGTCACGTTTTCTCTCTGACACTTTGTCAGTCACAGGGATGGTAACAACACTGAGGACCTTTCTATTTATGAAACAAAGGTTAAAACCTGAAAGAAAAGATTTATGTTTCTGTTAAGTGCTACCATGCTATAAATTTGTAGATTAATTTGGGCTTCTCAGTACTAAAGCTAGGTTAAGCTTTGACCACACTTCTTTATGGAAAAACATAAGGTACTTGTAATCTTAAAATGCTTTGCAAATTAATTCTGGTTTTATCAAATTTTTCAGTGTATGGGAAGGCCAAGAATGGAAAAAGTCCTGACAGAATAGTTGTTTCAGCCTCTCAATTGGAAATTAACTTTTGTTTTGGAATGTCAAACCATTTTAGTTTTGCTTATAAAATACTCACAGCATGGAAAGAAAACATTCTGAATCATAGTGAATAAAATATTTCATTCCATCTGAAAGGATATTTTTTACTTCTTTGTTCCCATTAAAAAAACCAACAACCTTTGACTATTTTAAATTTAAGCTGATCTGATTGCCTTGAACTGGCAATGTAGAGAAAAAAATAGCTATTTCCATTTCTTGAATTCATCATTTTAAGTGCAAACCTTCATTTTCTACCCTTGCTGTAAGGTAAATTTAAAAATCTTACGTAAGAATATTCTTTTAATCTCACACGAGAGTTGTAACTTCAGAAGATGCCTTCATTTCTAGCACCAGCTGAACAGGGAACTAATGCCATTAACCTAGTCTGTGATCCAAAATCTTGCAAAGAGGGTTGGTTTTGCCTGTTTTCTCTGTGCTGCCCGCTCAGCCCCGGCTCACTTTGTCCCATGGCTCCCTCTAGCCCATGCCCTTCTGTTCAATGACTGACTCCCTCATTCACTGGCACTTTAAAAAAGTCTATTGAGCACATTTTTCTCTATTCTACAGTGTTTCCTTTTCTACTTATTTATTGACCTATTTTTACTCAGTCTACCCATTATTCTGGAGGATTTTTCAGCTCCAAATCCCAAAGCTCTTGATACWTGCTAAGTCTTTAAATTGGCAAAGAGCCACAGCTGGCATAGGCAGAAACAGAGTTCAGGAACCCAATTTTCAGTCCTTACTCTACGATTTTAGGCCAAAGTGTCTCATGTAAAGCGGTCACAGGACAGCAAGATAATAACTTTTAAGACAGTTCAAGTATGACAGTGATGCAGATGTTAAAATAAGCCCTGACCACAATGACCCTTCATGGCCGTTTCTGTTTTTCACTTTAACACCAAGCAAAGAATAAACTCCAATTACCTCATTGAAAAGCCCATAGGGAGCCAAGCCTGATGTTATATCAACTGTGGACATTTGGTGGTTTATTGCTGTGGTATGGAGACCTATGGGATAGTGCACATTCTTCCTGTAACAACGCCTTCATCTCATTCTTGGTGCCGAGTCCATCATCGTGTGACTAACAGCGGATTGCCTTGTAGGGGAAAAGCTCGTGGCTGTTTTGTGTCTGATCTATGTCCGTTCTGTCAGAAAAGCCAGCCAGAGTGCACCCTATGGACTTTGCAATGCAGCCTCTTGTGAGCACAAGCAACTTTTCAGCTCTCTTAGCGATTGCTGTACAAAAAAAGAACCTGGAGTGGGAATCCTGGGGTAAGTCTCCGCCATGGTGCAATGGGAGCACAGCAGGAGGAACTGCAGGGCTTCTACAAGGCACTCACAGGACAATGGGAAAAGGAGAAAAGAACAAAAAAAGGGGAAATGGAAAGATCAAGAGAAAAATAACTGTATAGTCAAAAAGCATCCGATGGGAAATACTTATTTACAGAAGCAGCGGGAGAAGATTGTTCTGAACCAATAATGACTACTCTGATCATCAGCAAATGCTGCGAGCTGCCAGCTGCTGCTGTAACACGTGTGGAGCAGCTTTGAGTGGGAAAGTCTCCGGGCATGTCACAACCCATGGGTCTCCTCTCTCCTCTTCCCCAGACTTCCCACAAGTGAGTCTTTTAGGAACAGGTTTTAAAAGGCATGTCAGTACCTATCACTCGAGAACTTGGTGTTTGAACACACTTAAAGATCTGAACTTTAGAGACAGACATTTAAAGCCTTTCTGGCACCTAAAGACTTTCAACAGCACCAAGTTACTTAGTTGCCATTTAAATCAATGGGAGTCCTTGGCTTTTATCCTTAAAATGAGGAAAATAATAGTTTAATGAACACGGTTGCTAGGGTAGCTAGAGATACCAAGTTCTCCCTTTTTGTACGGAAGCAGGCACACTCAATTACGTGTCTGTCCTGTTAATGCTCTCTGTCCTGTTAATAGCTGGCAGGTTTTCCTTTGCCCTCAGGGGCTGGTGACTGTATTGCTGGGGCAGTAGGTGCCAGGTGCCCTCTCCTCTGCCTCCATCAGCTAAGAGGGGCCAGATGTGTGGCTCAGCAGCAACCAGCCAGTAGTAGGTACCCAAGGATATGTCAGAAAATAGTGATGCCCCAGTTTATTCGTGTTTATGAGGTACATTGGTAACTAGTATTATAACAACATTCAGAGACTTGAGATTGCATTAACTTTTTTTGTTTCCAGTGCCTGGCATCACTCATATTGATGCATAGATTAAAAGTAATTTTATTGGCTGATGGTTATTGAAAAGTCTGGGAGACATTTGGTGGGTTGATTAAAGAGGGGTTGTGAGGAGTATTTCCCAGACGTGTTCTCTGGGCATGAAATTTCCTTGCATTCTCAGTGGTAAAATGTCGTAGAGAGATTTCTTGTTACAGCCATGCTGTGGCCCAGTAGGCTGGCATCTTCTCATATTTTCAATAGGGGTGCTGCATCTTGGTGAATTAAGATTTCACATAAGATGCCTCCAACAGACATTTATGAACAAGTGTTTTACAGACTTATGGGAGAAGATAAAAATTCTTAGTATGAAGTTTGGTTGGAACTTGGTAATTTATATAGATAAACCTGTGTCTTTAAGCAGCTTGCCTGCTGCCAGAACGAAAGAAGAAATGTGCATTAGAGCTGCTAACACTCATTGATAAACCAAATCATAATTCTTCCTCAGGGAATATTTTCAGCCCATAAACAGAAAATCTACTGTAAATGCCACACTGATGTTACCTCAGTACTGCACTGATTCATTCAGTAGAGTATTGCAGAAATTAAATGGCTATTATATCATGAATTAATTATATACCCTAAGGTGGTTTTTTTTATGATTGTGATGGGTAATAGTAATAACACAACTACACACTGTGTTTAGGTATAAAATGCTACGTACTTGTTTTATTCTCCTTGCRTGTCTGTGCTTCAAAATCCTAATCTTTTTAATGGAAATATCTAGTAACATCTCTAATGTTAAAGGGGCAATGGTTTTAAACTGGAAGAGGGTAGATTTACGTTGGACATAAGGAAGAAAGTTTTCACAATGAGGGTGGTGAGACACTGGAACAGGTTGKTCAGAGAAGTTACGGATGCCCCATCACTGGAATTGTTTAAGGTCAGGTTGGACAAGGCTTTGAGCAACCTGGTCTAGTGGAAGATGTCCCCACTGATGGGAGGGTTGGACTAGATGATCTTTAAAGGTCTCTTCCAACCCAAACCATTCTATCATTCTATGATTATAATGGATGGTGTTTCATGCTTAATAGAAATAAGAGGAAAAGCGAAAGAGCACTGACACTAAAGGCTAACTGAGAAAGCAAGAGTGGAGCATGTGGAAGCCAGCAGTATCACTGGGGCAATATTCTTAGCAGAATATACATGACACGAGGTGATATAAAAAGGTTTTGAATGTTTTCTCTTACCACTGATATCAGAGTATTTAATTAAGTGACAATGAATAAAAAGTGTGTAACTATCTAGACCGTCATTTCATGAATCAGAAATCAACAGAGGGAATGGCTGCTGATTGTCTGTTGGGCAGTTTCATCCTGCATTAACATAACTGGCTATACATAACAGAAGAATGTTAACAAAGGAAACCTCAGAGCTGAAAAGTTGGATGAAACACCCAAATACCTCATGCAACGAGCAGCAATCACTTTTTCTTGATACAAGTACAATGACTTTAGGTTGATTCTTTCCTTAAACTGATGTAAGAGGACAAATTAGCTTGTGATCTTGTAGCTGAATTGGCAACACTGTGACTTCAAACAATTTGTCCTGGGAGAAGGGGAAGTATTGCAAAATTCCCTTCTCTCCACTCCCACACTGCTTCCACTGGGAAGGAATTAAGGTTGACAGTCCAGTGATCTAGCACACCCTCCAAACAGTCTGGTACTGGCTTTACAGATATTCTCCACATCTGGTCAACCATTTGCTTAGGTTGGCCCTTGCCACCAAAAGATGACAAAGAACCCTGATGGGCCATCCTTCTCTCTGAGCTATTTTTATGGCCCCCTGGTCACCTAATTTGGAAAATCTTCTATGGAGGGGTAGAGAAAGGCATGTTCTTGGTCTGSTCATGCTCAGCAGGAAAGAAACAGTTATGCAGGGATGTATTAAGTGTACCAAAGTACAACTCCTCGTTGTTCCTCCAGAATCTCTCAGTTCTGGCTACATATTTTCTCTCACCTTTTTATTCATACCCATCCCACTAAGACCTCACTGTGTTGCATGGTCTCTTTATTATCTTCCGTTTGGCCCTGGCCAAACTGCTCTTTCTCAGAGGGTTCATGGGAGATCCTGGTGAATTAGTTGGAAATAGGTCCTCATCCTGCTGCATCACTGGGCAGAGCTTCTTGGGCACCTTCTGGGAATGGTTGGCATTGTTAGGAGTACTCTGCTTGCTGTCCCAACTTCTACGTTTGTGACCCTTAGATCTTCTGCTCCCCTCCTCTTTTACATTCACCATTCTTAGAATAATTTGGTGTTTTCCCTGCTCTCTTTTTCTCTAACCCCTCCCTTCTGAAGAAAAGCTTAGATTTTGTTAGAGACAGGCTAATGTTTATCTTTAAAAGGAAAGACCAGCAGAAACATAGTTCATAAGCAAATGCTTTGGTAAAAGTAAGAGCAGAGCAAACATACATGATACCTTCCCACTAATACTCCCCTCACTGGCGACAATTTTCAGGGAATTTTCCTAACTTGTTTTTATTTATATATTTAGAAACACCCAGCTGGTCTCTCTATCTTTCAAATATTTGTCAAGTCTTTCCTTGCATGCACTTCTTGCATCCACAATATCCCTAGCAAAGAGCTCCACAGATCTGTTTCTACTTGTTGTCTGAACAGTCAGGTCCTATTGCTTGCTCCCATAAGCTGCATGTTTGAGCCCTATTTCTAGCACATAAAGAGGCAGTGAACAGTCAAAACCTTTTCCCTGTGATGATTCGGCAAACCTTAAACATATTTTCCCTGTAAGTTGTCATTTCTTCATATTGAAGTTTCAGCTAAGTCAATTGTTCCTTTTACAGGTGTTTTCCATACCTTTGATTATATTTGTTGCCCTCCTCTTACCCTTTCCAGTTCTCATAAGTCCTTTCTTTTGACACGAATGTTTGATCTGTGTTTTCTTAGCTACCGTAAAGCACTGAACTGGTTTTCATGGAACCATCAAACAAAACACCAAAATCTAGATGCTCCTGAAAAGCAATGGTCAGTTTAGAGCCCTCGTATGAAGCTAGAATTGTTTTCTTCCACACACAAATCACACTACACATATGCATATTGAGTTTCATCTGGCATTTTATTGTCCAGTTCCCTTGCACTGTAGTCTTTCTGCAGCTCACCAGGCTGTGCTTGTCCTTAATATCTTAAATAATTGTGCATCATCAGCAACCTTTGCCACTTTGCTGTTAACCCCCTTTTCCAAATCATGTATGAACAAGTTGAACAGCACAGATTCCAGTACAGTCCCCTCCACTGGTGACTTCCCCTTGTCACAAGAGCTGGCCATTTATTGCTCCCTTCCATCTCCTGTGTTTTAGCAAATTATTTATCCATTCCATGACCTTTCCATTTATGCAAATGACCATAAAGTAGAGAGAAGGACTAGTGGGGTTAAGTAAAAAAATATGCAATTCTTGAGGAAAAATGCACAAGGAAGAGCTGGCAATGTGCGCTCACAGTCCAGAAAGCCAACCATATACTGGACTGCATCAAAAGAAGCGTGGCCAGCAGGTCGAGGGAAGTAATTCTACTCTGCTCTGGTGAGACCCCACCTGCAGTACTGCATCCCGCTCTGGAGCCCTCAGTACAGGAAAGACATGGACCTGTTGGAGCGGGTCCAGAGGAGGGCCACGAAAACGATGAGGGGGATGGAACGCCTCTCCTATGAAGAAAGGCTGAGAGAGTTGGGGTTGTTCAGCCTGGAGAAGAGAAGGCTTCAGGCAGACCTTATTGCAGCCTTTCAGTACTTAAAAGGGGTTTATAAGAAAGATGGGGACAGACATTTTAATAGGGCCTGTAGCAATAGGACAAGGGACAATGGTTTTTTAAAGTAAAAGAGGGTAGATTCAGACTAGATAAAAGGAAGAAATTTTTTACAATGAGGGTGGTGAGAGAGGTGGTAGATGCCCCATCCCTGGAAACATTCAAGGTCAGGTTGGACGGGGCTCTGAACAACCTGATCTAGTTGAAGATGTCCCTGCCTACRGCARGGGGGTTGGACTAGATAACCTTTAAAGGTCCTTTCCAACCCAAACCATTCTATGATTCTATGATTCTATGATAAGAAAGAAGGACCAATAAAGAAGAAAGCTGTTTAGAATGGCTTGAAAATTGCTGTTTGTCTTTTTCCACTTGACTACTTGAACACATAAAACAAAAAACACCTTCCTTTGTCTAAACTGCTTGTATCCAATCCAGTTCAATTGGGAATAAAATGTTACTGTTTTGAGGATGTGGAGAGAAATTGAGTACAACAGAGGACACATTCTTTTCTTTGAAGACTGTCTTCATCCACCCTTACTTGAAAAAAAAAGGAAAATAAACAAGTAGACCAGAAAAATCTCTCTGTGTTAAAGAAACAAGTACTTCTCAAGAGGTTCTTCCAATATTAAAATCTCTTTTCCCAAGAGACATGAGAAGATATTAATTTCCGAGACTGACACTGACTCAGAGTGAGCAGCTAATACACAATAAAATGGGAAAGGACACACATCAAGGACAATGTCTCTAAATCATAGTCCGTAGAACCTGAAATTCAAGCAGCAATTAAAGTTGTTAAAGACATAGTAGAAAAACTAGCAGACCAAAGGTAGAATATTGCACTGTTGAAATTAATGGATTTTTTTGCTCTAGGATTCTAGAAAAGCTCTTCTTGACTTCTAGTCACTGCTATAGAAACAAACTTGAACGAGCTTGAGACAGTTCAAATATAACAACTGTGAGTATAGCAAATTCAATTCAAGTAGCTTCAGAACAGTACAACAAAATAAATTAAAAAAAAATCTAAAAAGTGTCCAGAAATGATAGGTGGAAAAAGAGGTGTCTGCAATTCTTGTAGGATGGTGAGTTAGACACTTTTGCAGAGGTAAAATGATCCCCTCTGACTGACAGGGTGTGTCTGTACAGTCAAGCCTATAGCGATTATGTGTCCAGATTTTCATGAGTATCTAATCATAATCATCCTTCCTTTCTTTTCTGAATGAGATGTAGTGGATAGTTCTGACTGAGTTTTTTCTCAGATCCTCCAGCTGGTCTACCAAAGCTATTGGAGTTGTGGCTATTTGGGACCTCCACCTGTTCTTCACTTCTCACTGGGATAAGGAGCTGTGACATCTGTTACGGAGAACTGCAACTCACACTACAAGTCAAAGACTAAGGATGTGCAACCAAGCTTAGGAAAATAAATCCATACTCTGATGACTCATAAATCTGTAGTTTAGTGGCTCTCCCACCCAAGCCTGGTGTACTCACAGACTGACTAAATATCAGTCCACTCTCTGTTAGCAACTGATAAACACCAGCTACTTCAAGTAAGCATTTCTGAATCACTGTTATGTGGTCAATGTAGAGGTGAGAATAAAGTAAGTATTTATTACTCAAAATCTCCATAACTTGAAGTTAAAGAAATTCAAGTCACAGAAATTCAATAAAAAGTGTATACAGAGACTTGCACTCACGGATATACCCATAAAGAGCAACTACTTCCCAAGCTTGATGTCTATATTAATAATGTCTTTGTATGCTCTCTAAACTTGTAACATGCCAGAAGTTTTGTAGAATGTGTATACAATCAATGATTTACAATCAATGATTTATATATTTAATGTGAGTGTATTACTACTGCCAAAGGGTTGTAAGCTTCCAGGCAGTAGTACTACGAAGTACTTTTTGTGTCTGCCTTAAGGAGGAGCCAACAACATCCCAAAAAATTCACCTACCACCAGGATAAGCAAGAGTAAAAGAGTTTCCATAAGTTTTCACAGTGCCTCTGGATGAAATCATTAGGAACATTTATACTTGAATGTCAAAACCTGACTCTTAGAAGTATTAAGAATGAGGACAGCAAAGAAAACAGGATTCAGAAGGCAGCAGGGCTTCCTAGGAATGCATGGCCCCATCCTGGTGGACAGGATACCAGGTAAGGTTTACATTTCAAATCAAGGGTAACCCTAAGGGTACACAGATGCTGCTCTCAACACTGAAGGCCTACCTACATGTGACAACAGGCCAAAATCTTAGAATCCTAGCTAAGAGATGGTGAGTAAATAGTATTTGGTGTAATTAAATGATGTTGTTTTCTGCATCTGTTTCCAATCTAAAGTCTGATTTTAGGTCTAGCCAACACAGCCTATCTTTGCTTTACCATTGAGCTTGTCTAGTGCTGAAAGCAAGATAAATGAAAAAAATGCACCATCTCCCTGGCAGCAGTGGACCCAAAGAAGTGTGCATACGCAGCCTCATTAACCCATATCCAGAGAAATTCTGAGGAGAGAGGTGGAACTGAGAGTGCTTTCTGCCAGACTGCACTGCCAAGTGCTGAGCTGTGGGAAGGAAGAAACTTGTGATCATTATACAAAGTAGAGATGCTGATGGATACTCCCTGACTCAAGGGCATCTCTAATCGCAGGCTACCACAACAGCTGAAAGTTACCCCAAATCAACAAAATTGGAAATCCCTCTGGTATCATTGATTGCAGAGCTTGCAAGGCAGTCATGAGAAGTCTCTTAGAGGTGCTTCTGGAAAGCAATATTGAGAAAAACTGAAAGAAACTGGAGCCAAGAAAAATAATTTCTTTACATCATAGAAACATAATCCAAAGCATATACTGTGAAAGAAATTCTTTCTGTCTAGAAGGCAAGTAAATATTAAGTTATGTAGTAAAGAGCATTATTATAGACTACATAGTAAAGCTGATGTTTGAAAAGTTTGAATTGAAAGAAGCAACAACCCCCTCCCATTTGTTTGCTTTTAAAATCAGAGATAGATTTGATAGAATCTGATGGTATCAAAGAACTGGTTAGCAGTAGGAAATCTTTTCTTATCTAACTGCTGAGAGGCACATCTTACAACAGAATTTGGATATTCTAGGCACACACATGTTAATGRACAGATATGCAGACTCAGAAACTGCAGATATGGTTTTGCAATTTAATCTTGCTGACTTGGAATGGTTCAAAGAAAGAAAAAGTTTTCTTTCATAACCATCACTTTGTATTTGCATGGAATAAACAGGTGCAATATTGACATGACAAACTAGAAAGCAGGTGTTTTAATTAAAGCAACCATAGGAAGGATCATTTGCAATGTCTCAACAACCACAATTAACTGATCTTTGTGTCTCAGTGTTAATGGAGCTCATTTAGGAGGAATCAGAACATTTAGGAGGAATCAGAACATTTAGGAAATGCTGCAAGTCAATTGTTTTCTATCTCCTAGCATGTAGGGTTACTGCAGAATATTCATTCTGCCTCCAACATAGCTTAAGTCAACACTAGAAAGTCCCCTGCATTGTAGCTATAGAGTTAATTGCCTTCATTCACATTCAGTAGTTATTTATTATGCAAAGATCTGAACATTCAGAAGACCTCACTGTGGCAGTTAGGTAGTGTATAAGCTTTGTGGAGGCTGCCTACACASAGATGAAATTCACCCTCAAGATGTGGGTCGATGGAGGCATTCTACCCCTATGCCAGGGATGCAGTCCACAAACCAGTGTCATCTTCACAGCCTGTGGGTCTGGAAGGTCCCTCAATGACGGTCCTGTGTTGGGCTGTCAAGGCTCTCTCCAGAGGCTGTGGCAAAAGGAGGAAAGGATAGTCTAATTCTAAGGACCTCACAAAAGGACTGCAGCTGCTCCTTACCACTCCAAGCATGGCTAATGGTGGTGTGGGGTGATGGACTTCTGCCTGCCAGGAAACGGGCAAACAAGCAAGCTGTTCTAAAAGACCCACATCCAAAAAGAAAAATGATCATTATTCTAATGCTTTGTTTCAAAGAGTGAGAGTTTTCCCAACTGCATTTTTGCTCAAGTATTCACTGTTTCTGTTGGTCCCAATCCAAGCTGTAGTAAACAGGCTTCCATGCCACAAAACCACCATCACAAACACAATTCCACTGAAAAATCCCAGTATGGACAAGGTCTGAATTACCACAAAGACTGAAATAATGACACATTCTGAACATTGCACTTCTATTAAATAACTAATTCTGACGATACCTTGTGAAAGAGAAATGATCATGGAAAGAGACCCTGTAAGATTCAAAAGCTATCCATGATGAGAATCGAGACTACACAATCAGATTACCGAATGGGGACGCTTTGCCTAGAGATGCTGTGGTGGCTCAGCCATGAGCTYTCCTACCAGCCCATCTCCTAGGGACTCTCATCTCTGATGCAGGGAAAGGTCAGCTCTTGCTAAAGCAGCAGATGAACTCCAGTTGTTTACAATGTGATGTGTTAATATAAACTGACATTCAATTTTTATTTTACTTAATGTCTCAGGGTAGCAGTGGTAGCAATCCAGCAACTACTACATGAGCTGGAGATTCATCCAGGGAGTAAGGTGGGACAGGTAGCTGGGGACAGCACCACCATAGCTGCCCCGAAGGCAGTCACCCTTGTTGCAAAGCAAACTTTGTAAGCCAGGCTTTCATAGCTGGCATTATCACTCATCRGGTGGGAACGAATACTAGGGAAAGTTATCGTCTGCCATCTTAGCGCTCCTTCTGGGTTGAGGGGTGTCATTGCTTGGGAGGTTGTTCTTGTTAGATAACCAGCAGGGTTTCAGCCTTCCCTGTGCTTGCAGTAGGAGGCCAACTGGGAACAGGAACATCATCATCACCACGCCAGCTCTGCAGTCCTCTTTTGTGAATTAAAGCTTCTAGTAATCATGTAGCATGCTGCAGCCATTTAGGATATGATTTTTCTGACATGGTTGTCACCTGCACTTCCTATGGGTTTCAGCTGTCCCTGAGGCTGATTAAATATTCTTCCTACAAGAAAGTGGTGCTTCAAGTAAGTTAAAATGTTTGGAGATGGAACCTTTTTCTTTTTTATAAAAATGTTATTTCTGTTGGAAAAGCAGTAACATTCAGCTGTAAGCCTTTTTATCCAGGCTATTTGATTTTTTCACAAAAACTCAAAGCTCTCCGTGGGGTACGTTCTCTGCATTTTATAACCACATCTGATTAACTGACGCCTGCCTTCTCTGGAAATGTAGTATATTCTTTAAACCCTTTTGTCCAATAAGTATTTCTGTTGCACTTTAAATTATCTTCCTTTTGACTGCTTTTTACTATAGGAGTTCTCAGTGCTGTGATGCTCGTCTCGTTGTTCTCATTCCAGTGCTGACATCCATGTCAGAAAGTTCCATAACAAGAATCTTCTATATAGCTCAAACATTTGTTACCCTCTGAATCCCACTTTTCTGCTTTTTGCAAGCCAGTGCTGCCTCATTGTCCCTTTCAGCCATGCACATCTGCAAGGCTCTCCCTCCGATTAGAATGGTGCCTCCTGGATTACTTCACCCTCTCAAATCAAATGGTACAATTTCCGTCATGTTTTTCCTTCATGGATATTTATTAACAATCACCAGCATGTGAGGTGACATACAAACCATGACTCACTCTCAGTTTAAGGCTGTAATCTTGTAGACATGTCTGTATTTATCATTTGGTAATGAGTTTGTGTCTTGAATTGAATGGGATCACTCATGTATAAAGTTGCTCACCTGTATAAGCGTTTGCAAGATTCTGGCCTAAATGAAGGAAATAAATATTCAGATTATTTGCAGCAGAACCACAACATGACCATCTGCTTAAGCTGACCCTTTCTCCTTTCCATTTTTCTTCCTTTCCCATCTGCCACAATCTCATTACACCTACTCTGAAGTTAGGGCTTTCTCCCCATGCAGGTTGGCTTGCGAGTTCTGGGGGACTTCTCATAAGAGTTATTCCGGTGCGTCTGCAGGACAGGGCGATACACTTTCATCAGCTTGGAGGCACCTTTCCTTTTTTGTCCTCTAACATGCTTGAGAAGTTTCTGAACACTGTAAAAATACTGACGAAGAGACAAGACCAGGACACAGACCATACAAGCTCCACATATTTTCAAACCAAATATGCATAAATTCTGTATGATCTAGAGGAAAACACATTAAGGGTATGCATAAGCGATACCTTTTGAATGCACCTGTTTCTTCATTCTCTCTGTCTCACTGAGATTTTCCATCCTACAATGCTGCCCAGGAAGGTAAAATAAGATCTTATTTATTCCACATTAATACTGGAGAAATTTAACACAAAATGGCAGATCTGCGGGATACACCAGTAAGCACTTACATGATCAAGCTGCACCTTATGAAGCCAACTTGCTTAGCCTTTAGGTGCTTTCTTTGCTTCATCTGCATATCTGACACTATTAGAAAATACTTATTTGTTTAAGAATTGTGCATTAAATTACAACGTTCAGCTGGGAAACACCAGGCAATGTATATTGCTAACACCATCCAGTGGATGATCAACCACATGCAGAAAAAATTTCCTATGAGGACAGGCTGAGAGAGATGGGGTTATTCAGCCTGGAGAAGAGAAGGCTCTGGGGAGACCTGAGTGCRGCCTTTCAATATTTAAAGGGGGCTTATGAGAAAGATGGGGACAGACATTTTAATAAGGCCTGTAGCGATAGGACAAGGGACAATGGTTTTAAACTAAAAGAGTGTAGATTCAGACTAGATATATAGAAGAAATTTTTATGATGAGGGTGGTGAAACACTAGCACAGGTTGCCCAGAGAGGTGGTAGATGCCCCATCCCTGGAAACATTCAAGGTCAGGTTGGACGGGGCTCTGAGCAACCCGATCTACTCGAAGATGTCCCTGCCCACGGCAAGGGGGTTGGACTAGATGACCTTTAAAGGTCCCTTCCAACCCAAACCATTTTATGCTTCTATTCTATGAAATGAGACAGGGAAACAGAGGGTGTTGTGTTCATATCCGTGTGTGTGTCTGTGTGTGTTTGTCCATCACTGTACCTCTGACTAGACTTCAGAACACCAAATAAATAATATGACTCGAAAGGTAAATCATTAAATAAAATATCATCAAATGCACCATTTTTTGAGTGTATGAAGAACGTAAACCAAGCATCCTCTCACTGAGAGAGGGAGAGCTCAAAGCAAGGTTTTCCTATCTCTAAGAGGGCAAATGATGACAATCTGTTTTTTTTAAAGCACCCTTGACACAGCTGTCCTTGTCACGGTGTTTCTTTTATCCAGAACTTCCCTGCATGTAAAGCAAAACATCTGCTTATGGATGTTTCATCACTGATGACACCCTTAACTATTGGCAATTACTCTTTTTCCAGTTCATAACTGTTTGGCATTTATTTTAAAGGTGGCAACCTTAGAAAAGACAGAAATGACTGATCTTTTGAGCAGGCTCCAAATGTCACGTTGTGAAAGATGTTGTTTTATCATCAACATATGGCATCTGTCTGGGCTCCTTAAAGAAGTCTGTAGTTGGAAAAGAAATGTTCTCTAAGCAGGATCTTTGTGTCTCCAGCTTTTAGGCAGCCTTGACTGAAACACCATTCTGAACATTATTTACCTTCAACTTAATTTGATCCTCAGGAATTTACACATAGTTTAAAGTTTCAGAATAAATTCCTCAACTAACTCCTCATTAAATTTACTTGAAGGGTTCTTTTATGATTAAAACAAGCTGGTTCCCAGAAGACTGTATCTGCATAAAAGTATACATTAGTCTTTAAGACTACCCACATCCTGGTACTGTGGTTGCCCGTGCTTTTTAATGAAGAGTGAACTCCACAGCATATTTGCTGTGCCAGGAATCAAGATATTTCCAGTATGCTGCCAGATAAGGAATTTATTTGAGCCTTTATTAGGGCCTTCTTAATTTGTATTCTATGTTTTGTTAAAAAACAATTTTTTTTCTCAAGAAATTATAGTTATAGTTCATAATGGAACAGGGGCAGAAGAGCAGCCGAACCATGCAGTGATGGATGCTATGGCAACTAGAGCACGTATGAAAAATGCTTTCAAGCAGAGCATTTAAGTCAGAAAAATTATAGCAAGAGAAAGCTAATTAGCAATTTAAGCAGACACCTTTGACTCCAGAAGTGAAGGGCTCTGGAACGCTAGCAGCTGATATTGTTACAGCTTATTTGAAAGTGCTTTTAATTTGTTGTGGGTTGCTTCACTGCAATTCAAGGAATACAAATTTAATTCATGCTAGCTTTTTGCCAGTTTCTTCCAGGGTAAATTCAGGCTTCTGTAGCAAAAGTCTGCCAGGAAAATAGGCTGTGGCAATGGAAAGAAGCAACCAGCCAGCTACGGCCACACCACCCTCGGTGAGCCAACTAATGAATAAAGGCGGCACTGCTTTCAGGAAAGAGCAATGGGCAGGAAAGTTGAGGAAATGGTGACTTTAATGTGTTCATCTAGTAAATGTAGCCCCAAAATTTTCTAACTTAAAAATACATCTCCAACTTCGGAAAGTCCAATTTAGTGTAGCAGCATAGCTCATTCACCTTTCACACCTTCTCCAAGCACAAGTGACCAGGTTAAACTGGGGAAGTAGGCCTGAGTCCTTCTCATATGACTTGGCCTCGTGTGTTTTTTTTCAGAAGTTATTTGCTTGCTTCTGGAGACACATATACCTTCTACATACCTTCTATGGACACATATACCTTTGCATCTTTGGATTCCTTCAGTACTTGACTTTCAACATGTGTTCGGCAGCTATCCTGAGCTGATGTCCAGTTTAGCCTCATTCCAAATAATACAAATCTCCTTTCATCTCCTCCAAAGAATATGGGTATATAAGAGTTGATAACAATATCATCATTGTTTTCTCACATTCCTATGAGAGAAAGAGAAATATTAATTTCTGTTGTGARGATCAAATGCCAAAAGACAAGCAAAAAAGTAAATATTATTGTTTTATGGTAGAAACCCACAAGACTACCTCCCAGGCCATAAATGTCACATCTACAGGCACACTGTGCTTTTGATCTGTGTGTGTCCATCAAAGCCTCACACACTGCGTGTGGCATGGAGACAGCAGCTCTGTTTTGCATATGCAGTGCCACCAAGCTCCCTTACCCCCACCCCCCACCCCCGATTTCTAGATTCCTTAGAATAGTGCTCTTTATAGGTAGTCTTTAATGGCTTGGTTGAGCTGCTAGAGACATCCTGCAGCAGGGTTTCTTTTGCATGATGACATACTCCATTCTCATTTCAGTCCAAGGAATAGCTTGCAAGGCTGCTTAGCAATTTGCAGGATCAGGCTGCTTTGGCATTTGAGAAGCTGAAGGTTGGTTACAGATGATGAAAATGGCCTGAAACCAAAGGGCTAGTCAGGGAGACATCTGAGAAACTTACGGCTCCACTTCCCATTGATGTCGCATGGTGAGGGTCTGGGATGCTCCTTATAACAGAAAACCTTAGAAAACATGAGAAATAGTGTTGCCAATCCTGGCTCCTTCTCTGAACATGCCAGGATGCAGGATGCAATGCCATGGGAATCCGAGGAGCAAGACAGGGTCCAGCGCTGTCTCTGAGATGATAAGTCCTCCTGGAAGCTGCCATGAGGGGAAGCCTGGGGTAGAGCCACCTGGGTGGCTCTGGGCATTGCTGGGTCCAGCACAGCTCACTCTGGGTCCAGGCTGCTCAGCCTAAGCTGGCTTCAATGTCTGTAACACACTCACCAGTACTGACAAAAGCAAGCATGCAAGATACATGCTGCCATCCTACCTACCCCTATGGCTTCACAAGGCAAGGAGCCAGCCAAGGTACCTGTACCTCTGGCATGTGTTATCTATATCTACGCATATACATAACTGCATAGGCAACTCACTTGAAAGAGAGGGTTGATTGCTGAAGGTATGCTATACTCTCGCTTAAGTAGTCTGCCTCTACAGTGGAATAGGAGGAATCGATTAGCAAATCCTGGAATGTCTTTGTACCTTTGTTATAAGGCTCTAAGACCACTTTTATTACTCCTAGATTACACTGAATTGGTTCTCAGTGGTCCTGCAGTTTTATAGTAATCACATCCCATAACATGCAGCAGCACAACACAGAGCAGATCAGCCTTACACAGAGGGTTTGCTGTGCTAGCTATTTGCTTGCTCACGTCAAAGTCACAAGGAACTGTTCTATAGTCAACATCTCAACAACAAAAAATCACAAGAGTGTTTTTGCAGAACCCATGTAACTGCATCAAATTTGGCCTAATATAAAAGACCATGGAACAGAGACAGGCTTCTATATACATCACAAGCCCCCATAAATTAGATGTTGACCTTTTGCTTCCACAACTTCAGAGACTATTTTCTTTAAAGTAGCCTCAGCAGCTACTTTCTTCCTAAAGAAAATAAATGTTGTTTTAGTTCTGCTCCTGGGGGCTGCACACTGCAGAGGTGGTAACAGCTAGTTCAGGTGACACTGAATGAAGCTGAAGAATTAAAATGCCCTCACTGGTAAGAAAATGTAGGTGATAGATGAAAACACATTTCTTGATCATGTCCTGCACAAGAAAATACATGAGAATTCAGTATATTGATCTTGGTTTATTAAAACAGCAACTTGGTTTTTAGGGGCAAAGGGCTTAAAAACAGCCTTTCAATTTGGGCCTGCAGTAACTCAGGAGCACGTATCGAAGGCCAGCTGGAGACCCTTTGCTTTTCGCTTGCCTCATTGCTGTTTTACCACTGCAGCCACACAGAGCAAGTCTGTCCCACAGTGCTATGAAAATGCTGGTTGATACTTGTGGTTCACTCAGGTACCGTCCTGAAGATCTGACTTCTTTTGCAGTTCTAGCTGGAGTGGAAGACCCTGAGTATATTGCACTGGCACTGAGAAGAAAAAGGAGAGCATGCATGGGCTGACAGACCGCCACACAGGTACATGCTTCCAGCCAGGGAAGACAAGAGCCTAAATGCACCCAGAAGCATACGTAGGAGGTCAGACCCAGGATGACAGGCATCAACAATGATGTTTAGGGAGATCATTAGGCAAATTCAGCTTGCAGGGTGGATGGGGCCCCTCCAGCAGCAGAAAGCTGCATCCCACCTTTTCATCTTCCCCACATGCTGAGGTTAGTGGTGACAAGGAGATGCTATCCTAGAGTAGCTGTGAACCTATTACCATGCTCCAGCACTTAAGGGATTGAAAAGATGAGTTACTCCCAAGAGCAGTGAGGCCAGAAAAAACACAGTGGTGCAACTTTTTAGCCAGGTGACCACTTCCTTCCTCGTGAAAACAGGTATTGACATGTAGGACAGCATAGTTTCTCACAAGTCATGGTGACAGTTAACTCCCCCCCACCCTGTGTTTCACATCTCTTGATTGCTAGCCACTGTTATTGAATCCATCTGTCACACCATAACATTGTACTGGAAAGAGTGGCAAACAGCCAAGGAACTTTTCCAGAACTGTAACACAAGATATTCAGCAGTTCCAGTAAGAACCTCCTAACCCTCATCTAACTGATGTATGAAACCAATGAAAAAAATGTAGGGCTCAAAATAAAGCCGAAATGTGAAGCTGCAATTTGTTTGGGTTTGTTTTTATCAGTTCACTATACTGATCCCCTCTTCATTTTTTTTTTTTCCTACATGGAGCAGCAGAGGCTTTATGAGTGTGTGTCTGAGACACCTCTTGGGCAAGGCAAAATATTTGCCTCCAACCTTGCTGAAACTGAGCCTGAAGTTTGCTTTAGGGTGCTTTCCTGAGCATCGGCCTATGGTCATGAAATTCTGGCCAATAGTTCTGCTGGTTTTATTTCTGTACTCTCAGGTTTACATCTACTCTGGTCCATGGAGTGTGATGCCATGGGCCAATGGCAGTGACCTACCTTGGAGCCAGAGGCACGATGGCTGTATTAACAAATTCGCACAAGTGTAAAGCCACACTGACATGTCTCCCCTGCTTTCAGCACCCAAAAAAGTATCTTTTCATGTCTTTGTGCTATGCTATGTAGATACAACAGCTTGTTTGGTATCTTACAGATATATGATTCCTCTTTTCCAACAACTGCTCCTCATTTTCTTTCTCTCTTCTTAGGTTGTTGGGCTTTTCTCTTTCCAAGATGATTTAAAGCTAAAATTCCTTTTATGTAGATGGGAGAGGTTTAGTCGTGCAATAACACAGTCCTCCATTCCTTACTCAGGTCAKATACCTAGTTAAACAGCTGGGGAGTGCTGCATGTGCACTGACTGTTGGATTGGCCCCACGACTCATGCATTACAAAAGGGTCTGTTCTGCAGGGTTTACTGGCTGCTACCTGCTGCTCTGCAGCCAACAAAAAAGTGGAAAACACAAGGCCAAGCTCCGTGCCTGGTGGAACCCCAGTAGATCTATGTAAAATGAAGTTGGCTCATAGGATGTTGTAAAATCCATGGAATGAATGGCTTTTGTTTCTGCAGAAATACTTCAGCAATGATGATAGTTTGTTAGATAACTGCTGCTACTGCCATCTAAAGAAACATAAGCACTGCAATTTCTTTACACTGTACAGTATGGGGGGCTCTTAACTTCTTTTGAAAAAGTTTCTATTGATCAGTCTACTTAATGCACAGTAGCTAGCAGCTCAGTATTTGGTTTCCCAATCTTAATACCTTTAAATTACCTCTATCATTTGGTTAAGATACTGAAGTATTTTCTTGAAGGGAGAGATATTATCTGTGCAGAAAAAAAAAAAAAAAAGAAGTTCTGTTATTAAATTTTAATATTGGTGAATCTCTCAGATTAAAATATTGTTGATACCAATACAATACCACAGTGGTCTTCTAGCATGTCAGCTCTCCATGCTCCTGTGCCTCAGGAACTGTCCGTGTGTGTCTTTTTTGTCATTAATTTGTCAAAAATGCCTTTATTTCTAGGCTTAATAAAGTTTCTTAAGGAAAAATCTTTCTCAGAGGAGTAGTTAATTTGATCTTTTATCTTAAGTCAATGTTTTTCATTTAGTTTTCTAAGCAAATAAAAGGTCAATTAACACTTACAAAATAATGAAACAGTCTCCATGTGTCTTCCTTGAAATCTCTAAGGTATCATTGAATGTGATTACGTAGGAACATTGCTAATTTCATTTGCAGCTCTCTATTACTCTATTTGAAATGTTCCTTAAGATACATCTTTAACTCCCATGTTTGGGAAATAATATTCTATTTTAGCACTAAAGTATAACACAAGAAGATTATCACACAAAGTCCAGTCATAATTAAGTTCTAGCTACAAACTGGTCTATGCACAGATGCCTTTCTTGTTTTTCCAGTCAATATAAAAATGCAATATTATTCCAATTTTATTATCAATCAGAATTCCATTACCAGACACTTTAAGAAATACTATTTGTTCATTAAAAATAAGTATTACCCTTGAAAGCTGAAACTAGTTCGTATTTTCTCTATTTTTCTCCCCCAAATTTCAGTATTCAAAATTAAATGTTCCCTAGAAAGAACAGCCACATGCTCCTTCAGTGATATCCACACCTGTTAGAGATACTCCCTCAGGGGCCTTTGTCACTGACATTGCAGTTGATTCAAATCTTGATTGCCAAAGGTTAGAAGAAAAATATCCTCCCTACCAAGGATAAAAACATCTCGTGCTTATCCTTTCTTATATATTCTTTAAAGAACTTCTCCATCTGTCAGGGACAGGATGCCTAGCTTTGGACTAACCAGTTCTTTATAGCTATACTCATAGGTGATGTATAATCCTAGTGCCAGTAATCTAGTGCCAATAGCAGGTAATCATTGACTGCTTCACTTTCCTGTGCAGGGCTGACTGCTTTGGTGGTATTGCTAAACAGAGTCTCTCCAAAGTTCTTCCAGTTTTATGTCTGTGTGCTTTTCCTGCTTTGACATATTAAATCTCTGACATCACTGAGGTTTCTATCCAAGACAATGGTCTTGTTGAAAACAGAGCTCTGGAATTTACATTTGGATTGTCCGTGGCTCACTGGTCGACTTCAACTGTTGCAGAAATAGTTTATGTATACAACAAGCAAATGTTGTAAATGAGAAACTGGAATCAAATCMATATTGTAGAAGGTATTTGAGAAGGTTCATAAAGTTGTCTGTCAGCAGTCTCATTCTCTCTAATTCCTTTATTAAAACCAGCTTTTAGTAGTTTATTATATGAGATCATTTAAGTTGAAACACAACCTGCATTCATCCTGTGGCCAGAGAGTCTCCAGGAGTAGCAGAAATTGCACAATTCCACTTTGGAGAGGGAGTAGCTGAAGAACAGTAAGGTAGCATAGAGAAATCCGCAGCTGCCTTTCAAATCCTATAGTCATGTCACTGACTATGCTGTAAATCCGTACACAGCTGCCTTTTGGGTAGAAGAGGAAAGGTTTAATCTTAGAGGTTTCCCCCACAGAAGCTCTTTACTCTTTCTTCTTGAGGTAAAATGGATTTCATCCTTAGATGATGACTAGCACTTTATGTATTAATTCTCTGCCATCTGGGAATTTAAATCCTTTCACACTGGCATTTGAGTAGCTTTTCAGTGCTTTACATCTTTGAGCACTTAAGAACTAATCCCATCCTCAACACACAGTTTTGTGTGCTGGATTATCTAAGGCAGTGGGAGAGGAAGAACTCTCCTGGCAGGCTGGAGCACCCTGTTGGCTGATCTTCACTCCCTGGTAGGAAGGTGAAGCAAAAATTTCTTGCAGCTTGGCCTCTAATAGTTCTGCCATTCCCGATACCCTGAAGCAACTACACTCTGGGTTTGAACCAAAAGGAAACTTCCCCCCAGCGCACATCCCAAACCGGCCAGACTGTCAAACACCGGCTGGGTTTCTAATGCTGCCACCTCTTCAAATGTGGCTTCAACTGCTTTCTGGGTGGTGGCATTTGGCTATTTGTCATGAATACTGACTAGCAAGCACCAAATGCTCAAGGAAACTAGTACCGAGTTTTAAAACAGCTGTATACTGGCTGGAGCCAACCGTTCTAGGAGGCTTTGGGCAGTCAGAGAAATAAAGAGAACATGTGGAGATGAGCCTGAAGACATTTTGGGCGTAGTTGGTGACAAATCAGATATTGTTACACTCATTTTAGACCAAGTACGCTTTTGCTGGCTTCTGGCCTTCTGCCCCCGGTCCTGTGGAGACATACCATCCTGACACTGACAACTGCCAGGAGCTGGGGCCAGCTGGCAAAAGGGGAAGGGATGCTTTTGAGCTGGGGACACAAAGCAGGAACTAGAAATTAGAAATTTCAGGAGACTAGCAAGTTACCCCATTTAGTCCAACAGAGAGAGGAGCAAGAGAAGGAAAAACTGGCAAACTTCAGGTAAGAAATGGAGAGACTGTTCACTCCTTCTCTTGAAACCAATTTGAGCAGGAGAACCTGATCCCCAGAGGCCAAGAAAGCAGCATGGTGGTGTGCGGAGATGCAGGGCTGGTCTAGTAGATGTTAACTCCCAGCTGATCTGGGAAGCATATTTTCCCAGGAGCAAGAACAGTCAAGGCAGCTCACAGCCATGCTCCYGCACCCGCCCAGCTGGGCCGATCACTGCCTTAGCACAGCTGACAACCTAGCCCTTAATATTGTTTCTCTGGATAAATGGATGACAGCCATGTATCATCCTTCCCTTGTTGACTTTTACTTCTGGCACCATTTGTTTCCATTTCATTTAAGGTCAGTATGAATTGTCTTGGGCAAAAATTACTTAATAATGAAATTAATAAAATGAAAGAATGTTAAAGTAATACTGTAAACACATCTTTTGGCAACCAGTGCAGCAAGAGAGGCCTTAGATCAGATTATTCTATAATTACTTTTTATAAATATACCTAAGCCATTCCTCAGCATAAACTTTCAGATAGCACAGGCACTCAGCAGTCCCTTGTAGGCTGCGGATTCGTATCTTTCAAAAAACTCAGCAAAGTTTGCTGCATGAAACTCTCCAGTCTAAAGGCTGTGATATAACTGATTGCTTTAATATAATTTTCTAGCAGAATGTTCCATGGAACATTGTGCCCTGAGATAGCATCTGAAAGTGGTTGTTTGGGAGAGGTGTAGGAGGACCAGGACTCAAGACTCTACAGCAACTGAAAAAATGGGGTCCCAAAGTCATAATAAAAATKATTCCCTGCAATAGGAAGTTCTGTTTACTCTTTGAAGCTGAGAGCAAGAGAAGAAAAATAGTATTTGGTATCTAACCAATTGCAACAGGTGGGGCATTTTACACTCTGGTCAGAGAAAGCAAGTATGTGAATCATCCTGCAAGAGAACAGCATGAAGTAACTAATAGAAAAGAAAAATAGTTCACGGGAAGAAGAAAATAGCATCCCTATAAAAAAATTATTCCCTAGGAGTACATGGGTTTCCTAGCCAGAGACATGGCAAATCACATCACAGGCCGTGAAGTAACCAGCCAGTCCACAGCATCATAAGGAGGAAATGAAGACAAACAAGGGCTGGGGACACATCTCTTGAAGCAAAAAACATGGCAGCACTTCTGTCAAGGCTACTTAATAACTGGGCCTGGAAGGGACTCATGAATGGAAAAAATAGGAAATTATTTTCCGGAGCTTTGCATATTAAGCAGAATCTCATGTCTGTACTAAAACGTGTAAAAAAGTGCTGTCTTTTTGCACAGATGACTACCTGAGGAGCAAAGCCCGAGACAGTCAGGTCTTTCATCTTGATAGTTACAGACAGGAACAGAAGAGATCTGATGATTTTCTACTAATGTCACGATACAAAATTTTTCTTCCACAAAAAAAGATTAAGTGCATTCTGTCAATTAACTTCTACCCTTCTTGTAATAAGCAGTGAAAGACTATTTTAACTAAGCCCAGAAGTAAATCAAAGACGTGTGTATACAGAGCAAAATTGCTTCTTTCCTTTTTAGTTACAAAAAGACTCTCTGACTCCAATGATAATCAGCCACTCCACATGATCCCCATTAGCTCAGTCCATGGAACACCTGAACAAAAGCCAAAGGAACTTGGACGTGTTCCTCATTCTGCCTTTTCTTTATTTTTTTCATCTAAACATCTGTTTTCCCATGTTGACGTATGAGCTCATAACTTGCAGAACAAAGACAACCCGGGCCTTCATGTAGCAGCATGTTTATGTAGGTAGCACTGGGCTTTCTGACACTTTCTAGATATCAGTTCTACCCTTTAGCCTGTTGCCCCCATTCACTGCCACTTTGTGAGGAATGAGCAAGAGGCACTGAACGCTTCTTACGTGGGGTAAGATTTTCAAAACATAACCAGAAGTTATGGCATAATTTAATGAGGGATATTGGTTAAATATAGCTTTATAAGGAAAGCATGATGGTGATTACTTCATGAATAGCAATGCTATGACCACTATCACAGATCATGTCTATTTAGCTGCACAACACCATAGCATTTTCAAAACAAATGGAGCACATATGCCCTATTCTCAAGCTCTTACATTTTAGGGCTACAATCTTGTAAAAGTGTGCACTTTTCACAAATCATGGGGACCTCTTGCAATACCCATTGCTAAGTATGCGTGTGTAACATCTCAAAGGACTGGGGCCTCAGTCTCCCATCACTTAAACACAGAGCGATCCTACCGTATTTAAGATCATGGGAACCTGTGGAATGTCTTCCATGTGGAAAGCTATGAAAAGTGTTTGCAGATCAAATAAGTGAATTTAGAAACAAGATGAAAGAAAAAAAAGTAAGAGATTACAAAATGGAGTACAAAGTGGAGCTGCTTTGGACTGTAATGTGGTTTGTGCTAGACCTGCTGGTGTTGGCTTCTCTTTGTTTACATTATGAATGCTGTGTACCAGAACACACTTCATCCCCCCTACATATATCCCAAGTTTAAATGAAGGTGGATTCAATGTTAGGCATTGAAGCATTTAAAAAGGTTTAACACTTCACAGTATTAAAGTTTTTCTTGCACTAATGCAATTAATATTATCTTTAGATTAGAGTTTAGATAAAACCAAATATCTTAATTTGATTACTTTGTTCTCTGTTACATAAGGAGAAGCTGGAGTATTGAGATCAAGAAAGTGAAAGGTAGAGAGGGACAAGAAGATGATAAACGTCACAGGACTTGTTGTGGGAGGATCTTGGAAATGAATGAGAGAATGAATATCATCAGCAGGTTAAGAAGGCGAAGCAGTAACAGTATGGATGTATGGATTTGTGGCCACCTGGGCAGCTTGATTAATATGGAAATACTGAATACCAAATGCAGTTCTSTGTATTCCTCCAGTAATGTAAACAGAGCTGCGGGCAACAGGAGTGCGGCATCTGGCTCCAAAGGTGCGGGCAGGCTGCTGTCGGAGACTGAGAGAGGGCACCAGCTCCAGCACCAGCTCCGGGGAGCTGGGACTATTGAAAGCTCCTCCAGACGCTGGTGTCACAGAAGTGGAGAGGACCCTGGTGCTCTGAGTAGCTCTGTATTCATCAGAAGAAGTCCAAACTGGGGAYCAGCAAATGTGGTTTCAGTAGACTTCGGGTTTATTCAGGTTTCTTCGTGTTGTGATTTTTCAGGCACAAAYAGTTTTTTCTCTCCTCAGCTCATTTCAGGGAGCCTGTACTTCCTGTCACAGATTTCTGGAGMTGCCCATTTCCATCATGTTTATTGATTGAAGGTTAAAGATCTAGTCATAGTTAMTAGCATTTCAGCCACAAAAAATAGCCATAATTCAATTATTAGCCACCACCACCCCATCAGCTACAGGAACAATTTCACATGTCTTTCCCACCTAGGAAGAGAGTTCAAATGCCAGTTTTAGCTGACTCTGGTTCCATGACAAAGACAGACCTTAAGAGCAATGGATTCTTAAATCAGACCTACATACAGCAGATGCAAGGGAATGCAGTTTGTTTCTATTTTTGTCAAGATGTGCTGCATCTGAGATAAAAGCTGTGTTGTCTATATGGTACACACTGGGAGGAAGCATTCRTGCTGTGCAGTTTGAGGGGAAAGCTGGGGAGGACAGGGAGTTAAGATCCCTGTGTACAGGACAAATGGGCTCCCTTGGAGGGTGACAAACCATGCTGTAGCTTCTCCACAGGCTCAGCATCTGTGCAGCACATCTGGCCAGCTGATGCCAAACAGGGCAAGGACACCCTTCTCTCATACCTCCCAAATACATGGAGCTGTGTTTTTCATACCTTCTCTTGCACTGGCACTGACACTCTGTGACCCCCATAACAAACCAGATTGGGGTGCTAGACCAACACCCAAATATTTGCATTTACCAGTGCTGGTTTTCTGCTAAGTTGGCTTCCGGGTACCATTCCCTGTGAGAGGGCAAGGGACATCCCACTGCAGTGGTGCTGAGCTTCTGCATCCCTTGGGGTGACCCCAGGCCACCAGGCTATGCAGACACCTGCAATGCTCTTGAACCCTGCTTCTCCAGCCTCTCACTCTGCATACAGACCAGTGCACCTGCCAGCATATCTCAAGGGCAGGAGGACTAGCTCCAGTCTGGAGAAAACTAGATGAAACCGTACGGTGACTGATGGTAGCTCATTCCCACCAGCAACTCCTCCTGCACCAGATGCCCTGGAGTGTCCTCAGTCCACAGCAGAAACCCTCATCAGCATGCTATGGAGTCACAGACTTTGGGTGCTGTGCAGCTGCCTAGCCCTTCTGCAGGTTTTGTTAATTCTTGCTTCCAATCTTTCTCCCTCTTCTATTTGTGCTTTTCAGGCAGTAAAAGGGAACATCTCGGTTTCCAAGATGCAGAGGGATATGGAAATAGGAAGAGGCCAAAGTCCTCTCCCAGATAATCTGGCAGGGTTGGGAAGGATTTCCCAGCAGCAGTGTCAGGATTTTCTGCTGTGACAGAAATGTGGAGCTTTGAGGGGTCAAGTGAAGATGAAAACCACCTTTATGAATGTTCAGGATAAAATACGGACATTTGAGGTCACTACACGAGCATTTTCACACTATGATAAGCTGCTTTGTACCATAAGCTCAGTAATCATAGAATCATAGAATGGTTTGGGTTGGAAGGGACCTTAAAGATCATCTAGTTCCAACCCTCCTGCCATGGCCAGGGACACCTTCCACTAGACCAGGTTGCTCAAAGCCCCATCCAACCTGGCCTTGAACACTTGCAGGGATGGGGCATCCACAGCTTCTCTGGGCAACATGTTCCAGTGCCTCATCAACCTCATAGTGAAGAATTTCTTCCTTATATCTAATCTAAACCTACCCTCTTTCAGTTTAAAGCCACTATCCCTTGTCCTATCACTACATGCCTTTGTAAAAAGTCCCTCTCCAGCTTTCTTGTAGGCCCCCTTCAGGTACTGGAAGGCCACCCTGGAGCCTTCTCTTCTCCAGGCTGAACAACCCCAACTCTCTCAGCCTGTCTTCATAGGAGAGGTGCTCCAGCCCTCTGATAATCTTTGTGGCCCTCCTCTGGACTTGCTCCAACAGGTCCATGTCCTTCTTATGTTGGGGGCTCCAGAGCAGGACGCAGTACTCCAGGTGGAGTCTCACCGGAGCAGAGTAGAGGGGCAGAAGTACCTTGCTTGACCTGCTGGTCACGCTTCTTTTGATGCGGCCCAGGATACCGTTGGCTTTCTGGGCTGCAAGTGCACATTGCCAGGTCATGCTGAGCTTCTCATCAACCAACACCCCCAAGCCCTTATCCCTCAAGCAGCAGGGCTGCTCTCAATCCATTCTCTGCCCAGCCTATATTTGTGCTTGCGATTGCCTCAACCCATGTGCAGTGCCTTGCACTTGGCCTTGTTGAACTTCATGAGGTTCACATGGGCCCACCTCTCAAGCCTGTCAAGGTTCCTCTGGATGGCATCCCTTCCYTGCAGCATGTTGACCGCACCACACAGCTTGGTGTCATCAGCAAGCTYGCTGAGAGTGCACTCAATCCCACTGTCCATGTCACCGACAAAGATGATAAACAGCGCAGGTCCCAATACCGACCCCTGAGGAACGCCACTTATCACTGGTCTCCACTTGGACATCGAGCCATTGACCGCAACTCTTTAAGTGCAATCATCCAGCCAATTCCTTATCCACCGAGTAGTCCATCTGTCAAATCCATGTCTCTCTAATTTAGAGAGAAGAATGTCGTGCAGGAAAGTGTCAAATGCTTTGCACAAGTCCAGGTAGATGACGTCAGTTGCTCTTCCCTTATCCACCAATGCTGTAACCCTGTCGTAGAAGGACACAAAATTTGTCAGGCACGATTCGCCCTTAGTGAAGCCATGTTGGCTGTCACCAATCGCCTCCTTATTTTCCATGTGCCTTAGCAGAGTTTCCATGAGCTCCATGATGCTGCTGGGCACAAAGGTGAGACTGACTGGCCTTTAGTTCCCCGGGTCTTCCTTTTTTCCCTTTTTAAAAATGGGGGTTATGTTTCCCCTTTTCCAGTCAGTGGGAACTTCACCGGATTGCCACGACTTCTCAAATATGATGGATAGTGGCTTAGCAACTGCATCCGCCAGTACTCTCAGGACCCGYGGATGCATCTAATCAAGTCCCATGGACTTGTGCACCTTCAGGTTCCTTAGATGGTCTTGAACCTGATCACCTACAGTGGGCAACTCTTCATTCTCCCAGTGCCTGCCTTTGCCTTCTSCAACTTGGGCGATGTGGCTTGAGCACTTGCCGGTGAAGACTGAGGCAAAAAAGTCATTGAGTACCTCCACCTTCTCCATATCCCAGGTAATCAGGTCTCCCATTTTGTTCCAGAGAGGGCCCACATTTTCCCCAGTCTTCCTTTTATCACCGACATACCTGTAAAAGCTTTTCTTGTTGCCCTTGACATCCCTGGCCAGACTTAATTCTATCAGTGCTTTCGCTTTCCTAACCTGATCCCTGGCTGCTTGGACAATTTCTCTATATTCCTCCCAGGCTACCGGTCCTTGCTTCCACCCTCTGTAAGCTTCCTTTTTGTGTTTGAGTTTGTCCAGGAGCTCCTTGTTCATCCATGCAGGCCTCCTGGCTTTTTTGCCCGACTTCCTCTTTGTTGGGATGCATTGCTCCTGAGCTTGGAGGAGGTGATCCTTGAATATTAACCAGCTTTCCTGGGGCCCTCTTCCCTCCAAGGCTTTATCCCATGGTACTCTACCAAGCAGATCCCTGAAGAGGCCAAAGTCTGCTCTCCTGAAGTCCAGGGTAGTGAGCTTGCTGTGCACCCTCCTTGGTGCCCTAAGGATCTTGAAGTCCACCATTTCATGATCACTGCAGCCAAGGCTGCCCTTGAGCTTCATATTCCCCACCAGTGCCTCCTTGTTGGTGAGAACAAGGTCCAGCATAGCACCTCTCCTCGTTGGCTCCTCTATCATTTGGAGAAGGAAGTTATCATCGATGCATTCCAGGAACCTCCAGGATTGCTTATGCCCTGCTGTGTTGCCCCTCCAACAGATATTGGGGTGGTTGAAGTCCCCCATGAGGACCAGGGCTTGTKAATGTGAGGCTGCTTCTATCTGTCTATAGAGGGCCTCGTATGCTCGGTCTTCCTGGTTGGGTGGCCTGTAGCAGACCCCCACCATAATGTCACCTGTCGCTGCCCTCCCTTTAATCCTGACCCATAAGCTCTCAGTCGGCTCCTCATTCATCCCTAGACAGAGCTCCATGCACTCCAGCTGGTCATAGACATAGAAGGCGACACCCCCTCCTCGTTTCCCCTGCCTGTCCTTCCTAAAGAGTCTTTATCCCTCCATTCCAACACTCTAGTCATAGGAGCCATCCCACCACATCTCCGTGATGCCAAAAGGATCACAGCCCTGCAGGCGTGCGCACGTCTCTAACTCCTCTTGTTTATTCCCCATGCTACGTGCGTTTGCATAGAGGCATATAAGTTGGGCCCCTGATGAAGCTGTCTTACTGGCTGGGGTTCTTTGTGCTGCTCTTCAGGTGCTCTCCTGCTGACCTGTGATCCTTCTCCAGGCTCTGGGCATCTATTGCTGGCACTGGCCTCAAACTGGTAGGAGTGGGATGGATTGAGGTTCCCCTTCCGGCAGCTTTACTTTAAAGCCCTCTTCACCAGCTTGGCAAGCCTAATGCTGCTGTTGTGCTTGTGACCCAGGATCCTTCTGAAGGATCTCTCTCTTCACTGCACAGGGTGCTGAGATGACTCTTTGTTATAAGTTCTTCCAGAAAGAAAGTGTGATGGCAGCAACGGCTCACCAGGGGTAAATATTGTGGGCCCAGACACTTAAGAGGTCTTGAGTCAAATATACATAGCTATAAAAACTTAAGAATCTGGTTGTAGCAGGCCCTGCAGAAACACAGCTACCCCTGCCCTAAGAGACTTAAAACCTAATTTGAGAGAAGACCAAAGGGAAAGGGAGAAAGGAAAAACATTAAATAGTAAGAGCAGAGCAAATATTTATATAGTAACTAAAAGCAGCTAAAGTCTTAAAGATTCAAACAATATTAAACATTAAGAAACACTTTGGTATGGACAATCTGGGAAAGACTGCTTGGAGAGAAATAGTGTTTCATGCAGTTCCATGATTCTGCAGATTTTTATCATTCCCAGCTGTCCCACAGGTTTCATATCTGAGATCCTCCTTCAAAGACAGTGTGAAAGAGAAGAGTAGTTTCTTGCAAATCAATTCAGAAAAGATAAAGGGGCACCTGTAAGGGGCATGCAGCAAACAGGCAGCCACAGCAGAGTGGATGGCTGAAGGAAGAGCAGTGTTACAAGAAACTCAGTTATGAAGTGCTTTCACAGAAAATTTATATGCAGTGAAACCCAACAAGAACAAGTTTTACAAATCCGTTTGCATGCTCTGCATTTATATTTAGGGCTGATTTAAGCATTTATTTCAATTATAGCAGTTGTAGTACAAATTCATTCACATAGTTTGGTTCCAACTGTTCTATTTTGATTTATAAAAAAAACCACCATAATGAATGAGAAGTATCCATCTATGTTCTTTAAATAACCTTCTGTACTGTGAACTCCGAGTGCTTCACAGTTATACTCACAGCCCAATTAATTAAGAAAATGCTGTTATCCTCAGCACTGTGAGAAACCGAGTTACTGATGGAGTTAGGCCTTTAAAGTTTTGAGGTACCTATCTCCCATGGGAGCTCCCAATGAAAGAGAATGTGGGTGTCTGATGATCAAAGTGCTTTGCAGCATGGCTGAGAAATTGAGCCTGCCTCTTTGCACCCTCAGGTATTCTAGCAAGAGTGGCACCCTTCCTGCGAGTACTCAAATTGCATCGTTCATACTATGTGTTGAGTCATAAGAGGGTTCAGACTGTCCTTTCTCCATCCTTCCTTGCTTCCATGTACACCTAACCTGGGAAATACTGTACATTAAATGCCAGCAATGTGGGGATATAGGAACTTTGTGCTTTGGAGATCCCATGCCTAAATAAACTGCCCAGGACATGACCAAATTCCAACTTAATTTTATATATCAGATTGTATAAACAACTTTATGTAAAGTAATGCTAATTATAATCCCACAGTGAAACTGCCAGCAGTCCTAAATCAGATTTAAACCTCAATAGTTCCTCTTACTTACTGCTATTTTCCTGCTATATTCCTTCATGCTTTGGTCTGCATTGATGTGTAGAGGTGAAATGATATATGTTCTAGATACACCACCATTTATGTCATATCTGGCTTGTATGTTTTGTTTCAAGAAGAAAGAAAAATTACATCTCCTAAGGTCAAGATTCTAAGGAGAGGATTGTTGTTTCACTTGATGCATAAAAACATTTATGTTTCAGCCTCCCAGCACGTACAGCAATGAACTGGGCAGAAGGAAAGATAAGAAGAAGTGTTTAGTCAGTCAGCCTTTATAATTTTCCCCACTTTCGTCTTTCTCTCCTTCCAAATACATGAAAGAGCACACAACAGTTAGCTCTTAACAAACCAGACTAAAACCCAAGCAAATCTCCTGATCCTTTTTAGGGCGATGACACAGCAGCACAGTATGTTTAGAAGAATGAATGATAGTATTTTGCAAATAAGCATACATGCTCCTGAGACACCTATTTATGACCAAGTGTCATTTGCTTCCTATTCTTGATAGAAATTGTATCATACAGGAAATTGAATCATGTACAGTGCATTCACTGCCACTGAGTTCCCCCATCTGACTGCACAGGTAATTTAGAAATACTAAATTCCAAATACTAAATTCTTCTTATTCGTGTTTGAAGTGTAACAGTCCAATGTTACATACTGATGCAGGTGCTACTGAACACTTCATGCTGTATTTCACACTGGCATGAAAGCTAGACTTTGCAAAGTGTTACATTTTCTCCTGGACATACTTACCCCTGCTAGTTATGAAGTAGGAGACAACAAGACTTGCTAGTGGACAATTTCAATACCTAACCTTTGGTGTACACCTCATACGAAATTTGCTTAATTCAGAAACAAATTCTGAAACTCTTATTCAGATTAAACTGCTTTCAACATAAATAGTTGGTGTGTTACTCAAGTTTATGCTGGATAACCAATGGAAAAATGGTCTTACAATCTCTTTGTGATACCCTCTGCTGTATGGAATGGCTTCAACATTAACTGTGGGTAAAACTCCTACCCACACAGTAATAATAGCAATAGTAATAATAATAATCTCAATAAAGCATCATCTGGAATTATCTAGTTTTGCCACAAGACTTGCTATCATAATAAAGAAATTAAAGACCTGTTTATTTCTAGGTGTTCATGGAGCATTTAAATTTGTATTCACAGAATCATATTAAGCAGCTATGTAACATTTCCCATTAAGAGTGAAGATGCTGCCCAGGAATGATACCTGTACTGGCACAAGCTGATCATTCTCTAAAGAGTGTTTCACTGAAGAAAAGATCAGAAACAGGACTGAAGAAAATATAAAATAAAACACTGGAAAGAAATGGCCTCCTAGAGTACCATATAATCAAAAGAACCCAGCCAGCTAGAAAAAAAGAAACCCAACTCCCAGGCAAAAAAAGTTACAAAACTCATTAGTTTCTTTTGCATACCACTTTTAGAGTACCAAGGAAGAATAGTTTTGGTCTTCTCAGCTGAATGGCTGAAGAATAAAAGCCTAGATGCTATAATGTCTCCCACACAGGAGCTTGGGAGCTTTGATTCAGAAAGTGCCAAAGAAAAATTAGCATGGAAAGCAAATTTGATATAATGCATATAGAAGATGGTCTTTYATACCGCAGATCAGATCTGGAAAATAACTCAGGGTCTGCAAGAGAGGTCACTGAATTGTGACTGTTTGCAAATATCAAGCTATTTCCTACTATTTCCTTTGCCTTGTCTTTCCCCAGTTGGAACATTTTTCTTAAGCAGTAGACAATAATAGAATGAAGCACATAGCAGTGAAATTAGAGCTCTCCATCAGCTAGTGTATTTTATGCTTCCTACACCATGAGGTGAACTTTACTGTAACTTCTCTGACTCTGTGAACTTATATAAAGGACAGAAGGAATTAATGAGTACAGTGGGATGAATGGCAGTAAAAATAGAGCCGATTTCAAGACTTACTGTGAAGTACATCAGGGCTTTAAAATTGCTATATATTGGCCAGTCTTGTATGAGTTGCTCCTGTTAAAAAATGCCCAATTGTCTTCTGGTCTGAAAGAGTTCTGACTCATTAATTCAAATTATCGGTGGCAATTCATGTGATTCAGGAAATATTAGTACTCAAACGCCATAAACACATGCCCAAATAAGAACAGTTTCCCTTATTTTTGAACAGCTAGATCACTTATCATTACTTCACTTAAATATATTTTCCAAAAATACTTTAGTAAAGAAAGCATAACAAAAGAGAAGCATACATCTAGGAATTMTGTACTAACTAAATACATAAGAAGTAAGGCAAACTTTAATCATGCTACCCAAGATCTTTTTGAAACAGATGTATCTTATCCTGAGGATCGGTTATTCAGGTTTTAGCTCCTGTTTTTATTGATGTTCCAGGTCCCACAGCAGCCGTACTGACCTGAATGACAGCATTACATTGGATAAGCAATATCTGCCATCTGCTGGAAGGATATTTTCTAGCACTGATGAGGCTGGCGTTATTCGGTTAGGTAGCCAAATACAGGAAAACCGAACTAATTGCATTGTAGAAGAAGTTGAGAAATTGAAACTTAATCTGCAACAAGACCTTCACATGCTGTTTACCAGCAGAGAAATAAGTCACAGAAGAGAAATTATTTACAGAGCAACCTAATGAAAGAGGACTAAGGACTTGATCTAAATCCTAATCCACTTTTCTGTACAGTATCCCACACTGCTCTATCCCACATTTTAGCTCATAAACGCCACTAAAAGCATTTTTGTACTCATAGCATTTTGACAGAACAATCTTCCTCTATCCATTCTGCAATTATTTGCCAGAAACATAGAATCAGCAATACTGCACATTCAAACAGAAAAGGGTCTCAGTCTTCTCTCCTTATTTTACATGAGAAGTAAAGCATTTAAGTTAACCTTGATGATAAAATATTTTTAAAAGGGGATCAAACCCAGTGTTCCTGTAATGGTATTATTGATATAGATGGCTACTGTTACACACATATATGTTACATACAGATAGACTTTCACATTAAATATCTTTGGGATTTTGACAGAATACTGTTATTTGGCTGTGCTTCATAATGCCTTTGAAAGTATTCCCTTAGGCTTCAAATTCATATTTCCATGATGTGAATGAATGGAGTGAAATGTTATAATCACCTCTGAGGTAAAAGAAATTGCACATTACCTTTGCTACTCTTTGGTGAGCAGTAGTATGCTACCTGATTTGGTTAATACATTAGAGTGTTGTAGTTGGATTGGTAGCATTAACTATTAATGACAATTATCCATCATCACTTTCGAACCCACAGCCCTGTTATCAGCTGCATGTAATTTTGCCACACATGAATTGTTCAGTCTGGAATTTTCCATGCTGGATATTTGCCTCCGGACAATTTTCTAGAAAACTTCAGTCAAAAGCTTTCAGCTGTTTCTGAAAACGCAACTAAGAGAAAAGATACATTGTTTTGACCATGTTAAAAAATTCTGGCAGACTTTTCTTTAAATAGCTTTAGTACACTCATCCTTTGGTACAAGGACTTCCTGTTTGCAACCTGGGTGGCCTATTTATCAAAGATGAACTTCTGGCTCATGAAATTTTACCAATATTTGGCCACGTTATAGACCTTGGAGCCTGTGCATAACAGATGTTTTCAGTAGAGAGCCCCAGAGTCCATCCACACGAGCAGGCTCCAGCCTCAGGCTGTGTATGTCTTTCCCCATGTTTCTGGCTCCAACTTGTTGTCGTTGCTGGAATAAGTCTGGGTGTGCGATCTGGGAGCAAGGACGCACTTTCAACAGTCACAACACCGGGTCTTGGTGGTACGGGAGAGAGAAAAGGGGAACTGCTCATGACAGAAATGCTGTGGTGAGTGTGGGTGGTACGGTACGGTACGGTACGGTACGGTACGGTATGGAAGCTGCAGCATGAGAAAGGAAAGCTGTAATGGGCTGCCAAGGTGCTGAGAGCAGTGGGATGGGAATAATCGAGAGGAGATAAAATGCTGGGGTGGGTAGCTTAGGATCTAGTTTGAGAGGGGATTGAGGTGAGGATCTAGAGTTTGAGAGTGAACAAATGAATTGGTAGGAAGGAGGTATGAAAGGGAGATGGGTTTAATTAGTGATCAGATATGGTGGAAATGGTGGGAAATGTCTAGGAAAAGACACTAGAAAAAGAAGCTAAGATCCAATGACAAATCTAAAGGGAGAGATTGGAAATCATTGTGAATAGGGAAGCTGAGGAAGAAAGACTAGATGAAGAGTTAGAARAGAAGAAACGGTATGGGTAAGGCAAGCGTGGAAACATGAGCTGAGGAATGCAAAGTGACCAGTCAAGGAGATAGGGTGGGAGTAGAGCTGGGATTTAGTTGGATCAGAGATTAGTACTGGCTTGAGAAGGCTCTCAGACTGAGTATTCCCAGCCACCATTTATTTCAAGACTCCTTGAGCAATATGGCTCGTACTTCTCAGTGGACTATGTACAAGGCATGGGCTGTAGGCTGGGCATCCCCAAATGATGTCATTACACACTATCTTCCTCCTGTTTCATTCACTGATCTGCTCTGATGATGCATTTACTACTAGTTTAGTAAAGGAAACCGTGTTGTTCGCTGGCCAAGATGTGCTGTGAACAGAGGTGGCTGAAGTCTTTCATGTCAGTAAACATACCACCTATCAAAGACAGTATGTTTTTACTTGGTTTTATCACTTCCTTCAGAAAGGCTGTGCACGTGTCTGCATGCATGCATTTCTCTTAGGTTACCTTTTCTTCACAGAGTGGGAGGGAGGTATGAAGGAGGAGACACAGTGATCTATCACTTCAACCTATTGTAGAGGTACCTCCCTCATCCCTGCATGCTGCTTTAAAAATGAACCTCAAGTATTTTCATGCTTCTTCTGGTATGAAGAGAGCTGAAAAGCATAAGCTCATGTTCAGAGAGTCAGCACATCGAGAACCACGGGCTGGAGAGGCCAAGATGCGTGGGCAGAGCTGTGGGCACCTGGCAGCGAGCACCAACGGTTGACTGGAAGTTGCTGCTTTTCTTGCACTGGGTCATATGAAGACCCCACTGGGTCATGTGAAGACCCCACTGCATCCCTGGCCATGCACTAATTTTGTTGAGAAACCTAATCTCAAGAATTCCCCACCAGTTTACTCATAATTTTTGAAGACCACATTGGTCTCAGGGGCACTCTACTGATAGACAGTTAGTAATCCATTATTTTTGCATTTTCATAATCATGGTTAGAGTAGAAGTTATTTTGTGACTTCAGCAATAAACAGGATGCCATCTTCTCATGTGACTGAGGAGCCGGGGCAGAAGTAACGCAGAGACAAACAGAAGCTTTGCCTCTTATCCACTGAAGACTGTAGTGAAAATGCCCATTTCCATGAGAGCAAGAGGAAATAGAAAATAAGTATGAGACTAAAAGAAACTTAGTCATGTGTATAACGTTATGGACGAGTGAATTTAGAATACATACTGACTCATTGCTCCCTGAAAAACTGCATATAAAATCTCTAACATCCTGTAAAAATGTGTGTTTTGCTAACTAGAAAAAAAAAAAAAAGGAAAAGGATTCAAATATTTAAAATATTTCATGTGTATCTGGAGTATAATTTTAAGAGAGCCTTACTAAAGCTTCCACAACTGATCTTTAGTCTCTTTAGACTGGATTTAGAACAAATATGAAAGAACAACCCATGTTATTCAGTGACAGACAAGGAAGTCTTTTAAACTAAGCGGGTGATGTGTGTACTTAAAGGCTTCCATTGCTCTCTGATGGCAAAGGTTCCCAGGCACCAAACCTTTCCTGAGTGGTCAAAACCAGAGTTTTTTCAACCTCTTCTAAATTCTAAGCTATTTTCTTTCATCTTTCTCAATCCACCCTTGCCTGTTCCTGTCTTGAGTTCATGTGAGTGCAAAGAGAGTCCTGTGGTATTGCTGCCTACTGCCCAGAAAAAGCTGTGCTGCGCAATAGCTGCTCTGTCTTATGTGCTGCAGCTAATTAGGAACAAAATCGGAAAGAAAAAAAAATCTTGAAAACATTCTTTTTTTTTTTTTTTTTAGGATCAAAAAATTATTTCACTCTCCTGGGCTGGTGTCAGGAAGACAGAATCCAAATCATGTAAGTACACTTCAAATGTGGGGTGATACATTTTTATTCCCCATGCACAAAATGTCTCCCTCCCCCTCCTAGCTGGCAACATTGAGGCTGAGCTAAAAAAAAATCTTTTGAGACTCACTTGGAACTTGCTGCTGCCTCTCTGTAGCCCAGTTTCTGGATGTTTGAGCTTAAATTCACAGGCACATGCCAATACAAAGCCCCATATTGAGCTCAGTGGAATCATTTGTGACACTTTTCTTCTTGACACGATTTCATGGTTTTGGCAAGTCTTTACACCTCTTCATTAAGCAGCATTTAAATTCCTTGGTCTCTGAGTAATTTGTCTTTGTTTTAAACTGCTCCCACTTGTTATTATAAGGCCAAATTTCCAAAGCTGCAGAAGTGCTAAAGTTGAGAGAGAGGCACAAAAGTGGCAAGGGCATGGCCAACATTTCTGGAAGAGGGCACCAAGTACCTGTGGAGGACTGACTATGTGCACAGGATTCAAGCTTTCTGCATGCTGTGCCTGTGACCAAGGATAACATGACCAAGGATTATATGTTCAATAGATACTTTTTAATTAAGTAGAGGGGATAGGAGATACCTACCAAAATTTATCATAAAGAAGTACGGTCTCAGGGACGGGAAGCGTCTTTTTGTTCTATTTGTACACTGCACATCTCAGTGGGTTCCTCAAGGGAACTCACTGCGCAACACAAATATAAGCAGGTCTTCACCTGCTTATTATTATGATCCAAGGATCACTTAAGCAGTTAAATCGTAGCCCACTTTTTATTCCTTTTTTACTTCTGCACCGCAAGGAGTGTTCAGCAACACCTAATGTTCAAGAAGTGCAAGTCTAACATGAATTTTGTCTGAAGACAAGCTGAATGGAAAAGACTACATGTTTCCAACACTGTCAGAATTGTTAATACTGAGTAAAAGCACAAGCGTGATCGGCATGCTCCTCAGAAAGCAGAAAGTAGTGTGAAGTCCTGCCATTCTTTTTGGTGGCTTCTGGCTGAAAGGATTAATGCCAGGCATGGAGAACTACACTTGTCCAACACTTTGATCTCAGCATTTTTCTCCAGATGCTGCTCACCTTTTTCTACTTGACACCACAGTGCAAAGCTCTCTAGGTGATCTGCATAATTTTTCAGCACTGGATAAAGCTGTTGACAGTCTTACAGCAGACAAATTTCATTAAATGGGTGCACGTTTGGAAATCCTGTTTTCTAATGCTTTACTGCAGCATCTTAACAATCACATCCAGTGTTCCTAGTCACTGACTTCTTGTTAAAATGTCACATAACTGATTAGGAATCCTGATAATACGAGGAAAGAACCCATTTTTAGTGTCATTATTACTATTAATGCAGCTCTCACTTTTCCCTTGTACCTTAATAGACTGCAAGCAGTTGCTACCATGGCTGATGATAATGAATGGAGCACAGGGGACCAGATGAAAGGTTTCTTTTTAAGTCATCCCAGACAATTTCCCGACATTGTAAGTCTCTGACTACCCTTCATTCTCCTGATTTGCCCTTCTCCAGCACCATAGCATCTCCTCCTTTTTCCTGAGAATTAAACTACTCTAGTTCTCCCCTTCTTTAGGAGAAGACAGTTCCAAAAGCTGATTTGGTTTCTGCTGTAATTTTTTGAGGCTTGCAGAGTTATCAGCCTAGACAGACAATTTAACCAGGCTGGAAATGTGCCAGGTGCTCCCTAGCAGCCAAGACAGATCCAAGATCTCTAAGGAAGAGCCAAAAATGGAGTACACTAAGTCAAATTCTCTTTCTTTATTTCAGGATGTTGTTCTTCTCTAATGCATGTAGCAGATGGAGCCTCTTTCATACTTTTCCCAGCCAGACTGATCCATTCAAGTATTTGGGTCCTTACAGAAGTAACTAAAAGCAATGTTGCAGAGGTGCCCCAAGGCACATCATGAAGGGGACACCAGTGCACCCAACCCCACAAAAAAATGATAACGATGTATCAAAAAAGGTATTGTCTTGCCCTGAACAGCTTGCATTATAACACAAGACAGGATAAAAGCAAGGTGTGGCATACTGTTGTGGTTTAACCCCAGCTGGCAACTAAGCCTCACACAGCCGCTCGCTCACSCCCCTGCCGGTGGGACGGGGGAGAGAATYGGAAAGGTAAAAGTGAGAAAACTCGTGGGTGGAGATAAAAACAGTTTAACAGGTAAAGCAAAAGCCGCGCACGCAAGCAAAGCAAAACAAGGAATTCACTCACCACTTCCCATCGGCAGGCAGGTGTTCAGCCATCTCCAGGACAGCAGGGCTCCATCACGCATAACCGTTACTTGGGAAGACAAAACGCCATCACACCGAATGTCCCCCCCTTCCTTCTTCTTCCCCCAGCTTTATATGCTGAGCATGACGTCATATGGTGTGGGATATCCCTTTGGTCAGTTGGGGTCAGCTGTCCCAGCCGTGTCCTCTCCCAACTTCTTGTGCACCCCCAGCCTACTCGCTGGTGGGGTGGGGTGAGGAGCAGCAAAGGTCCTGACTCTGTGTAAGCACTGCTCAGCAGTAACGAAAACATCCCTGGGTTATCAACACTGTTTTCAGCACAAATCCAAAACATAGCCCCATACTAGCTACTATGAAGATAATTAACTCTATCCCAGCCAAAACCAGCACACATACACATGGAGTAACTGGAGTAAAGGCTAGCAAGCTTTTCAACTATATTGTATTATAGTTCTTGTTTCTTGTTATGTTATATATTATAGTGGCATATGTTTAATAAAAAAAAAATCAGAGAATGACTTATAGGGACTATGGAATTAGGAAAGGGCAAGAGTGCAGGCATAACTCTGGAATGAAAAACGTGGCAGGATCCAGGGGAACAGGAAGGGCTAGGAGGAAAGTAAGTCAGAGGGCAAATAGATGAGGTTGCAGAAATGTCAGTAAAATAAACAGGGCCAACAAGAAGGAAAAAACACCTAGCGTCCACTCTGGAGCACACAGTATGTCATTTGTGCCCTGTTGAATAAATGAATCATCTATTGGTCTTTTTAAAAATCTCCTCTCTGCACTACTGTTTGAATGCTACTGCAAGAAATGCAGTATTTCAGAAGGATTTATCCCAGAGAACTTTGGGGAAGATGGTCACCATAAATATAAATAATTTAAAAGAATATCCGGACATCAGTATCAGCAACTGCATGTAACTGTTGGAGGCACTTTGGCATCTGCATAATTTTATCACCTTGGATTTTAACAGGAGTTCATTGTCTTGTAAAGATTTTTAAGCATCTGTTATTTCTTCCCTAATGCACACAGACTGCTGATATCCTGAGAATATTTTCTTATTATTGTTCAGTATAATTCCCCAAAGAATATCCCACACTTCATGAGAGGATTTGAGAGTACGATTTTAATACAGGAAACAGAATGTCTATTTTAGACACAGTAAAAATGGAGCGGCAATTGTTGAATAGTCTCCATAAATGACACCTAATAAACCTAAGTATCATAAAAGTTAGTCTTTAGGTTACAGGACTGCTCTTTTTTTTTTTTTCACTTCAAAGGGACTTTACAAATAAAATGGAAAAAAGAAGACAAGGGGATATGACAATTTTTTTAAAGTCAAAGGCCATAGGCCAGTAAGATGTGCTGATAGCACAGAGACAGCACAGCTGCAGGTAGAAAGCTGGGATGCTGCTCAGAAATTTGGTGTGCAGTCTGCAGCATGTGCATCATACTGGTTCATGATCGTGAACATGCTTTGAAAAATACCTGGAATTAAACAACTGTGACTTTTTAGGTCTTCCTTTTTTTAATGAAACACTTAGGCCTGTTCACCTTTTGGAAGCTATAAAATGCTTCTTAAGGTTCAATATACAGAAGAATCAATTAATAGTGTGTACGGTAAAATGGAACTAAAGGGAAGTGTTCATGAATTTGAGTCAAACTGCTGACTAGCAGTTTTAGCTAGAAGACGGGGTGGAAAATCCATATAGGTTGAAACAGTTCAACTTCTTTGCAATAAAATATTTCTGTTCAGAAATGCCAAAAGCTTTAAAATACAAATTTTTGTTTCAAAAGAACATTTTCTCATTTTAAAAATAGCCTAAGTTAAAACAAGAAAAAGACTAAGCAAAAGACATAACTCTAAATGAAACAGGAAAAAGGCATGTTTCACATTTTGATTGGCCAAAATTGTTTCTGCCTTTTCAGAAAGGAATTTTTGCCATTGTCTCCATTGTTCTGGTTTAGCTTTCAGCCCAAAATATCTGTTTACTTCCCAGCTGTCTTTTTATTTACATACTGATTTTCAGGCTCTACAAGTGTATTTTCTCAGTGTAAAATTCACTGTTTTCTCAGTATTTTTTTAATATGTAGAAGGCTGGAGGATATGGCAGAGAAGGAGAGTTGCTTTTGGTTAGCCTGGAGAAAAGAAGGCTAAGAGGAAATTAGTTGCTGTCTACAGCTAACTAAAGAAGAGTTATAAAGAAAACAGGGCCAGACTCTTCTTAGAGGTGCACAGCAAAAAGACAAGAGGTAATGGCTGCAAGCCGCATCACAGGAAATTCCAGTTGGATATAAAGATAGTATTTTTCACAAAAGTGTGGCCAAGCACTGCAACTTGAAACTAGAGAACCTGAAAAATCTCCATTCTTGGAGACTTTCAAAACCTGACTGGACAAGGCTGAGTACCCTGATTAAACTTCATAGTTAGCCCTGCTTTGTACAGGGGATGGGAGTAGATGGGTCCCCCCAACCTGATTTACTCTGTAATTCCAAATGTGACTGTTTTGCATAGTAGTGCTCTGGTTCAGATCAAAACCATACATGGAATGATTAGGTAACATGATTGTACACGTTACCGAAGGTACATGATTACCGAAGAGCATTGGTCTGGTAGTTAACGCTCAAAACTGCATAGAAATCTAGGTGGTTTTCATGCTCTACTCTAGACTTTCAGGTTGAGCTTGGCTAATGTCTAGAAAGAAATTTTCAAAGCAAACACTTCTTTTCAGTACCTATCTTAGACATTTAGATAGGTCGACACATAAATAAAAGAGGACAAAGAGTAAATTTGCATAATTTACTCTGAGCATTCACGGTTCTTAACCATTAGTTTGCACCCTGAGTTTGTTTTGGACAACTCCAACTAACTTTCCAAGCAAAATTCAGGCAGCATGCTCAGGATAGTTTACTGCAGGCACTGTTGACAAGGTTTGGCTTTCTCTGACCTAGAGTCTTGTCTTGAAACATCTTCCCAGATCCTTATGGTGCACAGCAAAGCATACATCCTCAATTTCATTTTATAAAAACCTCACTCTCACAAGCTGCAACACAGCCTTCACATTGTTTCAGACACCTTGACTGAAAAAAAAACCGACAAAAAAATAGCAGTTATCTCTTAGGGTCATGGGAACATCACATGGTACCCAAATGAAACCCAGAGGCACAAYCTATTCAGTATGGACACAGCCCGTCAGCTATAGGAGAGTCTTTAGCAGCATGGGTGTCACCCCAGGGCCAGGAACTGAAATGATCCCTGGGATTATTTTATTGAGCACTATAGACATATATATATGCTATAGACAGTGCGATCTTTCAGGGAGTCAGGTTTCAATGAGTTTTAAATGAGGCTGAGGTTTTTACTCTGTCTAGGAGTAACTTCAATCTGAAGTAGATTTTAAAATCAGGAAAACTTTTTTTTCTATTTGATTTTCTGAAAAGGTAAATTCTCACATTAAGAATAACCAAGAATGCCAAATCAAGGACCCAAAAGTTAGGAAATGCCATCTCTAGCATTGACGGTACAGACTGAATTCACATATGTTCTATGTATTATTCATAGTTTCATGGCTGACTTTTTTTTTTTCCTCCTCCCATGTACAGCTTTCCATCTACTAAAAAAGGGACTGAAAAAACGTGATATCCTAGCTCAGGGAAGAGTTTGGGTTTTCTGGGTTTCCAAGAATACAGCTGCCCAGAACAGGTCTTCTCTGTGGTAGACCTCACAGCCAAGGGTACTCAGGCTTCACAGCACCCTGCTATACCAGCCATCAGGGGAACAGGACCAGATTAGACTTCCTGTGGGAGCCCCAGGTGTGCTGCATGAAAAGCTCACTGAAACGGAGACGTTTCCCTCCATGATTGTCATTTCCTGGAATTGGAGTTTTCTGATAACATTTGGTATTCTGGAATATTCCTAGCTACCTCTCGGTTAGAATGACAGAAACCAGCCCAAGCCTATAACAAAATTATTTAGAGTAGAACATAGAGGAACAACTAAAAGAGCTTGAAGATGCCTACACTGATGTTCCTGCTGCTTCTGTCACTAGCTAGCTCAGGTACTGACAGCGCAGGAGAGTCAGCAACACAGACTGCAGTGCAAAAGGCTAAATGCATAAACGAGCCTGCACACTTGGATTCTGTAATTGTATTGCTAATAAATGAACCACATGGTTTCAAGCTAACTTGGTGCCATCTGTAAAAACAGCAACCACCTCTTGATTAAAATGCTGTATTAGGAAAACTGTCTTGCCTGTAAAATAAAGCTGTGAAAACTCTTCAAAGATAAATGTTAAAAGACCTGTTACAGGAGATATTTTATGTACACTTGAAAAAATACAGAAAACAATTTTGTACAACCAGTGATATGAGCTAATAGGCCTATAATTCGGTGTTTGCTTTCCATTAATTCAAAGGGGTTTTTTCCCAGCTGGGTAGCAAGTCTTTGCATATTTATTTTTCTCAGTGCTTAGGACTGATTGATAGAAATTTGAACATGAATAGTTTGCCAAAGTGTTTTTCACCTCCCAAGACACTCATGAGCTCTATCAGTCATAACGACAATTTAGCTTTGATGACTAAACACTATTTATGTCAAAGGTTTAATGAGAACAGACTTATCCTTCATACAGGGAATTAAGTTATGATTTTTGTCAGAATGTTTCTAYATTTTAATTATACGGTTATACACAAGAATGTGAACTATAATGAAAAATAATGTAAAATTAATAAAGACTTTGAAGAACACAGTACTCTGTAACAGTGAATTTTGACTTAGGATTCTGTGTCAGCTCAAAAAGCTGATCATGTCAACAGGAAAAATAAATAAGATGAACTTCCAAGGTCAAAGTGGGACATGGATTGCTCAGCTTCTAACAGAACTGTCCTCCTCCTCTCCCCTTAGGTGGGAAAGAAAACCTTCCTGAAGCACTGCATTAGAAAAACTGAAATTGTTCAAAGGCTTGCTGAAATCATTCGCTACTCTGAGAACAGGAGGTCACTGAGAGTTAGCCCAGGTCCCCCAGCCATAGTCCAGATGAACAAGTTCTCAGGGGACAAATTTTTTTTGCAACCTACACCTTCCTTCAGCAGCCCCTTTCTAGCCTCTCTCCAAATGGAGCTCTGTGCTTTGTCTCTCTCCCAACCCTAAACCTACGTGTTGGCAGAGACTTAGCCCCAAATACCCCAGACATTTTGTTGGATGAGACTTAAGACCAAATGACTCAGATAAATATGTCCTCATATTTAGCTGAGCTGAAGCTCAGCACAAGATTGCAGCCATGGCCCAGGAGGAAAAGATCTCAGGAGAGAATCCTTTTGACACCCCACTCTTCCCTTTGGCAGCCCCTTTCCAGACCACTAAACTGCAGTTCCCACTCTTTGTATCTCTTACCCCAAACCTAGGGGTCAGCTGAGCCCTAACCCAACATCCTCAGTCATAGCCCAGGTGAACATGTCCTCAGGAAACAATTCTTTTTGTCCCTTTCCAATCCCAGTCCAAGTGAAACTCTAGAATTTCTCTCTTCTCCCAACCCTAAACAAAACCAGATCCCTAACCCATAGGTGTGGGCTGAGACTTAGCCCAAGGCCCTAACCATCGATCAGATGAAATCAGAGAAATTTCTCAGAGGGTAATTCTTTTTGCAGCCCCTTTCCTGCCCCACTCCAAATAGAGATCCAAACTTTGTCTATTTTCTGTCCCTAAGCGTAACTGTAGCCCCAACTCTAACACCTGATATCAACAGAGACTAGCCCAAGACTCCAAGCCATAGCCATGATGATCAAGTTCTCAGAAAAGAATTCCTTCAGCAACCCTTTCTCAGGTTGACTCAAAGTGGAGCTCTAGGCTCTGCCCTGTTAAAACTCTTAGACTGAATGCAAAGGATGGGTTGAGCCTTAGCTCCAGACTCTGAGCTAGTACCCAGATTAAAAAGATCTCAGGGAAGAATTATTTTTGCAGCCTACCCCTTACTGAGGCTGCTCCTTTTCTGCCCCAGACCAACTGTAGCTCTAGGCTTGATCTCTCTCCCAACCATGTATGTAACGTTAATGCTAGACATCAGCTGAGCCTCCCCCAACATGGCCTGGATGAAAAATGTCTCAGGGAAGAATTCTTTTCATGTCCTACCCCTCTTTGGCCGCCCTTTGTAGCTCCACTCCAAGTGCATCTCTAGGCGTGATGACTCCCCTGCTCCTAATCCAATCCTTAACTCTAAYCTCAATCCTCAGCCTGGGCTGAGCCTTAGCCCAAGGCACCTGACCATGACCCAGATGAGTAATTTCTCAAGGAAAACTCTGTCTGCAGACTACTCAACCCTTTCCTGGCTATTTCTTAACATTGCCAAGGATGGTGATTGTTGGATCGGGGATTTTTTGGTTTTGTTCCCTCCTTCAGGAAAAATAATGAGTATTTGTCTTAGTATTTTCAATTAATTATGTACTGAGTTCACCTTAAAGCAATTTGTAGTCATGATCTATGTGAGATAGCATAGTTGCCTATTGTTCAAGATTTTTTCAACTTCCTGACACAAGAGAAACCTTGAATGTGTTTTGCTGGGATTCTGCTTACTTTATTTAAATGCTGAGAGGCTTAATTTGCTTCTGCTGTGTCCATCTGACTTCTAGTCTAAAGAACATCTAGAGCTGCAAGACACATGGCTTCAATATTGTTTGAGATAATAATAAAAAATGCATGGAACGGATATTTTGAGATCTAGTTCCTTTTTCCTCATGCCATGCCAAATGGCAGGTGCTAGTTTTAAATATGGTTGTGGAAAGGTATTATATAGGGTATATCTAATAGCAGTTGTAGTAAAACAAAGAATGTCTGCAGGGACAAAATAGATTACATTAAAAAAAATAAAATTAAGCTTTGTCTACAGTCGTTTTGGTTTTGTCATTATTTTCTCATTTGTAATGTGTTATTCAACCTTCTGCTGTGATCCTTGGGAGAATGACATAAGAAAGATGTTTTATATTCAGCACTGCCAGAAAAAGTCCTTGGGGTAGCTTTGGTCAAATCTATTAATACATTTGAAGATTAATATTACACTAATATTAGTATTAAAATTAATATGAAATAGAGCGTTTGCTTTGCTTGATGAATACTGTCAGAGTAGTATGTATGTTCCTGCCATTTTTATGAGTCACACAAACTTTCTTCAAAATATTTCAATTTGCTACAAATTGTATGCCTATTTATGGCTGTATCTCATTCGTTCAGAATAAAAAGATATTTATTAGTTTCAGATTAACTTGCTTCCCCAGCCAAATCAAACCGAAAGTGGCTATTTTCAAGTGAGGATCTCCCTCCTTTTTTTTTTCCCCCACATAAATCGGTTTCCTACGACTGCTCGGCTATTCACGATGCTGCCACTCGGTGGTGCCACGGTGCTGCATTTAAAAAGCTTCAGCGGGTCTTAAATTCAATCCCTTGTATTGTGGAATTCAGCCCCACCAGGTTCTCGCAGTGTTTTCTTTAAAATGAACACTATCTACTGTTCTGTGGCCTCGGTTTAAAAAACAATAAAAATCCCTTGTAGCTGAATGATGCTTTCAAATCTGTAAGGCATACTTTTTCAGATAATGTATTTTGAACTAAAACTACGTGATCACTGTTCCATCACCTCTATCTGTGTAGGGCAACATCTTAAACAAAGAAACTACTTACAGATTAATTTATTTGACAAACAAAGAAACTACTTACAGATTAGTTTATTTGACATGCTAGGGTGGCTGAGTTGTACAACAACCAGTACAATGATAGTTAATATTTTCCAATAAATGTGCATGGTCTATGCTAAAGCATAAAAGGCTTATAAAAAACCAAAGTATTATGACTTTGAATAAAAAAAGTTAATCTTCTAAAAGTATATAAATGTATACCAGTAAAATGCTCTGCTGAGATTGTTGCTACCACTACTTCCAGTAATATCCTTCGTTCCAACTGAAGTCAATTTGACAAGAAGGAATTGACTGCCGGGTGGTATCATAAAAAAAAAAAAAAGACTTAGAAGCAGTGTAGGAGTACTTTACTAAAAATCTTTGAGAACAGTAAAAACATATAAATGCTTGTACGTGAAAGATACATTGACTTTACAAAATAAAGCAAGGTTATGAGTATATGAAAACAGCATAAGCGATCACTGTGCTGTTTAACCAAATGTATTTTATTTTACTACTTTTTAAATTTCAAGTATCCCATGAAGATTTCAATGCACTAAGCCCAGACATTTTTCTAGCAGGCTACAAGAGAGGAATATTTTTATTAGTAGAATTGCAAATGGAAAGAATGGGACCCACCATTMCTTTCCGGCAACGCACCACTGCAGAAGACTATAGTCACTGTAAAGCCACTCAGCAATGCCAGCTCTGAGGTTCTGACAGGTCAAATTCTGCAGGAACTCTGGATGCTGTGAGACCGATTTCTGAAAATTCAAGACATGCATTTGGAAACAAATTTTTTAGAGCTCATTTTTCAAGTATGTGGAGAGACGCGTTTTTTTGAGTTCCCAATGACAAAACAACACCCACTGTGATGCACACAGCTGTATTTTACATAAAGCTATTTAATTCGATGTATTAAGCCAGTTTGCAGGAGTTAACATGTTAGAAAATATGGGTCTTAGAAAATACCTACGTGGTTATATTACCTTGACTGGTGTATTTAGAAATAACTAAAAGCACACCGATTTTTGGCAACATCTTCAAATGCTTTCTTTGCAGAAGAGACGGCCTCTGAGGGGCCCTGATCCCGGCCTCTGAAGCCTGACAGGAAGGAGCATCTACCTGCAAGTCCCAGAGACCCCTGACATGGCCCCGGGGCTGCTTCTGGAGTTACACCGCTGGCAACAGCACCCACAAACCGGCAGTTAACCTATCCGCACCGGCGCTGCGCCGCCTCCCTGGGGCAACCGCAAACTAAAATAGAGCCGATTAGTGACCGTTACCGTGGAAATGCACCCACGTTGCTGCAGGCCTGGGAAGGCCACGCTGGGGCAGGGCCACCCGCTGCCTCAGCACCGCGCCAGCCGGACCGGGGGCGGCCCGCTCCGCGCAGCGCTGCACGTACCACAGCGCGGGCATGTTTCTGCGGGGGGGGTGCCAACAGGGGAAGGAGCACAGCCCGACGAAACGGCGGGAGAGGCGGACAAGCGGCCACCTCATGCCGCCATCCCCCGACACAACCGCCCGCCCCGGCCCCGTGTGAAGCGCCGCGGGGCCTCCCGCCGCGGCCGCAGGGGCGGCGCGGCCCCACCGCCGGGCGGCGCCAAGCAGCCCCTCGGCCCCCGCCCCGCTTGCCGGCTGCCACGTCGAGGTTGCTCTCCTCTCCGCCCCGCCCCACCCCCGGCCTTCCCCGCGGCCGGCACCGCCCTGCAGAGGGTGGGGAGGAGGAGGAGGAGGAGGAGGAGGAGGGTGCCCGGCGGCCGGGCGGCCGCTGAGGGGGCGGGAGGCGGAGAGCTCCGTGCCCGCCCTTCGGGAGCCAACCTCCGCCCGGCGCTGATGGCGGCAGCGCGCTGCGGCAGCGGCGGGCGCTCGGTGGGGCGGTGACGTTGCGCGCGAGGCGGAGGGCGGGGAGGAAGAGGAGGAGACCCGGGCGCCTGCGGGGCTGAGGCAGCCGCGTCCCGCCGAGGCTCCGCTCGTGTTCCGGCCTCCCCCCCCCACCCGACCCCCGGCGGCTCCGGCTCGGGCGGGCGAGCGCGGCTCTCCTGAGGCCGCGATGCGCTCGGCCTGAGCGCTCCCTCGCCGCCCCGCCTGGTTTGGGCCTCTGCGGGGCAGGGGGCCGCGATGGTTGCGGGGAGCTGGCAGGAGACGGCGGCCCAGCAGGCCGAGGAGGCGGCGGCCCGGGTRCGGGACGTCCTGTCGGGCGGCCTGGGCCTGCTGCGTGCCGAGCTGGGCCTCGAGCTGGGCCTCGACCCGCAGGGCCTGCCCACCTGGCTCGCCCTGGTGGTCCTGGCCGCGCTGGGGCTGGGGCTGCTGGGGCTGCTCCTGGCCGTGGCCTGCGGAGGCGGCCTCCGCAAGAAGCCAGCGCGGAGCGCGGCGGAGAGGAAGGGTGACGAGGCGGGCGGCGCGGGCCTGACAGCCGGCGGGGGCCAGGGCAAGGCGGCGGGCCCGGGCCCCGGGCAGCTGCACCTGAAAGGCGACGAGCAGAAGAAGCGAAACAAGAAGAAACTGCCGGAGAAAGCGGCGCGGGTGAGGGGGGCTGCGAGGACCGCGCCGCTCGGGAGGGTAGGGGTGAGGACGGCGTGGGGCGGGGAAGGCGGCTGGGCCCGGGCGGGGGGATGAAAGGCTCATTGACAGCGGCAGGATGGGGACGRCAGCGGAGGGGTTTGCAGTGGCACCCGGCCGGGCGCGGCGAGTCCCTTGCGGGAAGGCGGGGGGGAGGTCGCGGCTGACGAGCGGCCCCGAGGCTGACGAGCCTCTCCCCAGGCCTTGTCCCCTGTGCCCCCTGCTCGGTGAAACGCCTGCCGGTCAGATAGGCACCGGTGAAAAAGGGGACGGCCGACCGCAGGGTCCGGAGGCCATAGAGCTCCCCCCGAGCCACCGTGCGATTTACCTGGGTGATATTTGCCTGTGGAAGGGATGGGGGGTCCTGACTGTCTGCTCTGGAGCTGTCTCGTGTCGTCTGGGTTACTCGTTTGCCTTGAAAACCTGGAGGAGCAGCGCGCACACACGGAAATTGCAAGTTAATAGTTATAGGTGACGAGAAAAATGCTCGTTTCTGGGAACAATTATATGAAAGCATTATTTTTTTTATTATTCTTCATCGAATGGCTTGCAGGGTTAGGAACCAGTAGTGGAGACCTTAGTATGGCTTAGAATTTCAAGCCAGGAGTTGCAGTCCAGGCAGGTATAGAATATTGGAAGCAGCATTGTAAGCCGCATAAATGCTGTGATGATTCAAACTTGAGTAAAGCTTTTTGCTGTGTCTTTTCGACAGAACATGTTAACATCAATCTTGTGGTGAGCTTGCCTCAGTAGGAGTATGTCTGATTTAGTTGTTACAGTAAGGATCATCTCCTTTAATAAGGAAATCTGTGTCTTAGCAGCCCCTTAAAAACAGATCATTCATGTCTTTTTTTTTTTTTTTTTAAACCTCAGCATGTGGTGTGGGAACCTTCCATGTTTGACAGTATGCATGCACTTCATGAGAAAATTAGTAGAATGCAGAGACTATCAACTGTGCTTTTAAAGTTTCCAGTTATCATAGTTTGGGGGCTTGAAACGATTGCTTCTATAGCTTTAATATTGTTAGTATGTTTGTAATCCTATTTATCCAAATGGATTGTAGGAATGAAAGTGCAGCAAATGTCCCCTGCCTGCTACAATTGTGTCTTTTAATTAAATCTTGCTATATAAAATCTGAATTGTTTACCTAATGACCAGAAAAAGGAGAGTTTGGGTTTGTACCTTCATGTGAGTCTGGCAGTATTAAGACTTGATAAGTTTGGTTTTTCTTTTTAATGAGAAGTTAAGACTAGAGTATCTTCAAAGAAAACAAAAAAAAGTCTGCATAAGCCACCAACCTGTCTTTGAGCAGTGAACTACTGAAGTTGATTCTGGAAGTTGCAAGAGACTGAACGCTGTGCACCAAGAAGAGGAAGCATTGTGATTCAGAATCTTTCCAGTGTAGCTAGGTCTCCATTTTGGAGAAGGCAATTTTTTTGCTGCCTTGAACAGCAAATCCTTCAAGATTTAGTAGATCTGTTATGCMTTCTTGAAAACAAAGACTAATCCTAGAAATAATTTAGATTTTGCTTGTTTTATTTTCTTTAAACTCCAGTATGAAAACAAAGCATAAACTCTTGCAAATCATCATTGAAGACATTAAAAAATGCCTCCATAGAAGGTAGAGTGAAGAGGTAGATACACTGTTAGCTTGACAATGCTCTGTAGTGCAGGGCTTCATAAAAGCAAATTTTGTATTAATTTTCTATAAAACTTAACTAACTGACATTTTTGGTGAATATAAGTACTTAAACTGTTTCAAGCTTGGTTTACTGAGGCACAAAATAAAGTTAAGGCTATGTAAGAGCAAATATTTTCATAATAAAAAGAGTAAAATAGTTTTTCAGCTGTCAGACAGTCATTCTGTATTGTTAAGATTTTTAAAGTTATTTTTATAGTACTTTGTATTCATTATTGCCATGCAGACATGGAAAAAAAAAAAACACACCACCTTTTCCAAAAAGAAAATGCGCAAACTGAATCATTAACTGTAGTGCAAATAAGTTTATAGCAGTGGCAAAGTTTAATAGGCCTGACTCATGCTCATTTCCAAGATAAGTTCATAGAGACCTGTATTAGCATCTCCCAATATATTCTGACTTTCACATGAAAAATTCTCAAAATAACATTGGAAATTTAAAGACGCAGTGAAAATTCTTAGCAATTGCTGTCTAGTCATTTTTGTCTTATGTTTTTGTATGCTGTGATGCTAATACTGAGGTCTGTGAAAGGAAGAGACTAAGCCTATTATCAGTAGATTTACTACAGGGTTTGCTATGACAGGGTCTAGATTTCCATTGCGGACATTTCAGAAAGCTTAGAGCAACTGGTCTGTAGCATTAAAGAGCACACTACAGACGTCTAATTAAGAGCTGTAGGGTTACTTTAATACAGAATTACTGAGCTCATCGTATGGCAGGTGATGCGTAACTCTCATCAGTCAGGATCAGAAATGTTCTTCACTGTACCCTTTCTGAGGAAGAGTATTATTGCTTTGTTTCTTGCACGTGGCTTTATTCAGTTCCTGTATAGGTAGGGTACAACTTACCTGATATTTTTAGTAAAATAAGTTTAGTTGAATAGCACTGCGTTGACTGGATACAGTGGCAACTATGAGATTCTGTTTATTTGTGTGCTGTAGGCAGACTGAGAAAAAAATGAAGCTGAAACAGTTTAGCATTCATTAACCCTATAGTTTACAGAGCCAGTTCTGGCTTTCTCCAGCTGCTTGGAGCAAGGTAGTATCATGCTATCCTTACTTTAGATTCTGTGTAGTAAACCTGAAGCCTCTTTTTTTTTTCTTTTTTTTTTTTTTTGCTTTTTTGCTCCTGGCAGGGGCAGAGCTCTTCGTCTCCTGTCATAGAGTTCTTTGGCCCCTGTTAAGATTTTTTTTTTCTTTCCAAAAAACTCTTGATCTTTAATTTTAATTCCTTTCCCTTCTGAATAATTGCTGTGCCTGCCTTCTACCTTTTAAACCTTCAGCAGAAAAAGATGAAACTGTTCTTACATGGTTTCTGTACAATCTGCAAAACACCATAGAAACTTGAGAGTAACCATGTGTACTTTGCTACAGCTTTAGAAAGCTATTCATACCATCTATTTGTAGAGGCAGAAAATACCAAATTGACTATGTACTTCCTATTGTTTGAAGTACACCTGGACAGTAAATGCTACRTATTTTACTAAAAGCATTTGCATTCATTTGAGAAAGTTTCATACTTGGTCTGCTTGAAAGAACTTTTCAGRCTATGACTGTTTTATGCTTATTGCACTTAAAAATAGACTGCATAAAGACTTTTTCATGCTTTCAACTGATACTTACATGTTGGTTTTGTGTACATGTTAATTGTCATATTRCAGGAGGAGGAGGGCTGTAGGATTCTCCAGTGCTCAAAGAGAAGATTGCTTAGTTTCTTTCTTAAGAGAAGCTTACAGAAAATAATATCAGTGAACAGATTCTTTCATTGGCCAAATATGTTCTAAGTAGGCATATCTTTATAATGTGTAACTAAGGACTTCGGCTAATATGGCCTTGTAAGACTCAAATGACAGCAATTTCATTACTGCCATTTGAAGTGTGAAACTTACCTGTTGCGCTGTACCATATTTAAAGAACAATATTTTTCATTTTAACATTCTCAGCAAAACCTTTATTCTACTTTTGGATTATCTTAACGCCTCAAATGAATATGTGTGAAAAAGGTTTATTTAAATATTGGGATTTTAAGGTCAGCAGGCAAGAAATGCGTTCAGAAATCAGTGGTGTTATTGACAGCACTGTTTCTGCCTTGTTGCATCTTCCCTATAGCTTTTGGGATGAGGAAGAAAAGATGGCAAATAATAAACTGCACAATTTGAATGAATTAATATTGTCAGTGGATGTTTAATATATTACCATAAAGTTTTAAACTTAGTCTTTTTGGCTGTAGTTGTCTTTCTTTTAAAGGAAACATTTCTGAATACTATAGAAAAGCTTTTTTCTTTCCCGCTTCTGTTATTATCTTTGGTATATCCAAAAATGATCACATGAATTTTGGTTAAAATTCTATGATTCATCTGTGGGCAGAAAATAAATGTGGAAAGCTTCCACTGAAAAGGAGACTATTACAATTCAGGGATACATTCAGGGAGAAATGTATCAAAGTACAAGTGTTTAAACATATTTCTAATGGTTGTTGTTTACATGATGAGAAGACCAGACAGCATTTTAAACAGTCATGGAGATTAATTTTTCCAGAGGGTTCTTAATGGATACAAATTAGTTTATTACTTCAGAGAAACAGCTGATTTTTTTTGAAATTAAAGATTAAAACTTTTATCTATTGAATTTTTGAGAGGAATTAAGAAAGTGGTTTTCAATTTAAGGTATATATGTAGTAGCAAAGAAGCAAAGCAAGGTACAGAATTAAAAAAAATTAGTTGGCTGTATTTTTGACACAAGTCCAATACCAGATGCAGCAAATCTGTTATCTAACTCTACTGCTAAATAACATAGAAATAGTGATTCTTTCTCAGCCTAAGATCTTAAATGTCACGGATACTAACACGGATTGAAAGACATCACACCACTAATAACATGGCTGTGCGGAATTTGGAGAAAATAGTGGGGTTCAAGGACTGATTTTTGGCAACGGGTTATTTTCAAGATTGAATATCGGGTCGTTGGTATCCCTGTGGAATCAAGTACTGTGAGATTCATTGAGAGGAACTTTAGAGTTTTGAGATACAGATCTGTAAAATACACTTCATTTTCAGAATGCTGAAAGAAATGCGCTGCATCTTAGATATGAAAAGTCTAGTTTAAAGCTGGTTGTTGCAGGAGAAGAAGGGTTAGGTGACCTGATCTTTCAATTTCTATTAATAGTTACAAAATACGAAGTTGGCATGCTGGCTAACTGCAGTAAGCAATACTATGTTACGCACTGGTGAAAGCATGCCAAGGGTGATTTGTAAACATAATATAACATGGCAAGATTTAAATACCTGTACCAGTTAAATTAAGGATCAGATCTGATATTTGAAGGAATAGATCATGCAAAGTTGTAATACGGCCTTTGTTTTACTTTGCATCACATGAACCTGATTGCGTTAGAATTAAAATAGCTTTTGTTTTTTTAATAACAAAAATAACTAAAGATAGTATAGTTTGAACTTTATTTTAAAAGAAATYGCAGAAATTAAAGCAACTATGAAGTAGTTATTTATGCTTAATGTCTTAATTTTCAGTCTTTAATTTATCCAAATCATTATGAATGTGAATCAATGTGAAACTTGTGTGGACTCAGTATCAATTACTACTCTTGACAATTGTTTTCACTCAGTGAAATTAATGGCTAACAGTAGTATAATGCTTTCCTTATTTTCATCTTTTCTACAGTTAAGCACAGTAACTTCAGTCATAGCTTTTTGTTAACAGTAAACATGACTTTAAAAAATTACTACATTTTTGCATAGGGAATATATAGGCTAAGGTGTATGCTGTTGCTGTCAAAGGTAATGATAAAGACTAATTTAATGACTGTCCAGAGTTTTAACTGTATATATTAAATAATACATGCTAATTTTCTTTATTATGTGAGGGGGAAATGGTAGACTAATGTAACGACTATAATCAAGTCTGTCTGTAAAGAGCAATGGGATGTCATGCTTAGTCATGCTTTGTGTTTGACTTCTAATTTCTGTTCTATTATGAAGTGTAGCTTGTGAAGAAAATGAGCTGTGAGGGATATGCATAGGTAGGAATTGCACAAATTTGGTCAAAGTAGAAATTATTTTAAAAATTCAGCCCATTGCAGAACTGCTACAAAGTGGTAAATGTGTTCATTTAATTAGATCATTTATGGCACATACAACTATGTTCTGAATCAAGCTGGTAAATTTCAGAAATTTAGCTTTTGATAAGCAATTCCTGTGTTGCGTAGGATTGAGGTGAAACAATGAGACTTCTGTTTTCTTTCCTTTCTCATTTCTATGTTTGGTAAATATAGAATTGCAGTAGATATTTTGAGTGCCAGTCCACGATTCTGTCTGCTTTACTTAATAATCTTGCGAGCATTTTTCAGTCAACAAATAGCTGCATTTCAGTAATAGTGTAATTTGAGCTTTGCTTCATCTGCTTTCTCCAATTTTTTTATTATTCACACTTATTGTTTACACAGCCTAATGGACGGTCTTTCCTTGATGTATCTGAAGATGAAGTAATACAAACTGTCCGTAAAGAAAATATAAAGCAGCCTGTGGACACAGAAAAGAAGAATGAAAAGGTCAGTTATGGATATGAAATGACAATGTCAAAGTTTAATGCATGTTATTTCAATGTCTAATAACTCTATTTGTGATTTGAAATCCTGTTACATACTGAGTGTGGAGGCATATTTCTTACTATAAAGAATACTAATCTAATTTGATGGTGGAAAGAGCTAAAGTAGTATTTTCTTAACTTCTGAGATCATGCCTTATCATAGAATGCATGCATCAAGCATACTCCCCTCCCCGCCCCCCGCTAAACATTGATATCTCTGTTCCCCATGTGAAAATGTTAAGCCTACAGAAATTAAGTTTGTGTTTCATCTTTGCTGGCTTCTATGGAGATGCAACATAATGATAGTATTGTTAAGTGGCTTGAAAATGGTCTAACATTTGGGGGACTACTATTCAAAGGATTAAGGCCATGTGCCTGCTTATTTCTTTTGTCAGGTATATCCATTAGTGATTAGAGTTCTTAATTTCTGATGACAAATATGGGCTTTGAAGTCTGGTGTGAGCTCTTTGTTATGCAAATTGAACAGCTACATTAAAAACATCTTTTTAAAGCTTAGTCTGTAGCCTTATCTAAAAGGTAACCATACTAATGGCAATGTTATTTTTTGCATTGCAATATCTTCTAGCCTTATCATAAATGCTGTCATTTGTAGGCAACATGGATATATTTATGATAGGCCGTTGATGATAATTTTTGGCTTGATTCTTTTGCTAACGTTGTGCATGAAATTTTCCTGCTGTCATGGATTTCTGATTTATTTTCTTCAACAAAATACATTTGTTCTAACTATACTGAGGAGTGTTGGAAAACTAAATGATTATGCATAAACAGTCAGAAACCAGTAGTTGATTATTGTAATTTGTTTAGCTTGTTCAAGCTTTAATTAACTTACTTGACTATACTATTACTTCTTTTGCAGTTAGTATGTTGGCTAAAAGACTGTATCCTGTTAGTTGGCTATAGGACTCTAAATGTTTTTAGCATTGGCAGATGGAAAGACTTTTCTGTGAAATGGCTTTGGCTTAAAATTTCATGGTGCACACTTCTTTCTCTTCTCCATGTGTCGCATGTCAGATTGACAGTGTGGTTTTTTTCAAGAACATAATAAAATTTGATCCTGAAGGAATAACTATATTTTTCTTCTTAACTTTTACTTTATCTCAAGCAGGTTTCCAAGTAGGTAAGGTGTTTAAATCCTAAACTCAAGCTTTACCTTAAAATTGCAAACATARTGATCTGAATTTTAAAATGTTAAGTTGAAGCTGCAGCTCCAGGAAATCAGTACCACTATATGGATATGGATGCTTATTCAACTGATTGTGTTTTTGTATCACTTTGGAGAACCCTGAGCAAAGCATGATTGCCTCAGGAGTTGATAGTTACCCTTCAATTAAAAACATACCCAAGAACTTTCTTTAAACTACAGGTAACTTTACAGGCATCTAATTATTTGGTTAAGCCTCTCAGGGCATCTGTTGCATTTGTAACAATATGAACCTGCTAAGAAGATTGGAAGGGATCCTGTGTACGTGTCTTTGTATAGCTTGGGATGGGTGGTATAAGTCAATGGGTGGGATTTAAGTAGTATGTGCATGTGTGTAGATACATGAATATATATAATCTATGACCTGAAGGTTATGATTTTTTTTTTTGTGCTTGAATATATGCTTTCAATGAAAATCTCACTCCCTTTGTATTTCTGTATTTCGTAGCTGCTTCAGTGTTGTGAATTTCATGCATGTTTTTTCAGGATAGTCATTTAAGTGGTATTCTCTTGTTAGCTTTGGGGGAGGGGAAGCTTTGGGTAATATCTGGATTGTGGCTGTTCATAGGGTTTATGATTGTTTTGATGCTTTGAATAGCTTCTTTCCTTTTTTCCATTTTAGTGACTTGTAAAGTACAGGGTTGTTTTAGTTTTTAGTGTAAGGGACTGTTTCAAAGAAGTGACTCTGTGGATGAGGTTGCAGGATGTTAAAACTTCATTGCTCGTTCTGTTTGCAAACACACAACTGCCTTGTCTTGAATGCTAGAAATAAACAGACCACTAGAGATGAGGAAGAAGGGTTTATTTTTCTATTGTTCTTGCATGGGGGACAGTGCATCTTAAAGATTTAAAAGATTTGGGCAGGCCTGCTGAGTTTCTCATGTGCTCTTTGGCTGGTGGCAGAGCCAACACTGGCAGCTTTCTGTGTTGCAGAAGGTGACACTTTGAATGAATAGGCTTCTGCAARATGATCACTTGCTCAGTAACCTTTAACATATCTTGCTGTTTCAGTCAGTTTGTTACCGAGATAATGACTGTTACAGCACTAAGTTTGGCAGGTGGTGAGTAAATTGGATAACTAATTATGGTTCTGGTTTCTCAGATCAGGTTCTAGTAACTCTGGTTAGGAAAGTAAATATATTTTCAAGATTTGAATTCTTGATCTTTTTAAAAACAGTGTTTGTTAGCAACAAATTTATTTTTAAAACTGTTAAACTTTGTTTTCATGGGAAGTGTAAAACTTGATGTCGATACCTCTCTAGGAGCTATTTATTTAAGAAACTGGAGTTAAAACTTAGAGGAGCAGTCATCCTAAACTGCTGTCTGAGAGACTTCTGAAGTCATTTCAGGTGTTCTTTTCATGCCAGAGGACAGTTGGGTAGTTACGACCTTGTGAAATTCTACGACCTCAACTTCCATACTCAATGTAGCTGAAAATGGGAGACATAGGTACAAACTTACTAATCTTTCCTCTGCTTGAGCTCCAAGAAGCAATTCATAACTGTTTTTCACTTTCCTTTTTAATTCTTTCCTTAGAAGGTGCTCTGGCAAATAATTTGGCTTGTTCATGTTCTAAACCAATTCTTCTCGGGTTGCTTTTGAAACTGGCCCTTCTCTTTTGGAGGCTTTTCAGAAGTTAGATGGCTGGTATGTGGGTAAAGGTAGTCTACTGAGCAAGTAAGTGAGATAATTCAGTTTGGGTGCATCTGTATTGTGGGTCCCTTACTGCAGCAAACCGTGAGTTAACTGTTCAAGTCATTTCCCTAAGTGTTACAGGTGTATTGGCACAGCACTGCATATAAGCAGTGAAATTTTTATTATCTCTGGTGCTGCCCTAACAAGCTATACTGCTTTCAGTACATATCTTGAAGCCACGTGATACTTTTTGGGCATGCTAACTCAAAGGTGTGTGAACTGCATGCCATTGTGGGCCCATAGGATATCTGCTGCAGCTGTGGTGATAATTTAGCTGTTACCAATTCTGAATTCTAGAGAGAGAGATTGTTACACAGTTCTTGGACATATAAGACTAGAAAATCATATTGTTTGAACTCGGGTATAAAGCTGGCAATTACTAGTCTTACTCTGGCAGAAGCATGTATTCCAGAAAGACATCCAGCATTCTTAGAATATTCTTATTCGAATATTCCAGAGACAGTGAATCAGTGAATAGTTCCCCTTATAACATTTGTGTGGATAACCATCTTTCTTTAAAAAGTCTTTTTTTTTTTTTTTTTTATTCAGATTTATCTGGTAGTTCTTACACCTTTCTTAACTAGATTGAAAAGCATTTCAGCACTGTATTTTCTTTCTAGTCAAATCAATTTGTCATCACATGCTTATCAAAAGATTAAACTCCAAGGCTTTCTGCAATATACTTTTTCCCAATATTTTGGGTCATTTTTCATCTTTTTTTCTCAATATTATCTTTTTAAAACTTTACATTGCTACCTGTTGCACCAAAACGGCTTGCAGAAGTGGTCATCTCTTTGTTTATCTGTGCTTGTATGGCCAAGAAGCTATAACGGGTGAAACCTTGGAAAAAAACTGTCTGTTGTGTGGACTCTAATCACAGTTCCTGTTTTGAAGTCATTTTCCAAGCTGGAATTTTCTTACCCACTTTTTTAAAGGAGTCACTGGCATTATTTCTCCATGTATAACTTTATACTTGCTTCTGCACAAAACAAATTTTGCCAGAGTGGGATCTGCCTGCCAAACAGTTCATTACTCCTCTCTGACTGTGATGCCATCAGCATAGCTTCTTCCACCAGGCTTTGTGCACTGTAGCATAAGTGATCATTCCTCCCACCTGCCATTTGTGTATTGCATAGCTTTTTCATGTTACTTCATAGTCTTAACTTACGTTTAGCAATTAGTATTGTTTAGTACTTCTTTCAAGGGACTGTCCATACAGAGGGTTGTTCAGGAAAATCTGTTTCAAATTTACTCCTGTATTTCGGTGGGCGGGAATTCTAAATCACTCTGACAAGTGATCGCTAAGTAATTACTAAGATAATGTTTTATTTTTATTATAGTCAAAGAAAAAAAAGAAATCAAAGGGAGATGCTAAAACAGTTCAGGATACGTCACGTCTAGATGGAAAGGAAGTTGATGAAGGTACTGAACACAAAGACAGACAAAAAAATGCAATTAGACATATTTTGGCTTAAATGCTTTAAGATTTACTTGTTTGTGCTTCATAAAGAAACATAAGAAACTCATTTTGTCATAACTCCATAGTCGCATATTATATCTGGAAATCTGATCTTTGAAACAACAGTGTTTAATAACTTCAACTGATTTTTTTTTTTGAAGTTAAACTTCCAAAAACTGAGAAAAGTTGTGAATAGTAGGGCCCTCATGCCATTCATGTTTTGCTCTGTGAAGCAAAGCATTGCCTCCAGAAAAACTTACTTTAGCCAATTGTTCATGTTTTCAAACTAATGTTGAAGTTGACTGCCATGTCTGTGATTTTTAAACTGAACTTGTACTCGGACTTCAGCTTGATATGAAACAAGCTAAAACTCTTTTCTTTTTGCTGTCTGACTTATTTAGTGATGTTTTAATTTGGGGGATGTTTTAGGAACCTGGGAAACTAAAATCAGTAACAGAGAGAAGCGACAACAGCGTAAGCGAGACAAGGTCATAACCGACGGTGGCTCAGGAGAATCAAATCTCCAAGGGGTGGAAAATACAGTTACTGTATCCATTGAACAACTGGTACCTACACCATCGCTTCCGGTTGGTCTCAGAAAAAATAAAGGTATGATGGTCAATACGTCTGTGAACATGTTCTGGAAAGATAAGTTTACTTGAATGCTTAAATAGTGACTCTGTTTTGGATGCATGCTAGGTATATTTGGAGGTGTAACTCTTGAGGAAATTATTTCAAGGTGTGTGAAGGTACTTTTCATTGTGCAAAACTCCCCCTTTTTTTGAGCCACACTTTCAGGGAAGCTCAGGAGAGAATGTTCTGGAGTAAGTGGCTGTGACACTGGCCTCCACACTGGTCCTCTGTCAGTAGCTGCACAGCTGCATAGGCATATGTCCCCATTCCTTCACTTGTGCTCTGCTGACTCTGCCCTTTATGTTTCTGGAAACTTCAAAGGCACCCTCGGCACTGCTGCAGGCAGCACCAACTCCTTAACTTTTTGAACACTTCCTTGTGGGAAGGTTATGCCCATAAGTTCCCTTTACAGATCATTCACTGCTTAACCTGTAGACATTTTTTCCAACATAGATTTAGTAGTACCTGTATTAAAGCTGTTCAAAATGGTGGGGCACATCTGGTTGAGATTTAGTAATCAATTGTTACAGCTAAGATTCAATAAGGAAATGTAGGCTTTAGCTTCTATGGCTGCTACTGTTCCAGCAAAAAGTTGCATGGGCTGGTTTAAACGATGTGTGGGCACAGGTTCATATTTGGCTGCAACTGAGAAATGGTTTAAGAAGCTAAAAGAATCTGAAGACACAAACAGTGTAGCTTTCTAACATACTTTTAACCTACTGATATATTTGGTGCTTTAATTAGATGAAACTTGATGTTCTAGCAAAGTGACAAAAAGACTGAACCTGGCAACTGTCTGGTACCTTGTAAGAATTTATTGAAATTTGCATTCCTTATCTGGTGTTTTTATTGACACTTGTTTGCATCTTGACTCTGTGCATGGTTCTTGTCGTTGAGGACTAGATCAGTTGTTTTCTTCTGTCCATTATACACAAACAGCTTCAAGAAATGGTCATTCCAACTGTTTATATACTCTGTGGCTAGCCATAACTACTGTAACCTCTCTAGCCAGAGTCCTTTATGCATCATATGTTCTTATGTATCACCTTGTGCCAGACTAATCTGAAAAGAATTCAGCTATATCTAGTGTTTTCATGGTAACGTAGAAGTTAGAAATAGCTATATATTTCTGAAATACTTAGAGTTGCACTTTGCTTGAAAATGACAGCCTCTGTTTTAGATTTCTGCTCGCCATTCTTGGGGAAACTAGCTAGAGGTCTTTGAAATCTGCAGTTACTTGGTTTATAGGCCCTAAATCAGTTTTGAATTCATTCTGCCTGCAAAATAAATGCAAATACTAATAATAAAAAAGAGTATTTTAATTTTATTTTTAAGTTTTCTGGAAATGTCTTAATTTACTTTGAGGTATTTTTTAAAATATCAGTGATGGATACTCTTTTTGAAGATTTCTACAGGTGTTGCTATTTTGAAAAAACTTAGTCTAGCTCTGTTTCCTCTTACTTCTTAATCAGGTGATGCACTTCTGAATGCGCAAGKTAGCAGCTCTAAACCTGCAAAGGGGGAGTCATCAATTGCACAAGGTAAAAGGCTTTCATTATTAGGCATCCTAATTAACTAGAGAAGCGTTTTACAGAAGTGAAAACACAAATTGTCGGTGCAGGATTTTGTGCAGTTGCTGGTGTGGAACTTTATTATTCAGCTGGCTTTTTTAGCTATGCAACTGTTATACTTCTAAGTTGCAGTTACTTCTTAATAGGTTGGAAATAGTCTCTGTTACGTGTAGAAAAAGGATTCGATATCTACAATTTTCAGCCAGATTAGCTATTATACAAATTGTTACTTACAGAACGGTAAAACTTATTCTCAAGCTCCACTTCAAAATTCTTTATGCTAGCTTTTCAAACTTACTTTTTTGTGTTAATGAATTGATTATTTGCTCAAAGAAAAACTTAATATAGATAACTGCAAAGAGCTCAAAGATACGGGTCCTGATTATTGTAAAGTTTGCACTTGTTTCAGATTGTATACACGAGAGTTACTCATTTCTTTACACACTCCTTTGAGAGGCATACTTTAAATACACTCATTTTGAAAGTATGTAAATATAAATGTATGTTTGTAAATAAATATACATGACATTATATATGTCATACACATAATTGTTAAAATACTGGGCTACTTTTAGGCTGTGATCGGCTAGTGAATCTTAGCAGTTTTCTAATCAAAGAGGTACTGCTATAGTAATACTTGAAGTGAATCAGTTTAGTATAATGAAATCAAGATGGTTGTTTCTTACTTACGGCCAACATTAGTTGGAGTAGTTGGTGCAATTAAGCAAGTCAACAATTGAGTTATTGAAAGCACCCAGGTCCAGAAAGTGAATTGCTTTCTGCTGGTTTTTGATAGTTTTACTTCACATGCAAACTTCCTGGATCATAGCACAGAAGGAAGGAGCTGTATTCTTCAGAGACGCATAATGGGAGGACAGAAGGCAATAATCAAGTTTCAGTAAGGGAAATTCTGACTGGCCATGAGGAAAAAAAGCTCTTCATAAGGTTGCCCAGAGATACTTTGAACTCTCAGCCTTTACAATTTCCAGAACTTGAATAAAGTGGTATTGTTTTGAAGTTAGCTGTGTTTTGAGCAGAACGTGGAACTAGATGACTTCCAGAGATTCCTTCCAATCTCAAGTTTTCTGTGATTCTGTGGAAACTTGCTGGTYGTATAGAAGGTAAATGTTTGTGATGGGAGAGTAGTATGATAAACACAGAATAATCAAGCTCCTGCTTCAGGACTTCAGCTGTCTTTTCAAGGTTGCAAAAGAGTTTTTCTATCAGCTACACTTTGGTTTCTCTCTCTTTGCTATTTTTGTTGTTGCCTTCCCCTAAGATGTCATATTACACTTAGAGGACATTGACTGACAAGAACAATATTAGTGCTGTGGAGTTGTATAGAGAACGGGCAGTGGTTTTAGGTACAGGAATGGTGAGCTTACAGATGTCTGTGTTTGGAAATGATTTGTCTAAGAAAATCTAGGCGTATATCACCTAATCAATTCCTTGCCAGTGAGACTGCCTTGAATGTGGTATGTTCATGCTGCCTGAGCTATGAGTACATTTAAGGAATGAAATATTTGGTCTGTAGTTGTTGTTGGCATATGATACTGACTTACATGTGCATCAGGTTTTGGCTGACTGTTTAAGTGTTACACTTGCAATATGCAGGTATTTCTTAATCATTTGTAAATGAGAAATTTTTCTATTGTTTACATTGCATATATAAAAAGAGAGAGAGGATTTGATATACAGAACCCTTTGGGAAAGATTTGTGATACATAGGAGGTCAGGCTGGGTGCAGCAGGTGACCATTAGCCTTTATGTTTTATAGGGGCATAAATTAAAAATAATAATAAAAACTTTTATAATGATCTTTATGTCTTAATGTACTACTGACTCCTCTCACAGTATACATTAAACTTGCTATGATTAGTAATTCCTCAGCAGGATAGACTGTTGCAGATAGACTTGTGATCTTTTACCATAATGTAACGTAAAATCTATTGCTTATGAGTTATTTCAAGAGTGTTATCATAATTTTTTTTCCTCTAGCTCTGATGGRCTCTATAGTCAATATGATAGCTGTGCTCTTTGCAAATTCCGTGTAGTGTTTGGGAAGCATTTTCTAATCCTTGGTCATTTCTTCTACTTCCTGCCTAGAGAACTGCTGTATGCAGTTGTGAAACAGAGATTGTTCTCCATTTAATGCATTGGGCTTTCAAAAAATCATCACCATATTCTGTAAGAGAAATGTTGGAAGCACCCATACCCCCACCTTTTTTTTTTCTTTTTTTTTTTTTTTTTTAAATCTAGAGGCACTGGTTCACCAAGATATCAGCCCTATAAAGAAAGGGACATAGGAAGGAGAGTGTAGTTTGGTGCAGTTTTTTCCTCACTCTTCAAGTTAGTAGACAGATGGTGCATATCATCTGAACTGGAAAATCAGCTGAGACAGAGCAGCAGTTCTTCTATACACTGGTGTAGCAAAGCTGCTGGTCATTTGTACTTTTTTTTATTGTTAAGTGTATGTGCACATAAATAATATTTTAGTTCCTCATCCAGTTCTTATTTTATATAATGCTTTCATTATGCTTGTATTTCAATTTCTGCAGGATTGAGTGAAAGCCATACAGTAAATGGAGGAAGCTGGAATGAGAAGTCTGTAAAAATCTCCTCACAGATTGGTGTAGGGGAGGAGAAATGGACGTCTGTTCCTTCARCTGCAGCTGGGAAGAGGAAGACTGAGACATCGGCTTGGGGCCAGGACACTGGAGATGCTAATGGAAATGGAAAGGACTGGGGCGTAACCCTGGTGGGCAGGCCCTGGAAAGAGCGTTCTTTGTTCACTCCTATTGGTAAGCTATTTTGAAGAAAACTTACTTCACTTAAGCATTTTTACATAAGTATGTTTTTTAGTAGTGAATCTCTTAAATAACTTTGTTTATATATTAAAAAAATCTTGGAGTGGTCTAGTGAAACGTGAACTAAGCAGTTTCTGTTGACTCTAAGTTCTGATAGCTTGACATCTATGTCTCTATTTAAAGTTTAACTGGATTTTTGGAGTTTAAAATAATTTCTGTGAAGGAATTGGATTTTTTTATATCACTTTCCTAAAATTCTGAAAGTGATTGCTAAGTAATTTTTAAGTATAACTTCTTTTTTTAATGACTGTCTTAAAACCAAGGTCATAAGTCTATTCTGTTGATCCAACACCATCAAATCAACTGTGTTTGGTTTTGGCAGATGTTTGTTTAGGCTCCAGGCATGAAGATTGTTCAGCTCTCCTGACATTTAGTGTTGCACTGTTTTTTTCATTAGAAATGGTTTTTAGTCTTCTCCGGTAATAATGATGGAGAAGAGAATCCTTCGTTTCTGTCTGGGCAGCAATCTTCAACTTACTAGGAGTTGCTGCAATATGGTCCTTCCCGCTGTTCAGTCCAAGTGATCCTAGTCTCTTCTGGAAAGCAGTGTTCCTTTGTAGTCAGCAACATTGCTTTAGTCTACACCTCTTCTATTTGTCTCGCATATCTTGAAATGCGGTGCCTGAGGCTGGACTTGCTATACCATTGGAAGCTTTCCTATTGCCAAGTAGAGACAAAGGGCTTTTTTCTTATTCCAGTTAGCTGTGTTCTGCTGTATATTCTAATAAGGTAGTTCTTAGTGACTGTGACCATCTTGTTGGTTTTGTTACCGAGAATGCATCATGCCTGACCAGGCTGATTTGCTTCTGGTAAAATGACTAGTTTTGTGGGTGAGAGGAAAGCAGTGGACATCTTTTATGATTACTTTAGTAATGCTTTCAACACTGCCTCTCTCAGCTTTATCGTATCCAAGTTAGGATGGTTGAAAAACTGGTCAGGCTCAAAGGTAGTGGTTAGTGAGTCATACTCTACCTGGAGGGTGATAACAAGGGGGATATCACAGGGCTCTGTACTTAGAGCTGTCCTGTTTATCATCTTTATAAGGAGGCAACAGTGTGTCATTCACATCACATTCCCAGATTACACCAAACTTGAGTGGGAAGGGGGGAACCAGTTGATACAGTCCAGATCAGGGTGCCATCCAGAGGGACCTAAACCAGCTGGAGAAATGGGCCAATAGGAACCAGAGGAAGTTCAAYGAGGACAAATGTGAAGTGCTGCAGCTGGGTAGGAATCACCCCTGGCTGGGCACTGACTGTCTGGAGAGCAGCTCTGTGAACATGGGGTCCTAGTAGATGCCAAGCTGGACATGAGCCAGCCGTAGGCCCCAGCAGCAAAGGACACCACTCCTGTATTAACAGGAGTCAATAGATCGGGGCTAGTGATTATCCACTTCTTGGACCACATCTGGAATACTCTGTCCAGTTTTGAGCGCCCGCCCCCGCAACTAAATAAATAYAATTCGAACCACATGTTTCTTTTGACACATTTGTGCCCCTGATTATTTCTGCTTATTTTCTACCTTACATTTAAGACTCAAGTATATCTTAATTTTTAAGCAGTATCTCCTGTTTGTCAAAAATTGTTCTGAACTCAGTTCTGTTCTTTAACATATATACAGTTTGCTCCAAGCTAGGTTTCATCTGCAGAGTTTATAAATACGCTTTTCAATAACTTAGATGATTGCAATAATGGGAAGAATAATAATAGTATGGGACTCAAAACAAAATTTACTTTTCCTTTGTGAAAAGTGTGTAGATAGAAAAGACTGTAGAGGGAAGAAGATCTTAGAAAGCTTAAATTGTTTCAAGCTGAGTGTTCGTACAGTCACGTCTCTATCAGCACTGATGGTCTGATGTAATAAGCAAAATAATGCCCTCAGTTGTGTGAAATGTTAACAAGGCTGGAATGTCTACTGTCTTTCTGACCCTATTCATAATTAAATAGCTGACTTTTTCAACATTGCTAGCAGTGTGAAGTTCTTTTTTCTCTCCCCCCCCTGCCTCTGCACAGCTGCTTGGAATGTGGATGCAAGGATTAATACCTCTGAACAGAATTCTACTTCTTTCTCTTCATTTGGATTAACTCCTGGAGTTTCTGGTATGTATGCCCTTCCAAAGATTTTTTTCCACTCTCTTCTACCCCACCAGGTGGAAGTAGAATTTGCCAAGTGTCATAATTTGTCATTGTTCTTTGAAAGTAGTACTGGTAACTGTAAACAAGTGGAAGACACATTTTACGAAAGCCTAAAAGCTTTTTTGTTTGCTCAAATTATGCAATAAAGTAACTGTTTTAAATTGATAATCAAAAGCTATCAATAAGAAGGTGATATTTCTTATTTAGCCTTCCTGTCTGTGTGTTGAGTCTAAATAATGGGCATAAGGGATTGCTCAGTATTGCTGTGTTTCAAGTTGGAGATCTGAAGATTGCTTTCTAGGAAAGTGTTCACTCTGATCTTCTGGGAGGTTTGTTATTTAGTGGTTGGGTTTTTTCCCTTCAAGGAACTGAAGCACTACTTCCAAAATATGTTCCACAGGCAGGATTTGAAGTTCTGCAGACATTCAAAAAATGTGTGGATGTGGTACTTCAGGACATGGTTTAGTGGGCATTGGTGCTGGGTTGACGGTTGGACTTGATGATCTTAAAGGTCTTTTCCAACCTTAATGATTCTATGATTCTGACTCTTGTCTCTGTATGATGGGTGGGAAAGCTGAGCTCTGGGGTTTTCTTGTTTTGAAAGGTGGAATTGCTATAGAGTGCAAACCTAGCTTCATAACAAATCTTGTGTGTTAAACTACTGACATAAGTGCTACAGTGATTTATTATACGATAAAGGGATCATATGTCAGGTTTTCTGCTCTTGCTTGCTTACTCCCATTATCTAACGAGCTTGGCATGGCTATTTTCTTTTAGGAAGTAGCTGGCCAAGTGTTTATGCACTTAGGTTATGTTTACTTGCATTGCAGTTTACAATCTTATAACCATGGAACTCAAGCTCAGTGTTGTACATCTCACATGAGCGCTTCATTCTCTGTGCACATATGAGCACTTCATTCTCTGTGCACACCTGAGCCAAGATAACAAAGTAGTTACAAATGCCAAGGTCTAATTTATCAGACTTTCCAAAGAACAGTTCACTTAATGAAAACTTAAAGAAACCTTGTCTTAAAGAAAAGGAAGAAACRAAGTCTTAATTGTACAGAGAGTTTTAATAAAATAACATTTCTCAGGGGAGCCACTTGAATTCAAGTCCAGTCTCTGGGCTAAAACTTAAAGTTGAGTTAATAAAGTGGGACGACAGACTGATCTGAAATTCATCTGCAATACCACCATTCCAACTTTAATGAGAAGTGTGAAGACAGTGAAGTATGTTCGTCATCTTTGATGCACATTAGCCAGCAATGTTTTAATGCAAAGGGACCATACTAAATACTTACTTCTGACTTGTGACTGGCTAGCAAAAAATGAGAACGTGTCAAGGTTCCTGTCATCTGAGGTATTTTTGCAGTGGTGTGTATAAAACAGACACCCAAGTAGCTATTTAAGCTTCATTTCAAAAGTAAGTCTCATCATAAAGTAATACTCAGTGTCACAATTTATGGTTTTTTGGTTTTATTTTTTTTCTAAAATGGTTTGTTTGCTGATGCCTTATTTTTCTTAAAATAATGATGTTAGATGTCTAACACTTTCTGGTACCATGACTGATATTGGCCGTACTGTTGTTTGTCATGCTTCTTTTATGTTCCTGAAACCTTTTACTTGAAATGAAAATTGGATTCTTAGTAATGAATAATCTAATTGCTATATCTGCAATGTAATTGATCAGGTTTCTTTCTAGTACTCTTTTAAGCTTCTCCCTGTAAGAGTTCTTACTGATACAGGGTAGTAATTTTACTACCCATAAAACTTCATTGTCATTTTCAGTTTGAGGAAACTGCTGTAAGCCTTATAGACTGCTGTTATTCACCCTTCTTATCTCTTTTTTCCATATTCTTCTCCTGACTTAATTTTGTCTTCCTCCTTCAGTTCCCTTGTTTTCTAAATATATCTCATTTTCAAGAGCCTTGTAGTTTTCCTGTCCTGTGCAGTCCTTAGAATCAGATTATTTTTTTCTTTGAGTTTTCTGTCTTCCTTTCCTACTTTGATTGGAATTTCTTTACCTAAGAAAACTCAGGAAGCTTGTTAACTTACAAGTACAATTTTATTTATTCCCTTTCAGGATCCAACAGTGAGTCAGTTTCTCAGGCTGGTACTTCTGATTTTCAGTGGGATTTAAGTCATGCTCAACCCCCTGTTGATGACGAATGGTCTGGGTTAAGTATGTTCCTCTAAAATGTTCATTAACAAAATTTTGTTAATTACTGTTACTTTAAAGTATAGTTACTTATATTAGCTACTTGTATTAGCCAGTTGTGAGCATCTGAAGAAAAACCTGGAATGTTTCACTTCTGTAAAGCTAATTGACAGTTTGAAGAAAGCAGGAAGAAGTATTTTGACAAATGATAATAAAAAATGGTTAATTGTTAGGAAAAATAATTGGATATTGAAACTCGGAAGTGAAAGAGCTCATGCGTTTTAACGTAGTTCTGGCTTTTGCTAGAAAATCTTGGTCATCAGTTATAACAGTCACTGCAAATGATGAGAAAAATCTACTGCAAGTCTACAAAAGACTGGTATTTAGCAGATTGAGTCACTGAGTTTGCTTTTACATGTTTGTACCTTACTGAGAACTTAATGTGACATAAGACTTTTGTATTTAGTCTAACTTACTTTCTCATTTAGCAAACATTAGGAAGTTCTTATGTGTATAGAAAGCATATCCAGGATAGAAATCATTAAAATTACTTGGAAATTGTAGTAAAATTGGTGTTCACCCTCCCCTTTCCCTTCCTTTTTAAATATTAAAATATTCTTGTAGTTCTTACACAGTTGCTCCCTAAACAGGGCTGTAGTATAATAAAGTTAGTCATTCCTAAATATTTACTAATGAAACTGTACCTGTAAAGAAAGCTTTCAGCCTTAAATTTACTTTTTGAACTGCCTTGTAATTGATATCTTAATTCTATCAGAGCTAAGAATGTTTTTAAAAAAAAAAAAAAAAAAAAAAACAAAAAAAACCAACAAACTATTTAGTGCCTCTCATTAGGTCACTGACCTGAAAAATTGGTCAAGAAGTTGACCAGAAAAGCTGCCTTGTATGTTACCTTCTTTCGAAGAACAACTTCTTGTTTAATGACTGCAAAAGTGGAATGGGTTGATGCAGTCCTTGATTCCACCAGTTTTGGCGTGACTGCTCTGATACCAGATCATTTTGATGCTTATCTTTTGTCTTTTTTCTGGTTTAAGGATAACAGAAGCACATTTCAGTTAAGCATTTGAAAGTAATCAGTTTTACATATTAACAAAAGCATAACTTATTCACATTTCTGAGCATAGAATGTTTATGGCTATAGTTTCTCTTAATAGAGTAATTTGGTCATAGATGTCAACTAATTGAAGTATATGCTGAAAGAGTGGGGAAATAACAGAAGTTTAGGCCAATGTGATACACAGATACACCTGTCTGCTTTATCAGGTTCAGGACAAGGAGATTAACTATATGTACAAATACTACTAACTTTTATTATTAATAAAAAAGAATGAATTTTTTCTTAAAGCAACTAGTGATAGGGCAGTAGATAAACTGTAAAGTGTTATGTTGGGCAGTAATTGTTTTTTCAAATCAGTAATTTTTAGTGTCCAAAGTAAGTGTAATTGAGGTAATATTTTATATGAAAGCGAGAGGTGGAAAAGTATTATAAGTAATTTTAAGATCTCTTAGTGTATTTTTTTTTTGTTTCATAATGTTTGCCAGTAAATTTAATTAGGTTTATTACTGCTTTTCATTTTGACTTAATCTTCAGATGTTTAAACTGAATCCGGCTGTAGTTGGCAAACCAAGTTTGCCTCTTTTCCTTCAATTTGGCATAGACTGAGGGTGAGAAATATTTGTGATGTTAATATAGATGTGAAATGAAAGATGGTCTCTTACGAGGTGTTCTGTTTTAAAATCGGCTTGCTGTAACTTTCTACTGAACAGACAGTCTAAGGCTTAGTTCTTCCCTACAGATATTTTTAATTTTTATATAACTGACCCTTTAAATCTGTYATTCCTGTGTGACAACGTAAATATGTGCCATCATAAATGAATGATAGCAAAATGGAGTAGGGACTTAGTGTCTTAGAAAAAATAAGGTTATTAAAAAATGTCAGCGTTACAAGATAGCTTTTGGCTCAGTAAGATTTACACTTTCAGATATATCACTTGCAAAGGATTCTTACTAAGGTAAGATGGATCATTGTTGCAGTTCATCTTAATTTTTTCGCAAACTAAGAAGAAAGTTTAAGATAGAGAACAACTCTTAAATTTGTCCTTCTTCACATGGTCTAGAAAAGTATATCAAAGCAATTGCATCTACCTAGCTGCTGCTGTGACTAGTTTGTAATCTGATTGCTCTGCAAAATARCCAAGTCTTACTCATCACTTACAGAAGTCATGTATGTATCATTAAAATCTTAACATTTTTTCAGAAATACAGGAAATGAATATTTATATCTTGATATCAAGAAGTGGTTTTATGCATAGATTTATGCATAGATTTTTTTTTTTCTCATTTTCAAACTGTCAAAGAGCACCTGTAAAGTAAGGAGATGTTCCTGAAAATCTTTTTGATCTTTGTAGATGGACTTTCTTCATCTGATCCCAGCTCTGATTGGAATGCACCAGCAGAAGAGTGGGGAAACTGGGTAGATGAAGAAAAAGTTGCTTCTGTTACTCAACCTGAAGAGATATCTGATGTTCGGAAGGTAAAAGGTGATATTTTCTCCTTAGCTTGAAGACTTTGCCCTTTCCACTGCAATTTCTTAAAGTAACTTAACAGTGATGATAAAGGTAATCTCTGATCTCTTTTACACTGATAAGAGTAGCACAATTGTGTTTAATGTGTACACAGAGAAGGAAAATGCTGAATGTTGTTACTGAGAAAATAGAAGCCACTTAGCTCCATGTCAAATCTTACTGTCTCACCACAATATAAGGATTACCTTATCATTGTAGACTGAGAGGATTTAGATCTGTTTTCATAAATACTTCTTAACAATATTTAATTCTCTGTATGAAAAACAGCATTTCCATGCCACCAGTACATCATGCTCTGTTGCCTTTTTCATTCCCAACTCCTGTACCTATATTACCAGATAGCATGTAAAGAATGTGATCTTCCTAAAATGAACTGAACAGATAAGATTGTGTGCATTTGTACTTTTATATGCAGATAAATTCCTTATAGCTGTTAATTTGTGTTTAGTCTATAGAAAGCATGTTTCATTGTCATTTTAAGTGCTAAATACCTTATATCCCCGTGTGAAGGCTTCGGATAATGAAAGAGAGAAAGCAGAGCCAATTCTTCAGAGTTCTACAAGTGGCAAATCCAAGAAAAAGAAGAAGAAAAAGAAGAAGCAGGGTGAAGAAGCTAACTCTCCTGCACAGGTAAATAGAACAAAATCTGGGTTGTCTGAAAGGCAGTTGTGAGGAATTCACAAAATCACCTTGGTTTTGTGTATTAGTGTCTTTAGCAAAAGTTATTTTGGGGAAATTAATTTCCTTGTGGTATTGGATTGTCTACTATTGTTTCTCAAGAGTTTAATTCTTCTTTTACTAGTACTTCCTTTAATTTGAATTATTGCATGTTTGACTTGTGAATACAATGTAGTTTAACTGGATTTATGGAAAGCATGAAATATGTGGAAAGTATTTATCCTGAATAATTGATTTTCTATCAAATTAGGATTCTGTACTGTAGGGATGCTTCCAGGAGGAACTTCCCTCTGCATGGGAAGCCTTCTCCTCCTATCCTTTGAAAGACAGCTGCCTTGGTGGACATAGCTAGCTAGGAGAAGGAGAGAAATTGAAGTTTCTCTTAGGCTGTCTTAGAGTACAATTCTACGAGAATATAGTGGTTTTCTGAAGTACGGTTGTAGCTTGACTTATGTGAAATGATAAGTATCAACGCCTCGAACTCAGTAGGTGGAGCTCCTATGTGAGTCAGATTTGAATGAGATAGATAGTATTTGCAAACTGAAGATGGTTGGACTTTTCTGTTACTTAAATAGCTTTTGAAGAATTACATTGAAACAGATTTGTTGTAAAAATAGCAAAAGCAGTTTGCACTTCACTTGGYGATTGAATTATGTTTGAATAGATGAAAACAAGTACTTTCCTAATAGGAAGAAGCTTTTAATAGCTCATGCTCAGAATACATCCTGCTTCTGCTTGTAGTGACAGCTATTCATGATTTACATTCTTTACAAAATGTTAAATGCTCTGTTGAATCTGACTAGGTGAATGGGAGAGAGGAGGAAAGCATTACTTCAGTCATTCTTGCTTTGGATTTGCTTTTTATGATTATCATGTTTTCAGTCTAAGATTTTATTAAAACAATTTTAGAAGATAAATTCCTATTACATAGAATTCTTTTAAAGTTGTCTATGTGTCTGTGTGAGGTGGATGCTTGTGTCCATTTGCAGTGGTTTTTGAGGCAAATTCAAACTGAGGGTACTAGGACTGAAGCTATTTTGTAATTGAAATGTGTCATGTTCTGGTATCTGCAGTGACTTTTAAGTGTAAGTCAAGATTAATAGGTTATGGTTAACAGGTGTTTGCGAGTGTCTTGCATGGATCTTGAGGTCAGTGAGTGCATTCTGAAATTTATTTTTTTTTTCCATTGCCTCTGAGGTGCCTTTTAGGTTGTATATGTCAAATGGAATCCTACCGTCCATAATAACATAATCAGATTCATTTATTCTACCTATTGGTCTCCAACCATTCTGATTTTGTTACTTTTTCTTTCAATCCATCAGTCTGAGATCATTAGTTTAAAGATGAGAATTTCTCTGTATTAAATTTTTGTGGAAAATTGGGGGGTGTTGCTTGCTAGGAGCAGAAAGAACTGCTAATACATCACAGATAAGTTATCCTTGTTATAGCAGTTTAGTAATTTAACTTGCCAGTCTTACTTCAAACTCACTTAAAATTTGTATATTTATCGTCTGAAAATTGAACATGTTCACACAGCATCATGTTTCTCATTGATTATACTTTAGTGTTCACGCTCGGATTTACTGACTTCAGTGTTTGTCAAGGCAGTGGAAGTTACCTTCAGAGCTAGACATAAGGCAATATATATTCTTTCCTGTCAAGAATCAACAGACTTAGACTGTGACTGCATTTTCACAAGGTTCCAGGGGAAATAAGTGAAGGGACAATGTTTCAAGAGGTACTTCCAGCTTAAAACAGGAGGCTTGTGTTCTATTTACTGTTCACCACCACAGGATTCTTCTGGTGCTATAAACAAATGTAACTAATTCCTCATGTAAAATGAAAACTTTCCACCAATAGAGTGTTTAAGGAGTAAAGGTTGAGACTCTTGGGTACTTTGGATATATTTTCAGTTTCTGTACCCAGAGGTTTGTTTTACAGGCATCATGGCAGACTAAACTGGATTGCAAAAATATTACTAAAAYTTAGTATATGATTTCTAACTGTACAGGTTAATATGCAGAGCTTGCATTTAAAAACATTTTACTTGTAACAAAGCAGGGAATTGAGAGCAGTCAAGTCTCATCTTGATACTTTTGCAAGGTTTTTAGAGTAACTTCAGTTTAATTTCACATCAGCATTTCACAGGAGTCTGAAGCGCAGTTCATTCAGAGATTGGGATTTTTGTTAGTAAATTGCAYGAAGAGTACTACTTTCTGGGCTTTATTGGATTCTATGGATATTCTTGTATTATGTTGTTCTATAAACTTTGAATGTTAGCATAGACTAATATTAGCCCACTACTTCAAATTTTATTTTTTTTAGATAGATTTTCTTAGTTATAGAAGCTGATTATGGCAACAAAACTGACGTGCAGGGAAGAAGAGTCAGAACTTTACTGCAAACACAGGCTCTTTTTTTTTTTCCCTCCCCCCCACCTTTTATAGGACATGGAAGAACTGGATAGAGAAGCTGGAGAGGAATTTCAGGAGGATACCTCAAAAGTTCAACCACAGCAGGAAATAGCTTTTTCTCTGAAGACCATAAGTACTAGTGAACCAGCTAAGGTAGGGATATAAAATTGGGTTTATGTTACAATTTCTGATTTGGAAGTGCTCAAAGTCCATTGAAACATTAATTTGTGTAGGTAAGGTTACAGTAAGAATACTGCTTCAGGCTATATATTTATGAATATAAAGGTGATTGAAGGGTTGAATTTTAGTTACAGGTCAGTTAGGAGTTTTAAAAGGGATGTCTACTCTGAAAAGCAGTGTCTTCTACATCAGTAGTCACTTTCATGACTGTCAAGTTATTTTCTTATTTGAATATTCAAGCAATAGTTTAAAACTTTGAAATCTGGAAACCTAAGAACTAATAGGTCTGAGCGCAAGACTAATAGCATATTTTACTGTTTCACTGCAACAGAATGAAGTGTTACTAACTTACTATATTCTGACTTAAATGCAGTCTAAATTTGATTTTTAATGTCTCTGCTGAGCTTAATGACTGCGTAAGAAAAGTTTTTATTTAAACTAATTCAGAAACTGGCTGTTTGCTTCAGCTCACAGTTGAAACAAATATTCTACAGAATGCAAGTTCTCTTTAATCTTTCTCCAGCTAGCAGCTTTTTTAGATACTGTTATCCTACAAGCATCACATTGTATGAAGAAGTAAAGTATTTAATGTTTCTRGTGGTATTGGTTTTATGTTCCATAAAGAGTGAACAATACCAGTGAGACAGCAGTTTGGTACCACAGAATATCTGGCAGAATATTGAGTTTTACTTTAATTGCTAAGCATTTGTTTTATAAAGGTAACAGGGTCTTAAGATTCAAATGAAAACATTAGAATGGARTCTTCTACAAGAGGCTGCAGGTCACCAAAGAAAAAGTACAGAAAGTGTTTATTGAGAACATGTGCCTTCAAAAGCACATTCAGACATACTTTTAGCTTATTCTAAGTATCCTACATCAAAGTAGAGCTTTTACTATAATTATTTAGTTTAGGTTCAGTTCAACCTTTATTCAAGGTTAGCAACACCTACCTATTCTGACTAGTGCAAAGTTGGTTTTTGTGGATTTTTTTTGAAGCTGTATCTGAAAAAAGACATCTGCCTATGTGTGCAAGTGGCTTTATTTCTGGCAGTGTGTGTTTTTTAAAAAACTTAAAAGCAAATACATTGCTTTATGTTGGAGGCCATAGTTGAAAATGTGTAGACAGAAAAGTCATATTTGGGTTGTGGCATCAAAGGGGGTTTTTTGACATCCAGCAAGAGGTGTACTGGTGCATCCCAAAAGGCTAGCTTTTGCTGTTTAGAAATCTAAATTGATTTGAGAAGTACTTTTCAGCTGCATGTAATGATTCTTTTGATCTGCAGTTAGATTTTTTATTTTTTTTTCTCTCGAGGTGTTGACACTGCCAAAATATCAGCCCAGTTTCAGTAGACTTTGCTCAATTGTTTAGTGTTTAAAATCATTCCCAACTTCCTGAGTGATTTGAAGGCATCAAGTCTGATGTAGACCTACACTGCATTATTTATTGGGGGCTTGAGTGCTCCTGTAACTCTTGAGACTTAAATTCTATCTGCTCATGTATGTGCCTATGTATAGCTGTGTTAGTCAGTGGCAGTTTTGTGAAACAAGACATAATCTGTATTAAACTTGGTATGGGGGCAAAGGGCAAACAAAACTATTACTAACAACATTCTCTGGAAGTTAGTTGGACTTGATAAAGGACAACTTGTGAATTGTTGTATCTGGCAATGCAGATGGTCGATCAGTTTTTATCAATTCTCCTTGCCATCAGATTTGGCTTCATTGTAATTTTACACATGCAAAGATGCCTTCTGATGTTGTTTGGCTTGGCTGTTCCAAAAGGTTTTAGAAACAGTCTGTGACTGCATGCTTTAACATTCAAGCTGCAATGTGATTGTTAGTCAGCCTGAGACAGCTGTATGCTATTTAAATCTTAATTGAGTTGCTTTACCTGCGGATGGAGAGTGACTCTGTCCGAACAAAACTATGATACCAGTGACCTGAATCAATTACCTTGCAYAACTAGGAGCTTTAAGTCCTCCTTCTGTTTTAGAGGCCACATCCATTTTGTTAGAGTTCATGTATTTATGTAGCTGATGATTGCTAACCGTTAGACAACATTAGAATTGGCTAAGCTTGGAAATCCTGTACGATGGGAGTTCATTTTATCAGTGTGGTTGATACTAAAAAAAAAAAAAAAAAAAAAAAAATCAAGATTACCACATTTTCAGTAGATTAAGAGAAATATTGCAATTATAGTTATTGAAAAACTTGTTTCAGTTGATGTGTAAAGGCACAGCAAACTCCTCTATTCATAAAAGGTTAGAGAACTGCCACCCTCTAAATTCCTGTGTTGTTTTTTTTAATTAAAGCTGTTTAACTTCTTGCTCAATATGATATGATGAAAAAGAAAAGTAAAAAAGTGTATCTTCTTGCTCTTTTGTATGTTCTGACTAAATTTTTGAGATGCTTACATTATAGTCATGGAAACAGTACAAACTGGTGACTATGATGTAGGATCTGTGTACGTCCACATCAAGGGCTGGATGTAGACTTCACTATTTTGTTGTGATAGTTCTGGGTCCTGGCTGTTGTAGCACAACTACACCCATGACTTCTTAATAACATCCTAAAGTTTGGGGTTTATTGCTTGACTGAGGCACTGTTTTCTAATGCATTCTTATTTTGAAGCCTTTTGTCAGTAGGTCACCTGCTGTGGGTTCATATGTTTTTTTTATGTTCTGACTTTCCTGTTGGAATGTCAAAATGTTTTTTGCATTTTGACTTGTGTTTTACTGTACTTTAGTTCCAGTAAGTGCTACACAGTAAGCTATCATTACATCTTGTTTCTACAGTGCGAACCTTCAAAATAGACCAGATAATTGCAAAGTACTAGGAGTGTCTTTTACTTGGCAGTTATTCCTACAGTAGTTTCCACTGAAATACTTTTTGACTGCTCTGCAAATACCTATTATTCTAATGTAAGCATACAGAGTGTTTTGAGCAGGTGATAGGAATGACTGCAAATGCTTTCTAAATATTATAAAAGTTTGATTTATTTTGGGGTTTGAGTTGCGTATCTGGACCTATACGGCTTGCCTGTTTGCCTTGCAACCAAATGCATATGTGTCACCGTCTTGCATCTCTTCTGAGTATGTATTCTAGAATGTTTCTAGGATCATAGTGATTTTTTAGATTGTTCTCCCTTTCTTTGCATGTCATGTATTTTAAGAAGAATTCATCTGTGTGGTTTATCTTTGCTTGTATGCAACTAAAAGTTTTGGCACTAGATGGCAGTCATAGTCTTGAAGCCTTGATTTAAAATTTGAAGGATTTTAATATTGGCTTAATTTTTCAATGCCATCTTTCCAGCAGCTGCTAAGTATACTGCCAAAATAATACCGTATAAGTGTTTTACTGTTGTATGACTTAATAAACTTTTGGAAACTTTTTTTGTTCTTCAAATAGCCYGAGGAGGCTCCTTCGCTTGCCGTTTCTACTGTTGAGCCATCTGTAATTGTATCAGAGAGCGATTCTGATAAGATCGCTTCCCAAGTGCCACAGATGCTGCAGGAGACAGATGTTTCTAGTCCCAATATTAAGCAAAACAGTGTGCCTCCTCCACAGAGTAAGTATCTCTCAGTACAATTCATTCGGCTGTACTTTTTTCTCATAAAGCATATATAGTTAGAATGCTTGGCCCTGAGGTTTGTGTTTAGAGTGCCATATCAGATATTTATGTATTTCATTTATGTATCTTGCCATATTTTACCTTTTGTTGAAGTACTTTGACAAATGTGTTTTCACTGTGAGAGAAAAACTGGCTTCGTATGCTTGAATGACTGAAAATGTCTGTTGGCCTTGTCCAGTCCTTAACAGACATTTGGACATACTCTTCACCATCAGGACTGGAGCTCCAGGCTATGACTAAGTAGTTCTGCCAACAGTGTTTCAAAGCCCTGCTTGCTAGTCTTCAGTGGAACAGATGGGTACTAACATAGCAGTTGACAGRATGTTTAGCTACCAGAAATTTGGAAAAAAAAATTCAAGCAATTCAATTTTCAGTCTACTGGCTGTTTTTTGACTTCTCAACTTAGCTCATTAACATCTTTTTCCATATGCTTCCATGAAATGTAGTAATCGTGAAGGAAAACAGTTGCTAATATGGGAGTAGAAAGGTATTGGGTGATGCACTTTTTTTGTTGTAGCCTAACAGCGCATACATCAGGCTGAACTACTGCAGGTATATTGCTTTTTAAAAATATGCTGTGCTCAGAGATGTCAATCATATCCTCTGTTGTACTCAGCAAAAGTGCTTGTACTGAAGTACTCACCCAGTAAGACAGAAAAATTAGAAGAGAAGGCAGGATGTGAGAGGCATTGCTTTTTAAGAAGAAAAAAAAAAAGTTGTTTGAATTAGACTTTTTAATGAGATTAATAAATACTGACATTTCGTAAGACGTTCCTGGCTAAGTGTTGAAATACTAAACCAGTTTTTAATGACTGCAGAAGAAACTAGACGATTTCATAATATTAGTCTCATTCAACTGCGCTAATTGGCTTCTTGGTTTTGAATATATTAAACAAACTTTCAAGTCAATGTGTCAACTTATAACTTTTTGTTCTGGTTCTAAAATACGAAGGCTTTTGTGACTGATTCATGGCTCAGAAATTGAAAGAACATCACTTACGTTCAGCATATAAAATATTTTACCTGATTTACCACTTTTGGCAGCCAGCATGTTTTAAAGCAATCCCTTTTAATAAAATAACATAGTGCTTCTTTATTCGATTATGAATTCCATGTAACCACATCTTTACATAGTTCGTTATTTTTAAAAATACTCTTCTGACCTGTCACTTACATTTAGTGGTTAAAAACAGTGTAATCTGATAAAAGTGAACAATTAATGTCAATTGTGTACATGTACATTATTTCCAGTTAGCCAAAAAATAATGATGACCCTACTGTAAATAATGCATTTACAAAATGAATTACCTTCGTTGTGTATCACTCTTCGTATTTGTGGTGTAAAAAAGTAGGTTGAAATTAGCAAATGTTGGTTTAGATGCACTTCAAATTAGGCTATTTGGGAGAAGCGGGTAAATATAACTCTCCTTCAAAAATCATGCTAGTTGATTGTTCTGAATAACTTTATAATAATATGGGGCGTACTATTCAAGATTTTAAGTCAATTCTGTGTAAACTTTCTCAGTCCTAACACTGTAGTTACATTTTGTTTTTAGCAAAGTCTGAAGAAAGCTGGGAATCCCCCAAACAAGTTAAAAAGAAGAAAAAAGCAAGAAGGGAAACGTGAACTTCGAGATGGACATGTGTTGCTGAATACTGTCATGAAGATTATGCTGTTTATGCAATAATTTGTGAACATGTACAGAATTTTATATAAATTTCAAACAATTTTTAAAAACAGAACTGCTGTGAACACAAACATCTTTAAAGAGGAATCAACGGAAAGTAACTTTATGATATAGAAAACAGAACATGCTACATTTGAAAGACATTCTGAAGAGTCTGTTTTTCCAACTTTTGGAGAGAGATCTTAACTAAAAAAAACTGGTTTTACAACACAGTGCCCTGTTTACAACAGATTATATTCTCATCTACAGCTGCGGATAAAAGATTAATTTCAAGGAAGGGTTTTCTGTAAAAATAATTGTCTGTACAATAGTGGGTGTTTCTTGCCTCTCTTTGAGTGATGCATTAGAAGCACAGAATGTCAACTATTTGAATTTGTTTCATGCCTAAATCAAAGTGCTTTGATTAAATACATAATCTGCCATATCTTTACAGTAAGTTGGTTAGCAAGTCTGCTAGCTATTACAGGAATCACAAGTGCAAATCATTAACCATTTGTACAGTCAGACCTTCATGGTTTATTATATGAAGTTAACACAATAAAACTGCTTTGGGTTAAAAGTTTGAGAATGTGATTTGAAACTTGAGTATGGTTCATGAAGTTATTTTTGATAATGTCTATTACCTTACTTGAATTGTTGAAGATAACAGTATATTTTTAAGAATGCAGTAATGTGCATAAAATTGGTTTTCTCCTTCATTCCTTACAGTTCTTGGTTGATTCAGACTCCCATCTAAAACTGTATCCTTTCAACTTTTAAATTAATTGAAATCAGACGTTCCCTTCCCCTAAYGCTCTTTAACTTGCCATACCCAATTCTGTTCTGCCGTACCCAATTCTGTTCTGCCATACCCAATTCTGTTCTGTTCTCTATTACTGAAACTCCGAAGAAAGCAAAGCGAACTTTTTTCACTTATAAATTATTTGGGATTTCAAAGATCTGTTGGAGAACTGGAGTGGCTTCAGACAGCTTTAATTGACATTGTCAAGACCAGTTATCAGGAACACATTTTTTTACTGCCTTAACCTGTAGTATGTAGAATGTGTCTAGACTTCTGGACAGGAGTTAGTGTTTTTATATAAAAAAATAAAAATTCATGCAAGTATAGCAGTTGTAAAATAAAGACCATTTCCCGCTTGAAACTGTTAATTAAAATGGTGTTTAAGATGTGTTGTCATTTTTCAGGCACTGTGTAATTACATGGTATCAAACTGGCAGATGTGTTCGTGTCTGTAAGGTGCATGCTCAGCCATGTACACTGTAAATAGCCTTTACAAAAATTTGTTTGATAAGGATGGTAATTAACATCACCTGGTAAATTCGATTAGAGAAGAGCCAAGATTTTTTTTTTAAATGATTGACTTCTGGTTTTGTGGCACAAACAGAATTGTTAACAGCTGTAACACATGGTACTGATCAACAATCTTGTACTCTTACTGTACTTGACTGCAGTTCTAATAAATGGATACTAACTTGCACAGGTATTAACCCCTGTATATCAGGAACATGTGACACTCTAAATTGATTTGTTAAAATAAATTGACCATATTGACAGTATTGATTTATTTACTGGGAGGGAGTAATGCCTGAGACTGATACCTGTCAAGACTCATGTAAAATAAATTTAGAACTAAAGTACAACTTTTCAAGGAGTATCTTGAGGCAAAAATACGAAAATAGGAGATTACAAAGTCATGCAGAGTCCTTTGCGTGTAAATAATATTTTAATTTTGCTTGTTTTCTTCATAGTAAAGGTTGAAAAGAATACCCTTTGAATTCAGGTTTGTAATGTATGTCTAAAAATGTCTGTTTCCAATCTGTATGTTGTGCTACGAGCCTCTTTTGTACAAAATAAGAAGATTTTATGTAATGAGAGTGACTGCCCACAAGGGCTTTCACTGCATAAATCTTTTTTTTCCTCTTGAAGATAAAATTGGTGATATTTCTGGGTTAGTAAGCTCTAGCTCTTGAATAGCTTGTCATTCTGAAAAAAAGAAACAAGCTAGCTAACAACATAGGAACCCTGCTAATTAACTGCTACTACTAAGCAGGATCATATAAATACATAGCCTTCCTTTCAAAATGTTGTTACCTATTTAGCAGCACCTCTTACTGTTTTCTTAATGTGCAGTTTCAACATCCTAGAAAGTGAAACTTGCTTTATTTGACATTCATTAAAGAGGTAGTAACTGTATAGCATATTGTCTATAAATAGAAACTTGATTATCTATGTACTGTCATGTTTCTATGGCTCAAGCAGTGGTTAGTCTTAATGATACACTGAATCCAGACTTTGGTACTTGGATAGAAAGAGAAAACACCATTTAAAGAAACTTAATCTTTTTTCTTTTTCCTTTTTTTTTATTTTTTTTGTTGGTGTTGAATGCATGGAATGGTTTCATAAATCCGGTATGTTGGGTTTTTCTAAATATTCTGGAATTACTTGTATGCATAATTTAAACTTGTGATGATGTGTAATTGGATAGTCATGGCATATTTTTATTCTGTGGGAAGGGAAAGGTGTACAGAATTCATATGTGCTTGTTACGGAGGTAACAAATGTGCATTGGTTTGGAGGGGGGTGAAAACTGTGTCTGATGCCCTTTTAGAAGTCTAAAGAAAAAAGTGCAAGAGAAAAGCACTACTTTAATATTTACTAAGAAAGAATGTACATATTAAAAACATCTCAAACTTTATAGAAATACTTCTAGTACTGTTGTGTTGTAACTGAATTGTACCTCATTGGAAACTGCCTTATTAATAGTTCCTAGCCATGGGATTGTCCTGTGAATAAGGCTTTTGAAAAAGCACAGACATCAGAATACATGATTTAAGCAGACTTTCAGCTATTATTAATCATAGTTGTTTTGCATTTATATGACACAAGCTGGTTGCCAGTCAAGATTTCAGTTGTTGGGGAAAAAAAAAAAAAAAAAAAGGCAAGTCTCTTGCAGCCACTGGTACCTGTGAGTCTCCTCCTGGTGACTGCTGAGTACCAATGAAGTTTCAGTTTCCAGGCCAGTACTGAAAGGTTTCTTCATTGTTCTATAAATGGAAGAAAAAGGAGGAAAAAAACAAAAAACAAACAAAAAAAAAAACACCCAAAAACCAAACAACACTGCAAAATGGAATTACTTCTTAAAAGATACTGCTAAAACTATTTTACTGTTAAAATTCCAAGTGAATTGCTTCCWTTTAAGAACTAAGAGCATCAGTTGAGTCAGTTTGGGTGTGGGGGAGGACCAGGAAGGGCTGCATGGCCAATAGTTCTTAACCTGAAAGTAGTGCGGTATCACCATGGATTTTATTCCCCTAACAGAACTGCTGTTAGTTGGGATGGATGTTGGGAATGAAGTGGGAGAACTCGTATTTTGTCAGATGGGCCGGGGTGGGGGGGCGGAATTATTGTTTCCTGTACTTTATAGCGTGTTGCTATTAATGGTTCACAGGCTGTTTCTRTTGAAACTTGGTTGGATTGCTAAAATTGTCTAGTCTCCGTATTGGATCCCTTCAGTTTATGAAACTATTGAACTTCTGTTCTTTTAAGTATCTGGTTAGTTGTACCAAGTTGAAGGTTTCTGGTACACTGAAGATCAGTTTTTTTACTGAAACTATCATGTCTTTAATTTTGGTGTATTCTGGAAAGGAAAACTGCATTTAAAACTCCTGACGTGAAACTACTGATTTCAGGGTTTCATACAATGCTCTTAGAAAAACATGCTTAGGAACATCTGCAGCTCAAAGCACAAGTATATTTTCTATCCTAGTTGTAGAAGCAAGTGACCTGTTAACTTGGCTCAGTATTTTTAATTCAGTCCGTGGCAGAGGGTAAGACATGGACCACTCGGAACCAGATCACCACAATGAAGTCGTAAAACTGACTAGTTCAAGAGGGTTCCYTGTTTTCTCAGGGATAGCAAGTCTTCTCCACACACAATGTTTCCACTTAGCTGTTCAATAGGCTCTGACTTGGAGTTAAGTGATTCCTTATTTCAAATACCTGATGAAGTATAAACCAAATACTTAGTTACTGAGAGCTTTGTTTTCAGAGGCCATTCTGACTAAGGCTGCCACAGCTGGTTTTTCATGACTACTATTTCCTTGACCATCCTTATCTATCTATGTAGCTAACAAGCAAAGCTGTGCCCTGAGCTGGATGGGAGATAACTCCTCTCTGATGTGATCCTGTAACTTGGACTGACTCACTCTTGGACAGCCAGGCTTTAATGTGTCTTTTGAAGAGGCATGCTGGACTGGAGATGAGTGTCTTTCTGAGCCTTCGCCAGTCACCTAAAAGAATAGGACCTGTATCAACTGATGGTCCCTCTGCTGTTGAGGGACTGAGTGGCTGGGTGTATGTCCAAGGAGATATACAAGCTTTGCTTCTGCTCTCAGAAGTCTCTGAAGGCATTATGAGAGATGGATAACTTTGCATCCTCACTGATACATGTAGGCAGCTATTGTATGTGGAAAGTATCTGCAGCCATGTCTGAAATTACTACAGAATGAGCTTTCTCAAGAAGTTGCCATCGTTGGAAGTTCAGATCTGCCCCAAATCCAGTCCTTACATGAGCAGAGTGCAATTGTATGTGAAATCAATTTGATGGCCCCTTATGGTTTATAATCTCTGGTTACTAAAAAGAAGGCAAGATCTTTCTAAAGGTGAAAGAGAGAATCGTGAAGCTGTCATTACAATTTATGAAGAGCTACAGGCTGGATTCTAGATTGGCTGCAAGAGTTCGATCATCCTGATTTGAAGTTATCTTATTTATAGCTCAAGTTAATTAATTTTCCACTTTTAGTTAGTTAGCTAGTTTGCTAATGAACAGCTATTTTGAATTTCCTATTTGTATATACTGTGATAAGGTACTTCCTTAAACTTTTTTTCATTGCCTTGAAAACTGAGAGAATTGCCTTACAAAAGACTGAGAGGAGCTCTGGCTGTTCAGTTTGCTCTCCTTTCCTCTGAGGCCCCTCACATTTTTTTTTTTTCATTTGATCTGCACACACAAACTCCTGAAAGGTTCCCCAGTGTGGTTGTACCAATGTCAACCGCTATTGTTTTGTGCTTGCCTGGGGAAAGCAGCTGTTTGAAATAGGTGATACTCCATGTCTCCATAGTAATCCATGCCTTGGGAGGTGAGGTGTTTCAGGCATCTAGCACATGCTGAAACTCTTGTTTTCTTCATTCTCGGTTCATCTTTAAGTTCCTCATCTTGCTTATTCAAAACTGAAAGGCAAGCTATGATGGCTGGCAAGGTAATCAATCTCTTCCTGACTAAGCTTGAAGTATCCTAACATCAAAATGTAATTGGCAAAACTATTTCTGCAGCCATAATGTTTTCCTTAAAGCTTCCCTTTACCCAATCTCTGTTTCAAGTGTCCTGTCTGTTTCAAGTAACCCTGCTGTGCTAGCATCATCTCATTTGACTCTTGAGCTATTTTGTTCCAGTTTTGCATCTTAGTTACCCTGGCCTTTAGCTTGGCTGCAAAGCTAGAGTCTTCCAAGTTCTTTGAAACTTTTTCAGATAAATCTTTCTGCATGCTTGCCAGCACGGTCTGAGTGGCCACTTCAACCAAATCTGAGATTGTACGGCGACTCACGTGCTCTTGCAGGCCAACCGGCCAACACCCTACAGCAGCAGGGCCAGTTCGCCCGCACCCACCCTGCCTGTTCCACTCGCCTGCAGGAGGTGCAAGCGTAGCTGTTGAAGAAGGCCAAGGCTGCGGTGGTACTTGGGAGGCATTCTTACTCCAGCTGGCACTCTAGTATTTCTGCTGTGGAATGTAGAAATGACCTGCGTAGAGTAGGGTTAGTGTTGGTGTTACTTTATGAGGCTTTCACAGTTGACTTTCACGTGGGAGGGGTTCCCCCTTCATAGATACCTTTCATTTTTTTTTCTGTCACCATAATGACTGGCTAATTATTTTTAAAACTTTTAAAGATCTTAATCATATTAGAGATTTGAAATTTTTTTCTTCCTTTTTGCTGGAATTCTTTTCTGCAGTTTCCAGGGACAGAGGTTCAAAGAGCTATCTGCTATGAACTAATGTGATGATTTAAAAAAAAAAAAAAAAAAAAAGAAAAACTGTCTTTTTAATAAGCAAAAATAATGTTATTCAGATTTGACCTAGGGATTGAACACTTTTGAACAGTACTAGTAGTAAAATGTATTTAAGTGCTTTTCTGGAGTGGGCTCAGAATGCTCAGCACTTCGTAGAACTGAGCTGGAAAATCAATACWGTGCTACTTTATATTCATATACTACAGAGATGCAGTTCAAAGTCATCCAAGTCATGCAGCCTGCTGTTAACTGTGGAACTTCTTTATGATGTTTTAGGAGTGTGTCTTTTACTTGCAAGTCCTTAGTAGGTGTGTAGAACAACAGATTTAGTGATTGGTTTTGTAATGATTAAAACACTTTAGCTTGTACTGACATGAGTATAAAAAATACTTTGTGACAGAGATGCATAATTGAAGGGTTCCAAAGCCCGGCATGTTGGTGACTGAGAGGGGCAGGTTTTACACACCCGAGTATTACCATGTGTTTTGGATTTCTGCAGTCACATCATGCAAATACTAGGCTATGGAAAACTTGGTTGGAAGTTGTGTATGTCACATCAGAAAATAGCTTTTTGCCTGTTTGCTTCCAGGCAGAACATCTGTCATGCAGCACAAGGTCAACATGTGGAAGCAGGATTGCAAGTGCTTCACTTTGCATTAATAATTCCATCACTAAAAATCTTGACTTTTTGCTAGTATGCCGCTGGGATTCATCRCTCTGTGCTGCCAGAGAACATCATGCTGGAACACATTTTCTTATGTAAGGACTTAATGTAATGCTAGTATCTCTTGAGAGCACCACACGTTGTCTTTCACAGAGTGTTTTACTTCTGCTTTGTGTTGCAACTGTATGGAGGACATGATACAGTTTGAGGCTTTAAACTCTTTAGACTTAATCATTCCAAATATTTCTTGAGCAGTCTACCTCAAAGAAGGTATTTTGACAAGTTAACTGGGGGAAGGATTCTTAACTGCAAGTTGTGTTCTTTATGGCAAACCAGTGGCTCAGCCCTGCTCCAGATGAAGTGAGCTATCAGCAGCGTGTTCTGCCAGGGCTTTAAGGATGTCTCCATCAGCATGGTAAAAACTCTCAGCGAGGGGTGCTGACTGTCTTGCAAATATGAAGGTGTCCTATGTGGCAGTTAAGTGCCTGTAAAGTCATATGCTGAGCAGCTGAGCAAACAGTGTTAGGTACTTCACAAGAGCGTGGAATAAGGAAGCTGCAGGATGCATAGCAATGGCAATGTACTATTACATACCTACCGACTTGCCCCACCAAGTTTGACTTAATTTCAGACCACTATCAGAATCACTTTAAACATTGACTGAATGAGTTGCTGAGTTAGTACAAAATAGGATGTACTGCTCTCCAAAGTGACAAATGTATATCATTCTGATCTGCAGAGGTGGGGTTTCCATATGCCGTGCCTAAGCCACTTTTATTCCGAAGGTTTGTATGTAGATGTTTGAGTTGCAACAGAGATGATGAGTTAGAATTGTGTGTTATTGCAATTAAACTTTCTCTGTGCTTTTACCAGTCCATTACTGAATATCAACGTGAGCCAACATCTCTGCAATGTTGGCTTGAACAGGATTTCCCAAAGTTGCTTCAGACTATAATCGAACATGTTCAGATGTGCATGCCTATAAAATGCTTTACAGTCACAATACAGTAATATACTTTACGTTGATAACCTGTATTGGGACATGCAGCAGAAAGCAGTGTGATTGTGAGACATGCTCTTGAAGTGATGTTTATCTCGGGGATCAGTTGCTATTTCAGTAGAACTACATTGGTATTTATGATGGAATTTGCTATACAGAGTGGAGGATGAAAAATTTGGCATATGATTTAAACTATATCAATGTAATTTCTGGCATGAGAAATCCTAAGAGGACATTTGGAGGAGCCAAGAGTATCTGTGGTTTCTATAATTAGAAGAATATTAGCAGCCTTGATCTGTGTCTCTTTAAAAGAGACAATATAAAATATACAGTACTAGAGATCTTCAGTCTCAACCCCCACACACATACACCTGGTACTGGTGGCTCCATTTTATGTAGCTTTTAATCTAGATTTCCTAGYTGAAGAGAGCAGGAAAAGAGGAATAACTCCATAGTTACTCAAAGCAATGATGGTGATGCTATTCWGTTGCTTTAAAGTTGGTGATAGCTCAAAGCTCAGGTTTTTGGTGCATATGGCTTAATGTGCTAAAGAGTAAAGCACCTCTGGGGGAAGTCTAAGCAGGCCCCCAAGTAAAGTGGTGTTACTGCTTCAAACCTGGCTAGCATCTAAAAATAGGAAAACGGGAAGTGTTTGCTGTGTAAGTTACAGGCAGTAATAAATTACAGTTATGGAAGATGTGTTTTAATTCCTCTTGACTGTACTTTAAAATCAGTGTTGGTTCTCAATAGGATGGAAGAAAATGATTTATCACTAGACTGGGATTGTTAATAAAATGATCATGACTTCTACTAGACATAAGTAACAAAAATCCAAACAAATATGTAAAGTGAACATGCTTGATGAGCAAAACTGGGGGGAATATCTAAGTTCTTCTACAAAAAAAAAAAAAAAAAAAAAAAAAAAAAAAAAAAAGTGAGCTTTTAAAAGAAGGGGAAAAGCCCACAATTGCATAATGAAAAAGGGAATAAAATCTGGCAACATTCCCAGTGTTGAGCCATACTCAACTGAATCCATAAATTAAACATTAACTAATCTAACTAATGGAACTAAAAGGAAGTAAATACTATTTGATGTATATTAGCTTTTCTTAGAAGCTCTGCCTCTCCTATCAATCAAAGATCTGTGATCTCTCTGACCACAAACTCAACACAGTATTAAAAACTGTCACTGAGATTTCCTTTGCTTAAGCAATCTGGCAAGCAGTGAGACACTGCTGGCAACGTAACAACCTATTTATCCAACAGCTCCATCTCATCCTCTGCATTTCATGTTCTATAATGGGCTACAGACTGCATAAAATGTACCAGTCGGTTTAATTCTGTGTCCAGCATAAGCATTCAGGCCAGAAGACCAAAAAAACTCCAAGCCTGACCTTTCACTGGGTTGCTGTAGTAAAGTCAAGTGTAAATCCCGGAATGTTTGAATCTGAGTAGTGAAGAGGAATGGGGGGTACAATCCCAATACTGTGTCCATTGATTAAATAAATACTGTTATGTCAGCTGCCTGCAGCTTTAAAGGCTTCTACAAAACTGTTTAGATCCCCACACTAGTGAGAGAAGCAATAAGCATACTTAAAGTACTGAAAGCAGTGTCTGATGAGTAAAGAATTAATTTATCAAAAAGACTTGGAGAAGACTTCATTGTAGAGTAGAAGTTACTAGGATACAAGGTGCTAAAGGGCTCATTAGAACCAGAATCATAGAACGGTTTAGATTGGAAGGGACCTTTAAAGGTCATCTAGACCAACTCCCCTGCTGTGGGCCTGGACATCTTCAACTAGATCAGGTTGCTCAGAGCCCCATCCAGCCTGACCTTGAATGTTCCCAGGGACGAGGCATCTACAGCCTCTCTGAGCAACCTGTTCCAGTGTTTCACCACCCTCATTGTAAAAAATTTCTTCCTTAGAAAGTCTAAATCTAGTCTAAATCTACCCTCTTTTAGCTTAAAACCATTCCCCCTTGCCCTATTGCAACAGGCCCTGCTAAAAATCTGTCCCTGTCTGTCTTTAAGCCCCCTGATGGAAGAAGAGATGATGAGTTTGAGTTGGATACAAGACACCTGCGCTTACCGATTTGGTTGATAACTGCTGGAACCAAGCTGCCAAGGTCAGTGGTGATGTCTCCACTTCTCAGTGCCTGCAGGCATGCTGAGCCAGYGGAGGGGGAAAGCCAAAGCTCTTCCACCCCCCTGGGCATAAGGTGGCTCACAAGGTTCTGTTTAGGTGGGAGAACTAAAGTTATTACAGAAATTCAGACTTCCTAAGGCAAAAGGAGAGAGAATTGATGTTCTTTATTTGTTGCTAAGGTACTGGTTAGTGGTATAGAAATGCTGCAGGGTAGAAAGTTTCAAAGAATAAACATGCTTTTAACATCATACTCCATCTTTAGATGTGCTTTTCAAACTCTGTTTGACTTTATATACTTTACTTTCATGTATTCATCTCGTAAGCATTTTACTAACATCAGTTATCTTCAGTCAAACTTGCATTAGCACTTTTAAAATTTCCACTGAACTTGCAAATTATTACTAACCAAAAATTATTCTAGTGAGTAATCCAAATGCTCAAAATTAGTAAATTTGTTGTGCCTTTATTCTTCTTTTAATCAATATCTAGATCAGTCCAATCTGCATCTGTAACAAAATAGTTCTTGTGTATCACCACGGCAAGGTTCACTTACGCTGCATGAATTTCTTTGGTCTACACCTTCTGTGTTTGGACGTTGAAGAAGGAACAAACATGTTTCTGTCTCCCCATGACGAACACCAGAGCCAGACAGAGCTACAAGACACTTGAAATTTTCAGACCTGTCATGTCTTYTGGTATGGCAATGTCACTAGGCAGCAGCTGAGACTTGTGATAGTTCCTGTCTAACCCTGAGGAAGAAAACCTCCGTCATGAGCCACAGCCAGGGTTTCTGGTGGTTAGTGACTGCAGGACCTGCTATCTACAGGCACTCTTGTGTGGTGGCTGGCTGGCTAATTAGTACCCCTCAGTTTTGTTTTAAATAGTTGCTTCAGGGGAAGCCCTTGTGTATTGCTTTCCCTGGTACCCCTTGTGCTTTTATTAGAAACTACCCAGTGAGCTGAGCAGGTGACCCACACGGGGCTGAGGAACATGCATAAGAAGGAAGGAGCGGCCAAAGGAGGCAGTTAGGCACCAACCCCAAACCTCTGGTGCTGCTGTGAAACCCCAGGAGATCAGTGTGCTGTGCTGCCATGGGGGGCCCGGGGCTTGCCGTGTGCTCCCGATGTGGCTCTGGAGGGACCGAGACCCCTTGGTAACATGGGGGAGTTGGGCTGATGGCCAGCTAATGGGTGGTGGCTCAAAAGAGCAGAGCTTGGGGGAGTCCAGGGCCTACGCCACTTCTAAATACTGCCYTGTGCAATGGAGGAGGGCTTTGGGGTCTGATGGAGGGAAATGTGGAGCAATGGCCCAACTCTGCCAATCCCACAAATGAGATGCCGCAGTGAAGGGGCTGGGAAGGAGTTGCAGTTGCTTTGACGCCAGAGGTCCTCTTACAGGTAAGGGACCCTGAAACGGTGGTGAACACTAATGCCATGGCCCAAAAACCCTGACAGCTAGACAGGGTTACAAACGCCCCTGGGCTATCACCTGATGAGCTGGTGGAGCATGCTGTTGGTCAAGGTGGGATCTATACATATCCGACTGGGGAAGCACACAGGAGGAACAACTTGGCAGCATGGCCAAGAATAATACAGAAAATCCCATAGTGTGGTTGACCTTGAAAAAGTGTCAAGAAAGGCTGAAAACTATCCATGCTCTCACCCTACAGGCTGGGACTTACAGATCTTCCAGAAAGACAAGGGAGAGGCCATGGCAGAGGGGGTGGAAAGTCCTTTAGAGATCTGGCACCATGAGCAGAAAGGTCAGAGCTCAGCTAATGCTGTTGGAGGAATTGGAGCAAGAGATCAAATCTGTCTGTGTAATTTTACTCCCCAAAGAAGGAAATGCCCATACTGCATCAAGTGAATGCTGTTTAATGCTCTCTTCAGGTCTGGATGAAGCCCTACTGCTATAGGATCCATGATCCTATTGGTACCTTCAGCAGTGGTTTTAATTGTTGCTCATACCATATGAATCATTTGATTGCTTTCTAAAATATAATAAATTACTTAAACAGCCATTATATCTTTGTGTTTTGCAGGGGCAAGAGGTGAAGTTTGTAATAGATACTTGTTCAGTCTGTTAGGGTGTTGACCCCTGTAGCCGGGTCAGCAGGGAGGAGGATGGACTCCATGGTAAGCGTATGTTCAATTTGTAATAGTGCTGACCCCATCATCTACTTATAGGGGTGGAATGTACTGGGCATAAATTGCAGGTTTTCAGTATCTGGGGGCTGCAGGGGTGCCCTGTGTGGGAGGACGCCGTGCCCTGTGCTGGTCACAGCCAGTGCCAGGTGGCTCTAACTCCAGTGTAAATATCTTCTGCAAACCAAAACTTCGGTGGGGGGAGCCTGTGGCAACCCTGTGCAAATGTGCTTAAGAAAGAACAGCAGGGGCAAGGGAGAGGAGAAAGGGAGGGGACACAAAAGAGCCACCTGAGAAGAAATGGAAGAGACACATGGAAGGAGACATTATTGGGGACGTGACGGGGCATGTGCTTTTGGAAGGAGGCGCTCCATGCTGGAGCAGGTATGCCTGTGAGGAAACTGCAGCCCATGGAGAGCMTATTGGATCTGACACTGAAGAAAGACTTCCAGTACRTTACCAAATTGCAAATCTTCTGCCAGGCAAGTAATTAGATAACCGCCTAAATTATTCTTGAAGYTTCTAGTGAATGTAGCACAGATGGTTTGTCCTCCTCTTGGCTTTTCTGATTTATGAGGGCAACGTGTCAAAATATTTTAATGGTAAGTTTTTTAAAATCAGCAACTTTAAAACAGAATTACAAAGCTGTGGCCCAAAGGAACTAGAGTTGCAAACGCAGTTTACCRTCACGAAAGAAAATGTGTAAGTATATCAGTTGTCTAAGAGATTAGAATCACTATCTTCTATGAGGCAAATCATGACAAAATATCCCATAAGTAAGCTAAAAAGGTCCAGGCATTTCTCTCAACAATTTTTTAAATGTCAAAAGAGAACTAAGAAAGAAAGAAAAAAAAAAAAAGGAAAATAATTTGTTGTCCATTGTTTGGAACTGAAACATGAGAATTTGACTAGGTCTGTGCAAGCGGTTGCACACCAAGCTGTGTCATTGCGATGGCTCTCTTATAGGCTTCTAAGATGTATTATGAGTTGTAACATGCTGGAGAAAAATACTGTTCTCACTCTGATCTTTTTTACACAAACCAGGAGAAGGAATGACCTCTTGAACCCATTTTGAATTGTGGTAGCAGGCCTATTTTATTGTATGTTGGCCAGTCTTTGTGGCAGAGAGATAGTGTCAGATATTTATTGGAGGGTTACTTTTTTTAGAAAGCACAAGGTGTTTTTTAAACTTTGTTGCATTAAATATTTCTGTAGCCCTGAATACTTGAATCATTTGCAGCCATCCTGAAATGCAGGCTCTGAAGCAAGCCGAACAATARCTTGGACTCTTAAAATGACTCTTTACTACAATCACAGTCAATTTCCCAACGTTGTCACCACCCTGTGCCCAAGGACAATACCCAGACCTTGGTTTCTGGACAATGTTTAACCCTTTTCTTATCGTGTCTTATCCTGGCCAAATACAAAACAATTAACAACTTTGCTCACTCTGGAGCACATGGGTAATCCTACAAGCAGAAGATGTGGTTTCCTTGAGCTGCCTTTTTGTGTATGTGCTGTAGGCAATGCTGGGCAACAGTGTAATTGAATTATTCAAGGCCAATTGAACTATGCTCCACCACCTCTGTGGACTGTGAGTACAGATAGATGGTGGGAATGATAGGCAGCTTCCAAGCCACTTCTCCTCTTCAAGCAATCTTGTTCCGATAGGTATTAAAAAGGTTGGGAAGACGAGTACCTGTAACCAGTTTTAGTGAGCACTAGAAAGCACAAGAAAATGCCAAATGGATCAGAGCATCCTCTGGCAAGAGAAGTTGTCCCCTGGAGTAAGAAGATCATRGGGGACACATGGGGGAGTACAGAGCAGAAGCAGGACACAGAACATACTGGATTTTTTTAACAGCTTGCAGAACAGAGAAGAATTGGCAATGAACCAAAGTTGGGCTGGGTCCTTCCCCAGCTGGCTAGCRTAGCTGTCAGGGTGTGCTGCGGGGAACGAGTGGCTGTACGAAATTTTAGTGATTTACAGCTCTGCTGTGGTAAAGAGCGGCAGGCGGGAGCCGTGAGTCTGCATTTCTCTTCTGGATATGTCCTACAGCCTACACGCGACCTGTGGCTGAGCAAGGGTGTGTCAGGTTTTGACCCTGTGCAGTGTTTAATTTCAGAATCAAATGTTCCCTTGGAAAAATTTCTTACCAGATCATGGACCCCACCAGAAAGATTATCTATTTTTTCAGCACAACTAAAACAAGTGCTTGTGAGTAGACGATTCACTTGAGTTTATATCACTTTCTGAGCGAGGCAGCGATMCTGGTCCTGTTCAAGTTTTGGTGTATAAAGATGATAGTCCAGAGTGTCTCTTGTATCTCTCGGAACCTTGACAAAACTCAGGTGTCATCCAGTTCAGAAGCTGTCCCTGGTGCATCTTAAATGATCTTCCACCATTCTGGAATGGTGGATATGGTGGATTCACAGCCATCTCTGTAAAAAATGTTTGTTGTTTCTTGTTTTATAAGGCAAAGTGAATGGCACGGAGGCTGTGGTTATGGGTCTGTAACTGTGGCAATACTTGGGCTCTGAAACAAATCAGTAAACACCGAGTTTTGTATAGTTGTGAACACTTAATTTCTGTTTAATTTCCCTCTTGATACACACTCGACAGCATAATTCTACGGCCATTAAAGGTTTGTGTAACGGTACCAGTAAGTGGGCTTCCTTCTGCTAAGCAGTGGCTGCTGAAGGCCGTTCGGTGTCGCTGCTGGCAGAGGGGCTTACGGCAGCGGGGGCGGCGTGTTGGGGGTCAGGCCTGGAAGGAGGAGACCAACGTGGTGCCAGCCACTGCCTCCGACAGAAACTGCTGCCGGGTGCTGATGTCCCACCAGCCAACCCTCCTTCCAAAAGCTCGCTCAGAACCGAGGCAGGAAAGCAAATTCTCCTCTGGATGAGGCTTTGCAGAGAAAGCTGCAYGTTCGACTTGCAGCAGTCAAAGTGTCTTCTCAAAATCCATTTGCCTGCAAGAAAAATGGTTTGTTGTGCATTGGAGCCCAGTGAACCTCATGCTGTAATCGGTGTTGTGACCGCCCCCACTTTTACTGCCCCTTGCATCTTTTTGTTTTAATTCAATTTGTGGCCATGTCTTTGCCTCCACAGCTGCTAGCAGGGGGAGTGAGCTGGGATCAGTGGGTGGGTCTCCCCAGCAAGTCCACAGCAGCGCTTGTGCCTGTGCAGTCAGTTGCTGACGAGAGCTGAAGACTGTAATTGCTTCAAGGCAGAGACTAGGTCTTCCATCTGCAAAGTACGTAGTATGCCACAGAAATAAAAATAGAAAAGAGCAGATAGGACTTCATCATTTCTCTAAACTCTGCCTGTGATTTATACTTCTCTGGACCTCTAGAGTTGGTGTGGTGGGTTGACCCTGGCTGGATGCCAGGAACCCCCCAAAGCCACTCTATCACTCCCCCATCGTCAGCTGGACAGGGGAGAGAAAATATAAAGAGAGGCTCGTGGGTCRAGRTAAGGACAGGGAGATCACTTGCCAATTACTGCCACAGGCAAAACAGACTCGACTTGGGGAAATTAGTTTAATTTATTACCAATCAAAATCAGAGCAGGATAATGAGAAAATAAAAACTAAATCTTAAAACACATTCCTCCCACCCTCCCTTCTTCCCAGGCTCAACTTCGCTCCTGATTTTCTCTACCTCCTCCCCTCCAGTGGCACAGGGGTATGGGGACTGGGGGTTGCAGTCAGTTCATCACAGGTTGTCTCTGCCACTCCTTCCTCCTCAGGGGAGGATTCTTCACACTATTCCCCTGCTCCAGCATGGGGTCCCTCCCATGGGAGAGAGTCCTCCATTAACTTCTCCAATGTGAGTCCTTCCCACGGGCTACAGTTCTTCACGAACTGTTCCAGCGTGGGTCCCTTCCAYGGGGTGCAGTCCTTCAGGAACAGACTGCTCCAGCGTGTGTCCCCCACAGGGTCACAAGTCCTGCCAGCAAATCCACTCCACGGTGGGCTCCTCTCTCCACAGGTCCTGCCAGGAGCCCACTCCAGCATGGGCTTCCCATGGGGTCACAGCCTCATTCAGGTGCATCCACCTGCTCCAGCATGGGGTCCTCCATGGACTGCAGGTGGATATCTGCTCCACTGTTAACCTCCACGCGCTGCAGGGGCACAGCCTGCCTCACCATGGTCTTCACCACCGGCTGCAGGGGAATCTCTGCTCTGGTRCCTGGAGCRYCTCCTCCYCCTCCTTCTTCACTGACCTTGGTGTTTGCAGGGCTCTTTCTCTCACATATTCTCACTCCTCTCTTTGGCTGCAGTTGCGCAGGGTTTTTTTTGCCCTTCTTAAATATGTTATCCCAGAGGTGCTACCACTGTTGGTGATGGGCTTGGCCTTGGCCAGCAGCGGGTCCACCTTGGAGCCATCTGGCATTGGCTCTGTCAGACATAGGGGAAGCTTCTAGGAGCTTCTCACAGAAGACACCCCTGCAGCCCCCTGCTACCAAAATCTTGTCATGCAAACCCAATACAGTTGGTTATAAATCAGGAGTGTGATACGAAGCCTGATGTTTCCTGATCTTTCCCATCAGGCTTTTTGAATGGAAATTAATAATTATACAGGAAACTGCTCTGAAGTAATTAGTGCTCACCTTCTCATTCTTCCTTCCTTTTTCATCTGAGGATATCCAGATTGATGGGAAACCATAAGCGAAAGAAGACATGCAGTTAATTTCTCCTTATAGATATGAGAGCTGTGTTGGGGGATGTTATAAGCAGCTACTGTCTCCACCTGCTCCAGTGCCTGGGATTCCTCCTGTCCGGCTGCTGGAGCCCAGCGTGTTGTGCCCATCCCAGGCTGATGGATGCGGCTGCTGCTTTCCCGTTTGCAGGCACAGGACACCGACGGGGACAGCTACGCAGATGGCCACAGACAAGGTGCTGCCTTCAGCTGTGCCTCCTACATGTAGGACTCGCAAAAGGCTGAAGTACAGACCAGCTGGTCCAGTTTGACATTTGCAAGCGAATAACACGCACACACACGGTTTGGGGCAGATACAGACTCTCACCCCCCCAGGCGCCAGCCCCAGGCACACAGGCTGTGACCCATGGTCCCACTCCAGCCGCCAGCACTGAGCCCCTCACTCGCCTCGCTCACACCAATCCCCCCAGTAGCTGGCACTTACTCCTTGCAGCCTCCGCACAAGCTGTGTGGAGCGTGAGAGTACACAGAGAGACAGTTAAGAAAGGTTTTATAAGAAGAGAGGGTGATCGGGCACAGGGCTCAGTCAGACGTGTACTTTACACATGACCGACCCCTTTCATACCCCTTGCTGTCTGATCCCCACTTTGCTCCTTCCCAATCCCCTTCCCCTAATCATTCCTTCCTAAGTTTTGCAGAGTCCCCCTCAAATATCCCAAATCCTTATGTTCCTCTTGTTTGCCCCTTCTTATCAGTTACAAAGTCCAGGTGATCCTCTCCAAAGCTGCTCCTGGAGCTCTTCAATGGCCCATCAATCAGTAACCAGAGACTTTTGGTCTTTGGCATTGTCTCTGTCCTCTCTTGTCCACCAGGTTTGCACCTGTGTGTCCTTGCTTGTCACATCCCCCTTCACTTATTATCCCCTTTGCTTTGAAAAGGTCAGGTCTTTGGTCAGATAACCTTCATGAAGCAGATGCTCTTACCTTCCACGTACACTTACAAGGTGTACATACGAGAGTTTAGTCTCTAACTTGCTTACTTTCTGGTATTAAAGGACAAGGTCTCTCAGGGTTACCAGTGAGATAGTCCAGACCACATTGTTTGGGATTTTCCTTTGGTCTCTCAAATATTTGTTTTGTCAATATGGATGTTTCATTTTACTAGAATTTCAGTGTCATTTTTTTAATATGAATCTTGAAAATACAATATTTGGCTTATGCATATAATCCAGTCAAAATTCTAAATTCAGTGCCAAGTGACTTTTCTCTTTATGCACATCCACCACAACCCCCCCCCCCCCCCCCGGAAGTTTTATAAGGTTATGTAAAGTTCGTACTTAAAGTATTTTTATTTTAATTTACTGTAGTGGCTTTACAAGTAGGGATAAGGCATAGTTAGAAATGTTCCTCTGTGCCAAGTTAGCTTTTAACTTGGAGTTCCTGTTCTGTGCAGATGTATGTATGAAATAAAGAAGAGCCCCAAAGCAACCATATAGGGAAACATTTGAGTACTTTTCAATKTTATATTTTGATGATAAATTGTGGGATTTGGTAGGAAGCCAAGATAGATGGCAATACATAAATTATTCTTAGTGTCAGGTTAGGCATACAGACCTCCTGGTAGAATTTTCTTCATTCTCTAGAGAATGATACAAGTCTCAAATAATAAAATATGAARAAGTCAGCTGCTTGGTAGGAAGTTATGCTCCTACCTGCATCAGTGCTTGAATACGCAGCATTGTGTCCTTCCTCCTGATGCTGCTTCCTCCCCCACCATCAGGACATTAACTACAGGTTGTGACAATGAGGTTAATGTTAACCTGTGTATCAGTTACACGAGGCAATTCCAGCCTCCTTAATAGCAGCAACTTTGGGAGTGGATTAGGAGGGCACTGTGAAAGAAAATAAATGCTCATGGCTTCAGAATTTGGAGCAAATCCAAAGCAYTCCGTGATCTCGTCCAATATTATCTTTCTTTATCGTGAAATGGAGTTTTATTTCTACCGGTTTGCCAGTCAAGAATTGCTAGACGAGCTACAAGCTTTGCCAAGGAAGCACCGCCATGGGTTCGCTCTCATCACACCGGTTGCCGGCGCAGCCGTGCCTGGGAAGGGGTGGGTAGGACCACCAGGAGAATGGCGCTTTTCCACCACCCCTGACACGCCGGGGACACGCAGGCCGGGCTGTCAACTCACTGAATTCCCTCAACTTTGTATTTTAAAATGGTTCCGTGCTTTGGTGTGACGGCTCCAGCGCTCTGAGGTTTTCTAGTGGGTTGGCTGGTGTCCGTGCGCGTACGGGCACGGAGGGGCTGGAAGGCGGCACGGTGGCCTGCGGAGGTGCGGCTGCCACCCGGGGAACCGCCGGGGACTTCGCCCCCGCCCGCCGCCGCCGGGGCTGGGTCCCTCCGCCCTCGGTCCCGCCCGCCGGGAGGGGCGGCCCCAGCCCCGGCCCCGGCCCCGGCCCCGGTCCCGCCTCCGCGGAGCGGCGCGGGGAGAGGCGCGGAGGGACGCGGAGCCCGGAGGAGCCGCGGAGATGCTGAGCTCGCCCTGGGCGCGCTTCTACTCCAACAGCTGCTGCCTCTGCTGCCATGTCCGCACCGGCACCATCATCCTCGGCGTCTGGTACCTGGTAAGCGCCCCCGGGCTGTCCCCGTCCCCCGGGGCTGTCCCCCCGCCCCACTCGCTCGGCACCGGCTGCARGGGCAGCCTGAGCTGCTGCTCCGCGGAGGGGGATGCCCATCGCAGCAGCTCMGGCTGCCCCTGGCAGCCCAGGCGGTTTTTGGAGATGATAACCCCCCGAGGAGTCCTGTTATTATTAGCAGCGTAATGCTCAGCGAGCTCCAGCGCTTCCYCGCTGCTAACCCACAGGTTATCCCCCGGCAAGGCAGAGGCTGGTATTTAGACTCTGTCTAAACTGGGAAATGGGGCATGTGCGTGCTTAAGGGTCCGGGGAGTGGGAGCAGGAGATACAGAGCACGGGCGGGCTCGCCAGGGTCTCAAGCAAAAAGCTGTCTGGGGGGTGAAAATGTGATGAGTGAAGATCCCTCGTGTGAGGGGTTTTCCTGGCTCCCCCAAACTTCGGGGGGGTGTTTCTCAGGCCGGGGTTGACTGCAGCACTGAGGCCCCGCTGGTGCGTTAGCTCCAGCAAGGCTGCCCCGATTCTGACCACACTGCGCAGAAAATCTTAYTTTATCATCTCTGGTCGCTGCTTTGTGAAGAAGTCGGGCGTTCGTGTCACTGCTGTTCCTTGTTTGTCAGATAATTGTTTGTCAGTAGTATCTTGGGCTGCCTGGCAGAGAGCTGAAACCTTTCAGGCAGCTGCTATCAGGTACTAGAAAGACTTCTTTCCCCTGTCAGGATTATAGGAKATGAGTGAGGAATTGACCCTCGAGGCACAGCTTTAATGGGTTATCATCAGTCCCAGAGGTTGTTCGACACCCGGTTATTCAGCCAGGGGAAAGACTTGGTGAGGAAGAGGTGCATTAACCTCCTCAGCTCCTCTCCTGTCTTTCACAATCTTTATCAATCCCTTGGGTAGCAATGCAGGAAAAGCGGCTTTCCCAGAGCTGACCTTGCCATAGTCGCAGGGTTTGCAAACGTGTCACAAGAATAAGAAGAGCTGGTTCGTCACTTTGGGTTATGTAGATGCACTTCTCAGCCTGCTCAGTCTTCCCTGTCCCTTGGTGTGAGAAATCAGTCTCCGTCTGACGCCAAGGCCATGCAGAGCTGTTTGCCAAGCATCATTTTTCAAATGATTGCAGACGGAAGCAATTGCAGACCCAGGCTTATTTGCTAGCTACTGAAATTCCCTTCAGAAGCAAATGAAAAATGCAGGGCTGGCCTCCATTGTAGGGCAGCTCATTAAATAAATTCAATCAGCATAATAAAAAGGCTAGGTTGACATTTATGTCCTAGAAATCATGTAAAATGCTCTATGTCCTATAAAATACATATTTAACCACTGAGAAAATGGTGCATTGGTTGAACTATTTCTCGCTCCCGGTTTAATAAAATCTAATTAAATGCAATATCCACAGCCTGTGGTATCTGGAATACTGGCAGTATTGAAAAAGATGCCCCTCTTTTCCTGGCTGCAATGAAGTTTCAGTAAGTTTTAATATGACCTGAAAACTTTTGAACATTTCTTTCAGGATGCTTGTTATTTCTCTCTGCCTTCAGCTGAATGAAGCCTTTTCACACTGGCTCCACAAAGACAAGGATACAGATATTTTAGCTGTTCAGTGGACCTAGAGATATTTGAGGAAGAGGGAATTAAGTGCMTCAGCTGGCCTTAGGTACAAAGAAAAGTCTTACGGCTTTTAAGACTTTGTTACCTATTGAGTTACTAGCATTTAAATACCAGTGCCCCAATTTCACGTAGTATTTTTCTGCAAAATCTATTTTAAAATTTTTTAACTAGCAGGTATTTCCTGATTTACACCTCTTCCTACTTTGCTTCTTTTGCTTTCATAGATTTTTCAGGGCAGATTTCTKAATTACTTCAAACTGATAATAACTCACAACATGTCAGGGTGCGCACTTCTTTCTGCACTTTCTCCCCTATTGCAAATATTTGATTTTTAAGGTTAACTATTAAGAATAGAAATTTAGATGCATGTTGATAATAAATGCTAAACCTTTTTGTTAGCTTACAAAGTTAGGAAGCAATAAGTAAGGAAGGGGTAGCTCCTTGAGTAAATAGCTACCCTGGTTGAAAGGTCTGCTTTACAAAGTCATATACAAAAATACTGTTTTATCTCAGAAGAATAATTATGATTTGATACTATGTGCTATTGAGGGTTTACATAAAAATAGATGCTGTCCTGGTGGCAAATTTTTTCTCTGCATGCATTTTGGGTGGTTGCATTACTCCAAACCACCTGTGAGCTATGAGCATTACATCAAATAAAGTTCAAATAAAAACCCCTTTGATTTTTCRCCACGCCAATATGTATTCTGTGTACTGTTTGCCATTATGCTTCACGGGAAATTACTTGAGGAAAAAACATCCCTCTAGAGAATGAATAGTTTTCTTGTTGCTTTTTCATATCTCACTACCTGTGAAGTGTAAGTTTTATTAATTCTATGACTATGGATACAATGATTCAGTAGTAGAGGCTTCTGAAGGAGGCAAAAATAGTAGCTTAAAAGTTTTGACAGGCTTTCAAAGTAACATTTTCACATGTTGAAGCAGTTTTGAGTTAGTATAATYTCAGGAGGCAGAATTTCATGTCTGAGTAAATGTGGAAAAAATAGTGCATTTCTCTGSGATGATGTTTTAGCTCTTTAGTTTTAATGTTTTAATTGGATGTTTGGGATCYTACAAATAGTGGAGGAAGTGGGGAGCTGAGTGCAGGTGGAGTCATCAGGGCTGCACGATGAGAGCACTTTCGCAYGTAGGTAAGGGGAAGGAACGCTGTGTGCATTTCCAACACACGGCCAGCAGCCACGGACCCTTACAATGGTCTCATAAAGTATCAATAGCTGGGAAAKAAATATTTAACTTTGCTCTATTTTAGAACATAATGGATCTCAGAATGCTAATGTTTCTATGGCTCTCATGTTTCAGTAGTTTCCTCCTGGTAGAGCCGTAGGTACTGCATCTGGAATAATATAATACAGCATTGCATGATATTGCAATATAGTATACATAAAACAATATACGTACTATCACAGAGCACTAAGGTACTTCAGTGTAGAAAGTAACTTGTAAAGGGTGGAGCAGTCAGAGGAAATTCCTGAAAAGTATATCTAATTGGGTTGCAGAATAGCCTGCACTTCAGGAACTGGTGTGCTGCCTTGGGGAGGAAAGCTTAAGAGGGGGTGCTGCAATGTTGAATACAAGCATTATGCTGAAGATTAAGCTAGCAGTAACATGGCTGGCTGGGGGGTAATATTTATGTCAAAACCTGAGGACCAGTTTGGTTCAGCTGGTTATTAATCTTTATTTTTTCTCCTACTGGCATGGACTTTACACTTCTCTGCATTGTAACAAACACGAGTAATAACGCAGAAACATTTTGGGCACGGAAGCGTTACAAGTGTCATATTTTGAAAAAAAAAAAGGGAAATGAGAAAGTTACTTTCAGCAGCTTAGTTTTGTTCTAGACAGTTGTATCATCACGCTGTTCACGGCAGTGACACCGCTGAAATGAGCCAACTTCAGATCTGATCTCCCCTGGGGTGCTGGAGTCCAGGGCACAGCTGGCACTTGTCTTAGTTCCAAGTGGCCCAGTCGGTACTGGTGAATCAGAGTAACATCCCCGTTGGTAACAGCATTTATAAGCACAGCATGTCTTCTTCCTGAGTAAATGGACTCCACTTTCTTCATCTGAAACACAAAGAAGGAACAACATCAGATGTGCTGATAGTGTCATGGAAGGATTTCCCACTCTCCCGACACATGGCAGTGGGGTTTACGGGCACCCCGAGGCTTCACCGGCACCATCTGGGACAACGGGAATTATTTCCCATTGACTTGGGAAGGGGGGAAGGCGAAACTTTGAGGCATCGGTTCAGAAAAAAGAGCATTAAAAGAAGGAGCTTTCATTTTCGAGCGATGTGTGCCCGGTGCCACCTGCTACCTGCCTCGCTGTGCCCCGGGCGGGGGCTGCTCCTCCCCACGGACCCSCGGTGCCCGGGGAGCCGCCGGGCCCGGCAGCGCGGCGGGAGCTGTCCAGCCCCGCCGGAGCTGTCCGCGCCCCAGCGCCGCCTCCCCCCGCTCCCCGCGCCCGGCAGCGGGGGGCTAAAAATAAAAACTAATGGAAGACCGAGAACCTTTTATAGCCGCGAGTTATCAGGTTGTGCAGCTCCSTCTGAAGGACCTGCGGTAAGAACAGAAACAGAGCGAGCCGAGGTTTTTAGCCAGGGTGGCTTCAACGTTTGAGCTGCTATTTGTGGAAAGCTCAGCATGAATTGCTAGTCGTGACATTTCAGTTCTGGATTTTTCTAAATGTGCAGTTGAAAACGTGCATAATTTCTGTCTGCATCCCAGTCGTTTTTTAATAAAAGGATTGAATCCTAATGGATGAAAAAATGTACTGGTAGTGGCCTTTTTGTACTGCAAAGCAAAAGAAAAGCACTGGTTGCTATGGCCTCGTTGACTTACAGGTTGAACACCCTGCTGAGATCAGTAGAGTGCACTTGACCTGATGTCAAAAAGAGAATCAAGGTATGCATTTTGCAACTGGGCCACACTTATTTCCTTGTCTTTTTCAAGTCCCRTGCAAAACAGCATGTATGGCAATGTGCTTAAATACCAGTTAGAAGATTACTGAAATCTCGGCTTACTTGGCAGGGAGTAGAGATCGGCATGACTGCTCATGTAAACAAAATGTACCCACACTGGGGTCCTTCCAAKCTGCTCTGTCCCCACTCCTGCAACCTTTACACTGTCTGAGGCTGCTCGCAGCTGCAAGGAGTTGTAAGCAGGGGTCCCTTGAACAGGGTGGAAAGGCCCTTTCAGGGAAAATAAAGGAATTCTRAGAAAAGATTAAGTTATTAATTATTTTCAAACCTGTGAGAATCGGGAGATTTTGAAAACTGAAAAAAGAACTGAAGTTGTGAAAAGGGGGAAATCGCACCATTAGAAAGCCTGATGTTRCAGGGACTTGGAAACTTTGTTACCCCAGTGCCAGGTTGTGGGAATTTGGGTGAACACAAATATGAGGCCTTGTGTTTTACTTAGAAAATTAGCTTTCTTTGGTTTTATATGGAATGAAATTGGCTAAGAATAAAGGATCTCCAAYTTTATCTACATACAAATGGCCATAGTGCATCAGCCAGCTCACTAAAGGCTCTATTCCTTCATATCAGCCAGGGATAGTATCATAGAATCATTAAGGTTGGAAAAGACCTTTAAGATCATCTAGTCCAACTGTCAACCCWGCACCCATGCCCACTAAACCGTGTCCTGAAGTATCACATCAATACGTTTTTTGAACACCTCCAGTGTTGTTGACTCCACCACTTCCCTGGGCAGCCTGTTCCAATGCTTGACTGCCCTTTCAGTAAAGGAATTTTTCCTAATATCCAATCTAAACCTCCCTGGTGCAACTTGAGGCCATTTCCTCTCATGTTATCGCTTGTTACTTGGGAGAAGAGACCGACACCCACCTCTCTACAGCCTCCTTTCAGGTAGTTGTAGAGAGCGATAAGGTCTCMCCTCAGCYTCCTCTTCTCCAGGCTAAACAACCTCAGCTCCCTCAGCCGCTCCTCATAAGACCTGTTCTCCAGACCCTTCACCAGCCTTGTCGTCCTTCTCTGGACACRCTCCAGCACCTCAATGTTCTTCTTGTAGTGAGGGGCCCAAAACTGAACGGTATTCGAGGTGCGGCCTCACCAGTGCCGAGTACAGGGGCACGATCACCTCCCTACTCCTGCTGGCCACACTATTCCTGATCCAGGCCAGGATGCCGTTGGCCTTCTTGGCCACCTGGGCACACTGCYGGCTCATGTTCAGCTGGCTGTCAACCAGCACCCCCAGGTCCTTTTCCACTGGGCAGCTTTCCAGCCACTCTTCCCCAAGCCTGTAGCGTTGCCCAGGGTTGTTGTGACCCAAGTGCAGGACCCAGCACTTGGCCTTGTTGAAGCTCATGCAATTGGCCTCGGCCCATCGATCCAGCCTGTCCAGATCCCTCTGCAGAGCCTTCCTACCCTCAGGCAGATCAACACTCCTGCCCAACTTGGTGTCGTCTGCGAACTTACGGGGGGAGCACTCGATCCCCTCGTCCAGATCATTGATAAAGATATTAAACAAGACCGGCCCCAAAACTGAGCCCTGGGGAACACCACTCGTGACCGGCCATCAACCAGATTTGACTCCATTCACCACAACTCTCTGGGCTCGGCCAGCCAGCCAGCTTTTTACCCAGCGAAGAGTACACCCGTCCAAGCCATGAGCCGCCAGCTTCTCTAGGAGAATGCTGTGGGAGACAGTGTCAAAGGCTNAACCTCATGCAATTGGCCTCGGCCCATCGATCCAGCCTGTCCAGATCCCTCTGCAGAGCCTTCCTACCCTCAGGCAGATCAACACTCCCGCCCAAATTGGTGTCGTCTGCGAACCTACGGGGGAAGCACTCGATCCCCTCGTCCAGATCATTGATAAAGATATTAAACAAAACCGGCCCCAAAACTGAGCCCTGGGGAACACCACTCGTGACCAGCCATCAACCAGATTTGACTCCGTTCACCACAACTCTCTGGGCTCAGCCATCCAGCCAGCTTTTTACCCAGCGAAGAGTACACCCGTCCAAGCCATGAGCCGCCAGCTTCTCTAGGAGAATGCTGTGGGAGACAGTGTCAAAGGCTTTACTAAAGTCCAGGCAGACCACATCCACAGCCTTCCCCTCACCCACTAGGTGGGTCACCCGGTCTTAGAAGGAGATCATGTTGGTCAAGCAGGACCTGCCCTTCATGAACCCGTGCTGGGTGGGCCTGATCCCCCGGTTGTCCTGCACCTGCCTTGTGAGCGCCCTCAAGATCAACCGCTCCATAACCTTCCCTGGCACTGAGGTCAGGCTGACAGGCCTGTAGTTCCCTGGATCCTCCCTCYGGCCCTTCTTGTAGATGGGCATCACATTGGCAGGCCTCCAGTCACCTGGGACCTCCCCCGTTAACCAGGACTGCTGATAAATGATGGAGAGCGGCTTGGCAAGCTCCTCTGCCAGCTCCCTCAGTACTCTCGGGTGGATCCCATCCGGCCCCGTAGACTTGTGAGTGTCCAGCTGGCGTAGCAGRTCATTAACCTCTTCCTCTTGGATTATGGGGGGTTTATTCTGCTCCCTGTCCCCATCTTCCAGCTCAGGGGGCTGAATACCCTGAGGATAACYAGTCTGACTATTAAAGACTGAGGCAAAGAAGGCATTAAGTACCTCTTAATACCCGTGTCATGCCAGTGTGATACAGCTTGGGTGTCGGGTCAGGTTATCCTGCTGGCAACGCTGCCTTTACCACCTCCACTAACAGTCCAATACTGGTGACACTGAGGAAAGAAGTTATGCAGAATGGGGCTCGCTGTGGCTTCACCAGGTGATTGCCCCTCCATGGCCCAGATCTGGGCAATATATTCAGGGGGAAGAGCTGGATGGTGCCAATGACATGGCTAATTCCCAGCCCTTGGTAGGAGATGTAGTGTCAGCAGCAGGTGAGATTTCTCCACTGGCAGGTGAAGGGGTCAGGATATAATCTGAAATTACTTGAGATTCCCAATTCTTGTAGTGGAAATGACTGCAGTAACTAAATATTGATGTCCCAAGTGCCATGTCTATAAAATTATCATTAGCTTTTCTATTGTCTGTACTTCCTTTCATAAAAAAAAAAARCTGAGCTCTTGAAAAAAAAATAGCATTCCCAAGTAACTCAATGGAGACTTGGTGCTTTGTGCACATGCTTTCTTTTGAGGACAGTGGAGAGGGAACTTGGAATTCACTATGAATAAAGAAAAATATGAATCCTACTTTCAAAGGCTTCCCTGTATGATTGATGCACATGTTGAATATCCGACTGAGACTGGAATCAGGAGGTTCAGGGTATTTGCTCTCGGAGTGGGTCCATCCATTTCATTATCTTCTTCAAGACATGCAGGAAATAAATGACTGATCCTGCACACAAATACCTGCTCAGGGCCTGCATGGTACTTTTTTAAGAAACTGAAAATATATGTATGCATTTTAGACATGATAGAGCAAAGAGTAAAGACCACCACWGATCATTAGCATGAACAAAGTGTATATTGTCTGAAGGACCTTCTCAATAACTATATTCTGACTGTAATTTATCTAGAGAGGCAGTATTAAATAAGAATTAAGTGCTTCAAGAATGGCTTCTGGAGAACTCCTTATATAACCTTCTTACCCTGCACAAACYCAGGTTGGTTTCTGCAGTGCAGGACCTTATCCCACCTCCTTCCCTCCTCATTCCAATTAATGTTTCAGGGCCTCTTCAGTTAAGTTACAAAATAAAGTACCATATGGGAGGAATTTAAATTGCACAATCAATAAGACAGCTTGCAAAGACCCTAATCACTCACCTCGGGGTGACAGAATCAATCCATGAAGAGCCCAGAAAGATTAGCTGAAAAAAGGATGGATTCATAGGTGTTATCTGTGCTTTCTGTTCTGAGTGAAAATAGCCAGGTTTGTGTGTTGCAGAGAGGAGCAGAAACAGCATTTTGTCAGTCCTCCTCAGACTCTGCCACACATCAGTGTGCTGATTAATGTTTTTGTTTTAAAAACTTTTCAAGGCATTGGAGGACTAAAATTTCTTGTAAACATCTTTTGGACAGTCCATGCATTTACTGAACTGTTTCTTAGTCTGTAACACAACACAAGAATTTCTGAAAACTTCTTCAAGCTCTAATGTCCTTACATATGCAAGTTTTCCTATATCCCCAAATACCACAGTAGGATTTTTCACCGAGTATATGAACCATTGCAACTGTAGCTGATAATCTGCATCAGTTGTCTAGGATAATGACACAGTTGTCTCTTCTAATCAACACAGTTATCAATTCAGAAAATGTAAACTTTTGTAAAATACCTTTTTATTTCTTAGTAAGGCCTTCAATTGGATAATAAATTCACTGAGATTACAAAGGACAGTTGTCTTCCTCCAGTGAGAAAACAGATGGTTRGTTGAAAGAGGAGCAAAGTTTACATAAATGCTTGTTAAAGGAAAGAAACCCATTAAGACTCCAGAGTGCTATAACGACATTTGKTTTTTTATACAAAAATCATGAACGTATTTATAGAAAGGAGARGAGGTATTACATTAATCAAGTAAAATGTGTTTAGAAGTTCTGTTGAAGGGTAATATGTATCTCCTAGTGAGCCAGAGGAGAACACATTAAGCTTCGTAAACTGATYGTTGATTAGACTGACGTCAGTGAAAATGCAATTAGTCTTACATATTCCTGGACATGTGGAATGGATGTTGCAAAATAGCCAGAAATTAATTTCCTTGATTGCTTTCTTTTTCTTTGGTTTTACTGTGAGGCTCATGCTTTGACTGTAAAACTCTGGAATTTTAAAGTGGCCGAGGCTTGAAAATGTGCATGGGAGTTTCTCTGGTGTTCTGCAGCTGGACTGGAGGTTTCAAGCCCAAAATCTCCAAACAGCAGAATAGGAAGAGAAAAACCACGCTCGTTGCTGAAGGTGCGAGAGCGTGCTCCTGGTCGATCTGAGGTGTTGGATCTGCCAGCAAGGCATCACCGAAGAAATAATCTGGACTTGAGCCTAGTTCACTGTTCCTGGACCTCCTGTGGGTCTGCTCTCTTTCAGGTGTCTGCAGTCAGCTCTGACTACCGTCATCTTAGTCCTCTGCCTTAGAAGAGCTTTTTAAAGTTCTGTGGCTGTTTTTCATTTCATTCCTGGCTTCTGCTGAGCAAGGTCTTGTTCTATCAGGAGATATATTAAGCTACTTAAAACAGACAGGACAAATGCTTTTTGCAGAAACACAGGTYTGTGGGAGATTTTCACCTTGCGGAGGTGCATTTTCCAGCTGTGAAACAGCTGTGCCCAGACAGMTCGGATACATATGATCATGTTGTTTACTATTTCAGTAATTATCTGTGCTGTGCCATCCTTTGCGGTGTGCCCACTTCTTCCTTGCATAACTAAATCACTGCCTTAGGTTGCAGAGTGATGCAAGGATGCAGTTTACTACTGACAGCCCTTGCATGGTTTCTGTGGATATTGCCTGTGGTGACTACACAAGAATAATTAATCAAAGATTTGGTGTAGTTTGGTGGTTTTTTTTTTTAATTAAGTGGGCATATGTGGCTCGCTGTCAAAAGTTGGGGCACACTCCTCTCACCAATGCAGTAACACATGTCCAAAGAGGCTAGAGGTGAGTCTGAGCCCAGACAGCGTCGTGGGCTGCTGTGGGTAAGACACAGTAGCTGCTGGCCATGGCCAGCTGCCTTCGGCAATCCAGCCCAGGTACTCAACTGCTCAGTTACAGCTGTGTTGACTGGCCCATCCTCTGTCACGAGTCCACACTAAGGTTCAGACCCACGGGAGCTGCCACAACTCACGTCAACAGTGACACCTTCACCGGTCTGGCCTCAACCTTTCACAGTCACCTGCAAGACTCAAAAATCAATTTCTGGAAGTCAAGGACAAATTCCAACTGACCAGYTGAACAACTCTTTTTGTAATAAGGTTTTAATGCATACCAATTCTTTGCTAGCTCTCCACAACATCCTGAACCAAGATGTACTTTAGTAGAAATTGTGAGTCGGTCTGGCAATGTTATAACTTGAACATGGGTATATGATTATATTTCCCCAARGCTGGGCAGAAGACCTTGGCAATCATTTTCAGGACATTGCTCAGAAACAGGTTCAACTTCCTTTAAATACAATGTAAAAGTAACAAAGAATCCACCAATGAATTTGCATATAAATATCCTATTTCCTTAAACCATGACAGAACTAAGATTATGTATATAACAAATTAAACTCTATCTCTAGGGAAGCAGAAACCTCCAGTGTGTGTCCTGCACAGTTCGTCCATCTAGCTTTTCTTTTATAAATTTAGTCATTACCATATTTCATTAGTAACAGACCTCTTGTGGTTTGGGTTTTAGGACTGTTAAAAGGCTGGCAGAAGGCAGTAGTTGAGTCATTTGTACAAAAGAGTGCTGATAAATTATGCTGGACTTCCTATATCAATTTAATCAGCATAGCCTTTAAAGTTCAATGCTTAGTGTCATTATAATAATCAAAGTTGAGTTTATATATAAAGTCTGATTAAAATATTCTATGCAGCTTTCTATTATATGCTCTCTATAATATGTACTCTGTAATATGCAAGTCTGAGCCTGCCTGGATCATTCCGTGACTTCTCATGAGTAATTTGGAAAAATAAGCAACAGTTGCAGACTCTACCCTGTCTTCTCCAGATTGGAAAACATAACACAAAAACTTAATTGCTACTTCTGATCTGACTAATGCTCTCCCTATTCCAGTGCAGTATTTCAGATAGCAGCCAGAAACATATGCTTTGAGAAACCACACAGGGAAGTAAGAAAGAATGACTTGTGCAGGGAAGACATTTTGTTTTATTCTACTATTATTTTAAGGTGGGCAATAACCTGAAGCACGAAGGCTTATATTTTGTTTTTAAGATGCTTTGTAATACGACTAAGCACTTGCATTTCCTGAATGAACAGCTCATCCTTTTCTGTATTTCTCCAACCTTTTGGCTTCAGTAATAATATCTGATAATAACTTTCACTGGTGAAAGTGGTGAAGGATTTCCTTTAACACAACTCTACATGGCCATCTTTCTGCTTCCCTTCAGACTTATGTTTCATTGGGTGAAAAGATAACTAAGTGTGTCTGTGTTTCCTTCCTTAGGTCATTCATTATTTTATGTGTCACTAACACATCTGCAGCTTGTCCCCCAGCACTGGAGAGTTGAAACATTTTCATTAGCATGAGGCAGAAGGCTTACACAGCAGAAAAAAGAGAGAGAGGTATCTATTCTGACAGCCAGGATTCTCCTGCTCCTCCTTTCCTAGGAGTTCAAGCCACTGACTGAGGTGTGCTCAGATGTACCTTCTGAGTCCTRTGTGCCCTGAGGGGGAAGATGACTGCATCTGTAAAAACACTTGGGCACACAGAGGGGACACCTCGTTCCTTTTCATGTTATTCTCCYGTCTCCACAGCAGTCAGACAGCTGTAAAACTTTTATTGCTAAAATTGTCTCCTTGTTTCCTCTTTAATCAGAATTCAGAAAAAAAAAAAAAGTACTTTGCCTAGCAGGAAGAGAGAAAGGAGAGAGAAAAATCTGCTTATAAGGGGCAATAGATCATAAACTTTAACTCATCATCAATGCTAACAAAAGAAGTTTGGGAAAGCCGTCCCAGCTAGCGCAAATCTACCCTGAACTATTGAGTTAAACTTGACTTTTCTTCCCTTTTGTAGGGTTCTTTTGTCCTCTTGATGAACAGAAGTGTTCTTGCTTTTATTAATGTCTTCTACGCTAAAAGAAAAAAGCAAGAAAAATGCAAAGAACGTGCCAGGTGGGAAGGCAACAGTAGATGGGGAGAATAAAGGATGTTGAGTTAGCTTAACCATGCATTTTCCATACATCCCTACTTTTTCTAATAGTAATACTGACTTCAAATATCAAAGTATTTTAAAATATTTACAGACTTCGTTAGTTTAGTTTCAAGGAGCAAAATAGTTTAAGATTGGGGGTTTGTTTCTATAGAGAACAAACAGAGTCATAAACTTACCTTGAGTTTTTTGAAGGGGGGTGGAGGGTATGGGGTTTTGCTTGAGGCTTTCTTCAGTTTTGTTAAAAACATTTAGGATTTCTTACTAGTAAAATTAATGTCATTGGTGATTTGCTTCAATAGTATCTGTAGAGGGCAACAAACTAAACTCTGACAGTTTTGTGGTTTTTTAAAATGTGCTAGAATTGTGTGTGCCAGTTCAAAAGCTGGCCAAGGTTTAGGAGCCTTGGTCAGCAACACCCCAAGGTGGCTCACCGTTCAAAGTCCTCAGAGAAATCCACTGTTATTTGCTGTTCAGTCACAACCATTTTTGTTCAGAAACGTCATCTCCTTTTTCATCTGGTAGCTCATACTGTGTCAGGTATGGGACTATAGAGTAAACTAGAGTGATGTTTTCAGTAACTAGCTACCTTTATCAATCCCAGTATTATAATTTACTAATACAGATTACAGAAATTTGGGGGGGGGGGGTAACCCAGAATGACTGTGTTTTCATTAAATCTATTTTTTCATTATTTTCTATACCATAAAAACAAAGTTTATCTTTGCAGTTTTCTATTTTTCTCCCCTTACCTAAAAGCATGGGGGTTTTATACCTAAATATTACTGGGTGTTCGCTGTCATTAAATCAGCTCTCTGGAACTGTGAAGGGCCCCCRACAGGGAACACAGGCGGCGAGTTAGTGCTTCACCAACGCAGAGATTTAAGGAGTATGCTTAAATAGATCTCTCTTGAGTTCAGTGAGGCTGAAAACAGACCCAGAATTAACAGTGTACGTACATCTTTCACCGCATAGACAGCATCCAGACTGTTACATGCATGGATTCAGTTATAAATTGAACCCTCAATATAAATAAAGCTAGGGGTTTTTCTTACTTTTTCCTGTAAATATAAGGAACTCTCTTCACTGCATTAGGAAGTCTTGGGAGGACTGTAGCAGAATGTTTGTAGAGGGGACCCTGTGGACTTCAACAGAAACATCGGTATATTTTTAATGCAGTGTATCGAGTCAAAGTAAGCTTAACATTTCCTCTTCTAAATTCCTTTATCAGAGCGATTTTATTTCAACTCTTGACTGTAAGCTGGGGGAAGGCAGGGACAAATTAAGCCATTGTAAGCCCTGACAATTCTTTTATTATTTACGGACATCTATGTAACTCACTGACTTGAGCATTTATCTGTCTGCTTGAGTTAGGGATCAGCACAAAGATCTGTGTTAATGGCACGCTCTTAGGAGCTACGGGAACTAATTTTATTTTAGGTAAGCTGGGATAGATATGATGCAGCTGCACTTCTGTGAAGGGCCTGAAATTATAGTGGTACTCATTTTCTCATCACCTGTTGATACAATGGTTCCTGACACCTTCCATCCTCTGCATTTTATCTCCACGGGTCACCACAGTTCACTGCTGATCTCCGGAACAAATGTTGTGGAAAAGAAGACAACTCACTCATTGGTGGCAGAGGTCTGAAATTTTASTGCATTATATAGCTTCTAAATGCTGGATGCTGACTGCAGAAGACATGAGGTTGCTTCCTTGCATCCTAAACACTGCACATTCCCTCTAGCAGAGCTGCCTCACATCGTACATAAGCTGCTGGTTGTTTATCGCAGTACAGGTGGAAGCAGCAGCAGTGGCTGGCGGTGCCGGTCCCCTTCTCAGCACGTGCTGCCTTTCTCCCTCATGCCTGCATGCACCTTCTCTCACACAGTTGTTGCTGTTTAAAACACCTTCTACTTAAATCTGAAACTGTGTTTTGTAAGCCCAGAGCAGGAAATCCAAGTAATGCTCCAATATTTGGACTAGCTATCTCCTCCATAGTATGTCCTGTTTTCCCCTTTTCATTACACATTCTGCGGTCTCTACAAAGCAGAGTTATTTTCCTCCTATCCGTTAACAAGAAGGTGGATGTGTTCCACCTGGTTGCCAGAGAAGCAAGATTTGGGGATTTTTTTAAATTATTATTTTGTTTCTATATCAGGATAAAAGGGCAGTTGAGCATTTCTAGGACTTTCTGTGGGGTCTTTGTCCAGTCTCTTGTTAGGGGACTCTGGGCACCATCCTGCAGGGGCTGAGCCCAGGTGCAGAACTGGGGGCTGATAATGGGGTCCATCAACAGCCCCCAACATGGCAGGTGATGAACCAGGACCAGGAGCCACCCAGGGGGCCCAATCAGGAGCAAAAGGGGATGAGACCAGGGACACAACTGGAAACAAGCTACAACGTGCATTCCAGGGGTCCTTCCAGGAAGCATGGCTGGAGACCAGCACTCCTGTGCTGCCACGGGGGCAGGGACTGATGACCCCAGGCTGAGCTGAAATGGGGTCCTGGGCCATGGGCAGGGGTGTGGGGAGGCCCAAGGTGGGGCTGGGCAGGGCCAGTAAGGCCTGTTAGTGCCCCYGGGGCTCCTCTCCTATAACTCTGGGTAGCACTACTGCCGTAACGAGGAGCAGGAGCCAGTGGTCACAGCTCTGACCTAATAGTGCAAAATCTTGCATTTTATTCTTAGCACTGAACACCACCCTGCTGCATGTTCATGAACATGTTTCTCCATTCAYAAAAGGAGGAAGACATGTCCCATTGGGAAGGTATAGCGCTTAGTYGCTTACTGAAACTTTGCATAATGAAAATGCTTTCTAAGCATTGTTGATTAGTTGTTACATTATTTGTTGCTGAAGGAATGTAAAATATCTTGAAGGAAATCTTGGCCCTGTTGAGAGAGCAGAAAAATCCCCTTTGCTTTTCCTAGAATGGAGATTTCAACTCTCATACCAACYGCATGTATCAACAGGGAATCACTTTATGCTCTTGTCCTTGATTATGTGTCCTTGGAAAATGCTAAATCAGTAAGTTTTTAGGCACATTAAATTTATGCGTTAAAGCATTTTTCAAAATTCACGGTTGCATCACTTTCAAAGCAAAAGAAAAACCCTAACAAATACAGTACACCCAACTGTGCACACATTTCTTCTCGGAGAAAGAGGGTGAGCAAATAAACACATGGTGTATTTCACTTGCACTGCTGACAGCACAGTTGGAAGGTGCTCAGAGATCGTTATGAGGACCTCAAGAGAACAACCTGATAGAACAGAAAAGTGATGCACTAAAGAGCATTAGAGAGATTCCTACTGACCACAGCAGACTTCAGATCAGGCAAACACAATCTGTGTCTTATACAGAGACTTAAAGGCAATGCTGACAAACACGTAATCTGAATCTGGGCATATCCATATAGAGAAAGCAGAGTGCTTAGGCCAGTATTTTATGAATCTTCCTGACTATATCTGTACAAAAGATTAAACTTGTATTCCTTTAAAATAGCAACACTATATGCATTTATAGTTTCTGATTGCTTGGTTATTTTAAGCTCTTCTTAAGTAACGTATTTATTACTGGCGTATGTCCTCTAGCTTTCCACAAAAAAGTATAAAGCAAGAACTGGACTGCAATATAAAGTTATATATAATGTTAAAAATTAGTAGGATTTGTAGAATATAACTGAATTGTGACACTCATCTGATCTGTCTTCAAAGCCAAGCCAAGACCATCTATGGCTACAGCRTTCCCAACACAAAGCTATTTAACTGTTCTATGAAAAAATGCAGTAATGAAGATGTCTACCCCCCTCCAGACAATCTCTTCTGCTGTCTGATTGTTCTTATTGTTCAGCAAGCTGCCTAACCTAAATTTCCTTTTGATGTAATTTAAATCTGTTACTTTACTCATCTCGCAGTGGATCTTGAGGAAAGTCTATTGCCTCTTTCTTTTCCTCACCTTTCTGCATATAAAAGACTGAGAGCATCTACCTCCACCTTCTCCTCATTAAACAATCCATTTTTTCCCTGTCAGTCACACTTTCTAGACTCTGATCACCCTCTGTTCTCTTGCAGGATCCTCCCCAGGGTTTTTCTTGGTACGTTTTAAAAGGACTTGGAGGGCGAGTGGGAGGATGACTTGTGCATCTAACACCCAGGTTTCTGCAGTACTGCCCACCACCATGCAGCCGCAGAGATGAGCTCATGGATGGCACTGAGTCACCTTCAGTTTATTCACTATCATACCCAGACTCCTTTCTGAGGAACTGTTACCTACTCAGTTATTTCTCCTCTTGTTCTTCTGCAGYTTGTCACAAATGTGATGCTCTATGCTTGTTGGTACTGAATTGTTCTTTATCGTCTGAATTCTGCCATAGTTGGTCAAAATATTTTTAAGCTTATCTCCTAAAGTGCTTACAGCTTGGCAGTGTCTGCAAATAAAGAAAAGATACAAGTCACAAGTGACTTGAAATACCAAGTATTTCAACAATACTGGAGAACCCTAATGAATATATCTTCTGCACTGGCTGTGAATCCTCGACAACTGTTATTTYATTACAACTATCCAGCTGGTTGTGCACTCACCTTCCTGCACTTTCAACCAAACCAGGTTTTCCTAGCTCATTTATGAGAACCTCATAATGTCAAAAGGCTTGCTAAGATGCAAAGAGATGGTATCTRCTGCTTTTTCCCTGTCCACAAGGCCTCTCAGCCTGTCAGAGAAGGAAAATAAGATGAATTAATTATGGTTTGTCCTTGACAAGCCCATAGTGATTGTTGGTTACGACCGTACAAATTTGAAGTGCTAATGGGGAGAATGCTTGATTATCTGTTTTTGGATTTATTTTATTCTTCAATCTCACAATCTAGCCAGAAATTCTTTATATGGCCTTTCTGCTTTGTAAAGGCGTGTGAACTCTTTCCCCGTTGTGTGAACTCGATCTATTCTCAACGATTATTCAAAGGTCATTGCTAACAAATCTGGTATCAGCTAAACTTGATGGAATTTACCTATCAAAAAGTATTTATCTTACCCAAGAAATTCTCTAGCCTGTTCATGTTTTATTATAGCCTGTGTTCCTACACCTTGCTGKTAGTAATCTGTGATCAGATTAGGATGACTTCAAAGTGAGAACAAAAGCAATAAAAATCCATCTTTCCCAGCATACTCTATTATCAGCTTTATTCTCTCCTTTATTTTCCTGTTCATCAGTTATCTTCCTAGTTCTGTAGAATAATCTTTTAGCCAGGCTGTGTTATTTTGTGCTGAGCAATCTTCTTTTCTCCAATTAGCCCTCTTCACTTCAAAGTGATATGAGCATTTTATTTTGTTTGGATTTGTTTTAAAACGCAGCTCTTGGCTACCTCTGTGTTCCTCTCATAGCTGATACTTGACAATCCGCTTCTACTGAATCACTTGATACTATATTCTTGCATTTAACTCACTTCTTGCATTTCATAGCCAAGGCCTCAGTGTATGTGAATGTCTCTCTGTGCCATATGACACAGGAACATGGGCATCAGACACTGGGCTCATGTTGCCACTACTCCTGTCCCCCCAGGGCCTCCTGATTTAGCAGGTCATGTGAATCAGCTCGTCACTCATGGCCTCTTTTAAAATTCAGCCTCTTCCAGCTAATCAGCTGCTCTTTGTTCATCTAGCAATTTCATAGGGCCTGTCCCCAATTCCAGTTCTGCCATGCTAATAATCCTTGACTACAGTGCTTATTTGTAATAATCTCAAAACTACTGTTTTAAATTGATTTTAGTTTTTACAGCAGAACAAACTGAAATGGATGTGCTAACACGTTTTATAATCTGAAAGAGCAGCGGTAACTTGTTTGATGGTGTGGGAGAGAGTCAGAATGAAAAGGGGTAATCCACATTTTGTTTCATTTTCCTGCCACCACCTGGGGAAGACATAGGTCCTGTTTACACAAACCCAGAGAAATTAATTGCAGTGTCAGTTAAATATTACAGTTTTACAGTTGGAAAACTCCATAGCTGGCATGGAGTGTGGCAAGTATATCCTACCCAGAGCTTTTCCACAGATTACTTTCACAGTCTGACCCTTTTCCCTTTTTTCTCTCTATAGATTATCAATTCTGTGGTATTGCTGATTCTGCTGAGCGCCCTGACCGATCCTGACCAGTACCACCTAACCAGTGCTGAATTAGGGGGTGAATTTGAATTTATGGACGATGCCAGTAAGTACAAACTGCCAAAATACTAGCACTCATTGCTCCAGCATTTATGTAACTGTCCTATCATTTCAGTAATTATTGTCCTTTAATTATTGCTTCACCTCGGTACCCTACAGGTGCATTTTTATTGTGAAAGGTGTATTCATGGCACAGTTCCTAGTAGTACCTAGTAGTAACCCTACCAGTTACCTATTAGTAATCCATCTGCTCTGCTGTGTCCTGGCTTGGCAGGGGCAGAGCCAACCCTTGACATGCAGATGTCATCCCCAAGCATGATGCTGAAAGCCCCAGGGGATTTTGCAAGACACAGGGAGATATGGATTCTCTGCACCTCCCAGCACCATGCCCGGTAGTGCCTGCACATGCATAAGAACCCATACAGCTATTTATGTAGCTGKCTGAATGTGTTCATTCGTGTTGTACATATTTACACACCCCCCATGTGCACATGGCATGACTTGCACAAACCTGTTGTAATAGATGCAAGTATAAATATTAATTGTGTAGACATAGGCGTATTAGTGATAACACAGGGCTGCTTCCTTCTCTCACCAAAAGACTCCATAGAAAATCTTCAATACAGTTTCAGGGAAGGATGAGCCAGGCCGTTTGTGTCTCCTGCAAAAACCTCCTATCCTTTGCAAATGCTTCTTTCTTCCATAACTGTTTCAGATTATTTGGTGATGTTTGGTTTGTTGATTTGCTTGAACCGTTGACTTCGTATCTGGAAAAGTTTTCCTCAGTGTGATTTTGATAAAAATGTCTGTTTATTTTCATTTCTGCTCACAAGATTGTTACCTTCAACATTTCTCACAGTAATCTGAAACAAGGTCTCCAACTAGTTACACTGGTGTCTTGCTGCTCAGAATCACACCCGTCCACAGGAAAAGGCTCAAAGTCCTTTCCTCATTCCTACTGAAGTTAATAAAAATATCAGTAGGAAAAGGAGTAGCCCCACATGTGAGAAAAATAATTGCTCCCATGGTGTGTCAGAGCTGCTGGGTATCACGTAGGGGATGCTTATTTCCACAGGTTCTTTAGTGCAGATATGCCTTGAGGGCTTACATTTAATTAATAATAAGGGACAATTGCTACTTTATTGTGTCTTCATTGAAAAACCACCTACAACTTCCGACTAAAAATCTTTTTATATAACTGGATTTAAGAAAGTAAGGACGATAGCAGATACAGATGGGCTCCTAGCTGATTCTGACATATTAAAACTGACTGCCTTGTCCTAATTCTCAGAGATTAACCTTGGTAATGACTGTCTGTCAGTGTGGTTTTATATAGCTGACATCAGAGGCCTGCCAGTGCCCAAGGCTTTAAAATAGTAATTCTGTTTTGTAATGCAATAGCTGTCAGATCAAGTACATTGGGGATTTCCATCTACACTTGAAAATTTTATTTTCTATATTTTTTTATCAAGGCTTCTGAAGTGAACCCTKCAAGACTGTAAAAGGATGGCTTGTGGGCCAAGCGACCTCATTTCCATTCGGTAAAGGGAACATTTCACAGGCAGTTAAATTACGAATGAACATTTGAATTAATGTCTCCTTTTATTCTTTGATTCCCTCCGGCTTAATGCCTTACTGAGTAAAGGCAGCTGAATCAAGCTACTGGCTTTTATAGTTACTGGAAATAGCTGGCAGGAGATATATTTTTTTTTCTTTTTTTCTTTAAGTATGACTATGTTTGTTCAAATCTGAAGAAATGTTTTCTTACGAGATAAAACATCAGACAAACTTCCACATGCTCTTCTCTTGTACTACTTTTATTTGTCTTTTTTGAAGAAATGTTTCCCAAGTTAGCTACATGTGTTGAAATTCTCAGATGTGAAACCATGAGTACAAAATACAGGAGTAAACATCAATTTTTATGCTAATGAAGGTCCCAAAGTTGTTATCTATATGTACTTGTATTGACAAATAATAATGATGGAAATGCTAGTAGCCATTATTCTCATTACTACTTTTGATGGCCCTATCAATAGCAAACCAAAAAAGAATGCAGACACAGATTTTGCATCTAAAATCATCACTCCCTTTCCCTCCCTCCTCAAATAGGCTCCTTCATAAAACATCTGAAAATATCAACTGGAAATAAACTTATCAGCTGAGTCATAGTAGCAGGATCATGGCTAACATGAAGTTAATGACCAATTTCCCTTGACTTCCAAGAAACCAGRATTCCCCCAATATTTGTATTCATATTTATTTCTGGCTGTGCTTAGGCCTGGTTTGTGGAGAATTTTCAATTTTCTGTTCCAGCAGTGGGACAAGTTCCTTCTACGTGCAGAGCCAGAGCCAGTCTAGGGCAAACTGCTTGAAAATGCCAGTGCGGCATCAGTTCTTCTGCGAATGGCTGCTCAGCCTTAATTTTAGGATTTAGTGTGGTTCCCAGGGCATTACCAGAGGCTCCAAAATGCCTGTTTGATTAAGCAGAGGAAGGATTTACCTGAGCACTTAGAAAAAGCTTTAGGTTATAGCTTTTCCCTTCTATTCTAGAAAAGGAAACAAGGGGGAAAATAATCTGCCAGGACTTGCCATGCGGCTGATGGATGTGCTGGAAGACACCAGTGTGTGTGGTTTGGCTGGCTCCCTGGGGCGTACATCTGGGAGCCGGGGAAAACGCTGGGCTTCCTCCTGTGCTGGATATTCAGCTGAGTCCATTTAGTCTCATCTTTCTTTTTATTATTTCCTTAGGGCCTGAGGGAGTTTATGAACTAGAAGCTGGACTAGGAAAAATTAGACGTGTGTGAGCTGCCCAATGTAATACTGTTGCTGTTAAAAGACTAATAATGTCTGGGCAGGAGGTGGAAAAGCCTTATAAATAATTTTGACTTCCCAGAGGGTTTCACCTGAGCCTCCTGCTCAGCTTCTCCAGATACATAGACCATGATCCTGACATGTCAACAGCCCAAACAAGCAGTGTGTGTTGCTTGGTTTTACTTACTGCCTTCAGAGTGTCACAGATGTGTGCGATACTTCATAAGTTGACAGCTAGAACTGAAATGCTATGTAAGTCCTATAGAAAATGATGGGAACTTTGACATCGGTGTCAGCAACTCAGGCCAAAATCAGCCTGTATCCCTGCCCTGGGACGGGCAGGCGAGACAAGCAGAAGTCTCGGGGCAGGGCAGGGTAATGAGGTGGTCTCTGCAGAACGTGACATGCAGCTGGGGCACAAAAAGACTAATTTGAATAGAAATATTTTTATAGGAAAACCTACAGATAACAGGCATGGACTTCTGTGGGGGGTGAATGGTAGAGCACATACCCTTCCTGCCCCAACCTGTCAGCACCACCCATATAGTATGAGCCCCATGTCACAGGGAGGGGAAAAAACTAGATCCCTGACCCAGCGTAGCATATTCAGGGCTGCATCTTCCCCTCTAGCCTTATCCTCTGGAGTAAATGAGCTGGGCTCAAGGTGCACAAAGCTCTTTCCTTGTCATTGGCCTCCGTCCTTGCTGGAGAGAAAATGCCACCGCCACATGGGTTGCAAGCCGGGAGGCTGCATGGCAGCTCGCAGCAGTGGCACCGAGCTCACACGAGCAGCTTGGAGGAGAAAGCGAAGCAGTAATCCTTAGCTGGCAGTAAGGAGGCCAGGCTGCTGGATAAGTAAGTCTAGGAGGGTGGGCAAAACTGCCTCAGGTTTGTAGGCTGCAATCTGCCTGAGGATTGCAGCTTTGTGGCCCCTCCTGTCGTGAGCCGTGAGCCAGCAATTAACTCCAGGGCTGGGACAGGTGATGAGCTGGGGGATTTGAGGTCTCCATCACTCCACACAGGTCCTGGCTGTGCTGGCTGCTCCTCCCTGTCCCCACAGCACCCACCACCATCCTCCTCTGCAAGAGGAGAGGGGAAGGCAAGGAAATGCTTGTGAGATGGATTCAAGGGAGCTCCAGCTGCAGAGCTCGCCATGCACACAAGCACCCCATAGCAGGAGCTCTGCCCAGCCCCAGCAGCATCTTCTCCCCAATGTGGCAGAAAGGTAGGATCTCACTGAAAGGTGTAAGAGGGAAAAAACCCAACTGTTTTCTTTAAAACCAAGCTGAAAACTCAAAAGGCTGTGTAGGACAATAGGCTGTATAACCACTGCAGCGGTCCAAGTACCGCCCTTCTAGCCATGAGTGCCACGGAAAGTACAGCATGGCTGGAAAAAAATTCACACGCCCCTGTAGCTTCTCATTTAATGTGCTATATATCTAGTTTCATTCTCATTAATTGAAGCCGACACAGCTCAAAAAACCCAATGAAGCCTTAAATGAGAAAGAACCAGCCTGAGCCAACTAGGACTTGGCACAGCAGAGCACAGCGAGGGAGACACTGGAGACGGGGAGCACGAGTGTGTCAGACCAGAGCTTCAATGTCAAGTTTATCGCAGTTTGCTAGGCTCTGGCTCTGAACCAGTACTGCCGTGGTCACGAGCGAAGCGAGGCCTGCGGCTGCTGCATCTGCTGCAAATGACAATGACAGCAGCTTCCCCTTGGATACAGTGAGTAGGTGACTGGGATTAAGAATGGACAGAAAAAATACATGAGCAGTGCCTTCAAACTGATGGTTAAAATAAAAATATTGATCCAAGATCCTCTTTTATAAGAGGTTCAATTGAGGTTAGTGGCTACAGGCAGCCATTTCCACTTCTCTCCTTTTCTTTCATTACCTCAATTGTACCTGGTCTATTCAAAATAATTTTGATTTCACAGGATGTATGTAGGCAGACAGAGTAAAGTACCACACAAACAAGAGTGTCTGAAGAGGCTGCAGTACCTTGTATCAGTACGGGTTTGTTTTGTGGGTGCTTCTTCCTCTTGAGGGCAGAATTCAGATCAGCTCTAACAGGCACAGCACAGCCTTACAGCTCCTAAAAAGCTGGAGACTGGTCATGGCAATGCAGCTCGGACGCCTACACTGGATGTCCTGATTCTCTGCACAAAGAGGTGAAGGGGGTGCCTTTAAAGAGCAATTTGGGATGAAGAGCAATTTGGGATGCACTGAGAAATCATCCCTCCTGAATTACGAGCAGGGAGCCCAGCTGCCTCCCGATGGCATTTCCAAGCACCCACAAGCCGAGCTGCGTAAAGCCACGGGGTAGGAAGCAGCGAGCGCAGGGGTGCAGCTAACCTCAGCGCTGAGTGCTGGTGCCTCTCCTGGGTGAGACTTACTTATTTTGACAATAAGACAAAGATTCAAGCTTTTGCACTGTGAGTAAGGACATCTGGACTCCAGGCCCTCATCAGACTGCAGTGGTTTAAATGTGCTCCTCCAAGTGCCCAGGAAAGGGGCCCCATCTATTAAATTAGGAAGTAGCCTGCAATAGGGCTTATTCTGTTGCATTTGAGTCCTTATGCAGTCACAAGGACAAAATATGGGAGCAAGAGTGAGAGAGCAAGAGTCCTGAAACCCAGGACACCGGCAGTGTCCTGGAAAAGGGGAGACCTGGATTCCTAAATCCTTAATCCTGCCATTGGTAGGCACGGTACCCAAGGAGCCTGCCTGTAACTCAACATACATAAGCACTCTCGGGAGATGCCCTTACCAGCCAGCAACAGTCTGTTGTGACAGAGTTGCAATGTTCAGTTGCACTCCCAAATTCACTATAAGAACAGGTTCAGAAATACACTTCTGGTATCCTGACTATGGCCTGTAATCATATCAAGGGAGGTGTACAGGAAAAGACCAAACATACGTAATTTTTCCCCCCAGGATCTCCTTCCAGCCGTTCGTGGCTTAGGAACTTCTTACATCTAATGAAAAATTAATTGAAAGCTGAGTGGCAATAGAAGAAAAAGATAGGAGTAGTGTAATTACCCCAATCAAAACCTTAAAGAGTATTTTGCTTCCTTTACTACTTCACCTTTCCTGACAGTTATACATCTTCATTAACAAACTGTGTATCTCTGTAGTATTCTTGGTTGAAATGAAAATTTTCAAGACGTTATTTCTGCTCTAAGATGCCTCTACCTGCCAGTTTGGTTTCAAAAATTCATTTCTGCTTTTCCAAGGTTTTTAGAGATATGTGAGCAATTGTACACAGCAGTTATTAATGCAAAAACAATCTGTGGTGCAGAAAAGCAGACACTTTCTGACTACAGATGTCATCATCACTGGCAAAATAGTCTTCCAGTCAAGTTTGCTCCCGATTTTTGAAAATCCTTCAGAAAAATTAAATCAGTCATGGCATCTCCGCAGCTCATAGAGGCTGCAGAGACTTGTGCAGTGTAATCACTGCCTGTGCTTCTCATATTTAGGAGGTTTCCCACAAGAGCAAGAGAATTCCTCCAGCAATGGCTGAATGATGCATCTGACCCCATCTCCACCCCACTTCCCACCCTGTCCTTTGAGATGCTCTGCATGAGGTATATGGCAAAATAACTGAATCAAACTCTGAATTTATCTGCAATCATTTTGATGTGTTTCTCTTCCAGACATGTGCATTGCCACAGCCATTTCTCTTCTTATGATTCTGATCTGTGCAATGGCTACATATGGTGCATATAAGGTAATTCATTATATTCAGTGAAGGCATGAATCAAGTGACCTATACAACTCTGTAGAAACAAAATTAAGAAAATTGCTTTCTAACAATTTCTTGTTTAGTTGTTTAGCTGAAAACTGAAAGAAAAAAAAGAGTCAAAGAGGCAGCAGAACTGATTGCTTAGATCAGGGCCCTGTGCTGCAGGCAGGAAGACTGCCCAGTTGTGTTGACTGTCTGCAGTTTCAAATATGAGTAAGCTCTGGGCAAACTCTGAATTCAGAGAACTAAATCTTGTTCCTACCAAAATTAAGGGATTTTTTTCCCATTCACCTCCCAAGCCTGTGGTTTTCCCCAATATTAATTCTATTAATGAGGGGAAAAAAGTGTGTCATGTGGTTTCTAAATGTCCCAGTATAACAAGTCGTGGGACTTACTTACACCACACATACTACTGCAGTTCAGCAGCCAAGCTGGCTTGGCCAACCCTTTTGGCTGAATGTTATATTTCTTTTAGCTGATTTAACAAGTTCTTTTCTCTTACGGCTTCATGAAATGTAATGCATTGTGTCAAATATTCCTTAGATTTTAGTGCAGAAAGACAGATATCCTTCTATTTTAACTTGTGGCTGATGAGTTTTTAATTTATTTCCTTTTTAGCAACATGCGGCTTGGATCATCCCTTTCTTCTGTTACCAGATCTTTGACTTTGCTCTCAACACATTGGTTGCCATCAGTGTACTTGTCTATCCCAGCACAATTCAGGACTACCTCCGCCAACTGGTAAATCACTCGATGTTCACAAGCCTTTGGGGGCTTTGGGGGAAAACACTGTGCAAGGTGCAGTTTGTCCTGTATTTCTAGCCAGCGGTTTATTGTTGATTTCCTATGCAGTCCTTGAAAAGTCCTCTCAGTCCTTGCTGGTCTGTGTTCAACATCCTTAGAAGGTTACATTACTTACTTATTAAAATGTTTGTGCAGAGCTCTGGAGTTTTGCAATGTTGTGGAAGCTCTCAGCACCGCTTCATTTAGAATGAGACTCATATTGCAAGACATAGATAATAAGTAATTGCTTTTGGGTTCAGAGTTTTTGTGTTTATATCCAGTGGCTTATTTTTGGTGCTATTTCAAGGATGTTTTGTTGCTCCTATTAATTTATTTGGTGGCTTTAACACAGATTTCATTAGGCAGGAGTTTGATTCAATGTAGGTTTGTTTTTGCTAGAAAATATTATCAGATTCTGTCTTAGGGACAATTAGAGGCTGCCTTCTTGCCATGGTCTGCTTTGGCCAAATATCCATGGCCAGTATTATGCAARCTTACAGGATGTGATTGCAACCACCTGCAGCAAAGACCAGAGCCCACCAGCCTCTGTCGCATCCCAGGACCACGTGCCATGTCCGACAATGTTCAGGTGGAGTTGCAGAGCTCTGGGAGAAGCTAATGCTGCCACTGTGTCTGAAAATCTGCCTTGAGAACCTGAATACAGATTAGCTTGGCTGTGAACTTTGTTATGTGGGTAGAAAACTAGCTAGGGCAGTATAAATAACAGGTAATGAGAAACAGCAGGCAGATAAGTAGCCACACAAATCTGCKGGAAGAGGCAATGCGTCAAGGCAGCGGGAGCTGGGATGCATCAGGGGCCTGTTATCCTTCGCCTTATTTAACACCCGCCTGCATTCACAGCTGACGCTACACTGGAAGAGAATCAGAGGAAAAATTCAGAAGGTTCTCAGAGATATGAGTAGAAAAGAGCAAATTACGGCCATAGCTTGGTGAGTGCTTGAAGCTGGCACTGCCGCCGGCTGGAGCCCTCCTGCCCATCCGTCGCCTGCAGTCCCTCGCTTCTGCAGCGGTGCCAGCCCTTCTCTTGGGGCAGCACAAGCGTCTGCGTGGCTGCAGGAACTCCCCCCCCTTCCCAAAGCCTGAGTTGTAATCAGGTCTTACTCAGCGTTGGTCACTGTGCGAGAACGTGAGGGGATGGGAGCAGGCCGGGAGCTGCGCATCGAAAAGCCCCTGCTCTTCTGCTGAAAACCTGGTGCCACATCTGGAGCTGGCTCACCAGCAGGGCAAAGAGCAGCTGATTCTCTCAAAATGTCTGCTAAGACATCACTGTCGTTCCTGCAGATAAAAAAATAATAGGCCCTTCCATAGCAGAAATACAAGGAGCAGGCCTYGGAAGGTGTTGGGAACGGTGCAGCAGAGCACTTTGTGAGCTGCGTTGCTGCTCTGGAGCGTTAAAACCTCTGCTTGCACACGTCTTTGTCTCGCTGTTGTAAATCATTTTCCGGACTGGTAAAGAAATGCCGCAAGACTTCAGGAGTGCTAAACTGTCAGTGCTCCAAAGGGCAAGGGGGATAATTATAGGCTGATTAGCCTAACATTGCTACCAAGCAGAATAACAGAAGTGCTGAGATGAGAGTCAATTGATAAAGGATTAGAAGAGAGGAATATGATTAATGACTGCCAGCACAGTTTCACAGAAAATCAGTCCTGCAGGCAAACTCATTTTCTTTTACTGACAAGATTACTGGCTTTGTCAATAAAGATGGGCAGGGGCATAATAGACTTTTGTAAGATGTGTGACTTCACATCATGATACTCAGAGCAACAACAAAGCACTAGATCGATAAAGGATGTATCAAATGGATTAGGAGAGGTTAGCTGGCAGACTGCAAAGGGTCGTGGTCAAGCCGACCATCTGCCAATGGGTTTCTATTTTGGGTAGAGGAAGATCTCCAGGAATTGGCACTAGGTCTCATGCTTTTCCTGACTTCCATTAATAACTTTGGTACCCAAGAGGCCATTCACAAAGGCTAACGTCAGCCTTGGGAGAGCTTCCCCAGGCTCACTATCTAGAAGGATCAAGTCCTCTAGCGGGAGGTTGCGAGCAGGAGCCTAATCTAGCTGTTCCATGTCATCCTCTGAAAGACCCGATCCCTGCATTGCCCAAAGTGAGCACATCTCTGCATTTCCCAGAGTCAGTACTTGTGCCTTTTCCTGGCAAAATCCCTTCTAATAAAACCTGTCACTGACACAGAGATTAATGGAGTAGTAAATATCACTAAGGACAGAGCCATTAATCAGAGTGAGCTAGACTGACTGAGAACCTGAGATCAATCATTAATATGTGTGTTACATTGCTAAATGCAAAAAAATGTAAAAAAATGAGGAATATAAATGAACATACAGTATGGCAACTGTACCTGGGATGCAGTGACCCTGTAAGCAGTCTAGGGAACTAAGTGCCGAAACAAGAGTCCCCAGGTTTTTTGCTGTTCCCAAAAACTGCTCTTAGGATTTGTGGACAATAAAAACCAGCAATGAATAGTAATGGAGAGGAGACTTCCCTTCTCAGCCGGTGACATAGGTTTCACCCATCTGTTTCTGGGTGTAAAGAACAATGCTTAAAAGTCAAAAAACATGCAGAAAAGTTCCTCCAAAAACTATGTAAAGGCTGGATACATTGTAGTATGATGAGAGACAATAATCTTTTCCTGCTTTGTTTACCAAGAAAGGAGACCAAAAGGTGATGTCGTTAGAGTTTTCATGTGCAGAATAATGAGGTATTAAAAGGCTGTTTAAATTAGATGAGGGGCATAATGATAATGAGTAGCTAAAAGCTAGTCCAAGTTAAGTTCATTTAGAAACGAGGAGTCATTTAGTGATTGGTAGAAACTACCAAGACCTCTGGTGAATTTTGTACAGTTAATGTCACCTGTTCAACAAAGTTTTGAAGCTGTTTTGAAGCTGTTCTGCATCAGCTCTGAAGCTGTTTATGCCTCCTTGTGTCTTAGCTGTGGTTCCAAGCACAAGTGGAATCCCTCGGACCCTTATCTGGAAGGGCCACATCAGTTGGCAAAAGGATGTCACATTTGGTTCAGAGCAAATACAGTCTCTCTAAGTGGGYAAAAGCAAAAGGGAGAGGTGAAGATCACATCCACTGGTATCAGATACTCAGACACACAATGAGATGGAACTGAAAACAAGCTTTTCAAATTTTTTCATACTTATGGCAGATAGCTTTGTCATCTCAAACACGACGTTTAGAACAAGACTGCAGTTAATACCCTTGTCCCCGTAGGTGAGACCTGAGTCATGCCAGTTGGGTGTGATCCCTCCTGACAATTTATAAATAAGCCCTAGAGTCATCTTGCCCTCAACCCCTTTGCAGAGGTCTGCCAAGGTAGGCTTAAAGCAAGGGAGGGGATTGTGTGTCTTTCTGGCATTCTTACTGCTTTTGTTCCTCTAAGCCTGCTTTGAATTTGGGGAATGATATTTTAGGGAGCATAGCTCCATAAGGGAAATGAAAAATCCCAATCGTTCTTCAAATCCATTATTGAATATCTGGAAGAAAGTATGCATTAGGTAATGAAATATACTTGGCAGTCTCAGAAGAACGTTTTTTTCTGTCTGTAAGGTCAAAACCCCACATTTTTAACCATTTCTACTTCCCTACACTAGTATCTGGAATTATGTTATCTATTCACTTTGGTGCACATCTGCCAGATTTCAGTCGATCAGCAGTGAGTTGCAAGCTACTGTGTGTTTTGCATGCAAGCTCCACGTACTTTTAGCAAGATGATAAATGAGTACCTGTCAATAGAGTAGGCAGAGCCCTAGCTGAAAATGTTGCAATTCTAAAATACAGAACATTGTGTTCACAGGGTATTTGGTACTGTCAGCCTATATTGGCTGCTTCTTTCAGAGGCGCAAATGTCTTTGGAAACTTTTTATTGCCTTTTAATACCCAGTTGCACACAGGTGTGCCACCTAATTCCCCTAAATTGCAAGAGCATCTCGGCATGAATGGTCATGTAAAATAAGTAGATGTTACAAACCTAGCATTTGAAATGTTGTATGGCAATCACATGTGATAAAACTTTCTAAGGGTTATGTTGGACATCTTGGTCATTATCACTGTCACTAGAAATACAAAAACCTTCTCATACAGTAAATCCAGCATATATAAAATAAAAATCATTTTGGTTCTCGGAGCAGTAGTGGTCTAAAGCAGTTTGACCTAAAGCACGTTTTTTTTCTTTATCTCCACTAAATCTTTGATATATGGGCTTTCTAAAGCCTTCAAATTAAACACTTCATCTTCTGTCATCTGATAACAGTATACAAAATGAATTGAAGCAGAGGTGCAGAACAGGCTAGTCTGCAACTGAGTTATGCAAACTTGTTTTTATTAAAGTACAGGACTATTACAGTTCATCTAAAGAAAATTGCAAAATATATTAAATAGCTTTACTATGGGACTACCTGCAATGCTGCTGTCTAACAATTCAGGTGGTATTAGTCATGCTTTTAAATCCTAAGGGAAACATCTAGAGAACATAAAAGAGATTAAACCTAAAGAAATCTTTCTTATAAACTAAAGCTTAAAGAAGGAATATATTTTCTGACATTTTTAATGCCATTTTATAATTCCAAAGAAGAAGTACTACTAACTTCATAGCAGAGCTTTAAAAATTCTACAGAACATTACTGTGTTCTTTCAATTTTATAAGATTCTGATACTCGGAGGATTGTAACTGTTGAATGAGAATCCACACCATCTTTTAAAGTGGATCTTTTGTGGTCCAAGGGGAAGGAAAATGTGAAAGGATATGCAAGCAGGCTGAGGGAATGAGAAAGGGCTTCAGCCTTGGACTTTTTATTCTTCTTGTGCATTTGTACAATATCGATGCAGTAGAAATATACTTTCCATACAAGTTTTAGATTCTTTTTAAGTGTCTAATACAGCTTTGCAGTATATATATATATATATAATATAAGCAGTACTTTTTTTTTAATTGAAAGTTTACCAGGTACATTATTATGTGGGCAGCTCTCTCCATGTCCATGACAAGGCTATAAATGACACTTTAATTATGACTTTAGCATGCCGGTGCCACACCACTACAACTACCTCTTGTTTGCATAGACAATTTCATCATGTCCTGCTGCAAAATCACACCTGTATTTCCAGTGAYGGGCTTGATTTTTCCCACCCTGCCRTATTTCAGTCTCAGCTTCATCAAACCTTGCACAACATTTGACACTGAGCTTTTCCCAGAAGTTGCAGCACTGAGCCCGGGGCCTTCCCAGCAGCAGGATTTCAACTACTGGTCTCCCCACAGGAGAGCAAACCCCCAGCACAGGAGCAGAATTTCGCTTCCCACCTCATACACCCACATCAGTGTTTAAGCTTATCACTGCAGTCGGTGGAGGGCAGTGGGTCTTTGATTCATCTGAACCACTGTTGGTACCCGTTTTCGGTGGGAGTGAATGAGATTTTGGGAGCAGCTGCTGCCGTGGGAGGATCCCAGGGGCCTCCTGGTGGCACCAGCTCCATGATGGTGCCTGCACCAGGCGAGCCTGGAGCCAACCGAGATGCTTCCCATCATCTTTCCTGCTTCTTTGCCAAAAGCTGCAGGTTTTATGAATCGCTTTTCCTACTGCATTGAAGAGGTTTGTAGTTATGAGTCCAGATTAGGCAGCTCGTAGGCCAGCCTGGGCAAGCCAGTGTTAAATGTCTTCTGGTCAGCAGGTGCCACCAGCCCAGTTAGCAAACAAAGGGAGTTTCTTCCACACTGACCAGCTGCCCCTGGGCTATTCATCGCACCACCAAAAGCTTTTTCTCCCACACAGCAAGCTGGGAAGCCCCRGGAGGGGCCAGCTTTGGTTTTCATGCCCTGCACCAAGATCTCCCGGGCATCTGTGGGAGAGTGGACCACTGCATGGGAGCAGCACCCACCACCTCACTGGGGTTTGCTTGCACCTCACATCTCTTCAGGACAGAGACCGAGGAAGCTGAGTGGGAAGGGGACAAACCGCAGCATTTGCTCCTCATGTGCTCTCCTTGCTGCTTCCAGTGCTGAATTACCGTCCTGTCACCCGAAACACTGCTGGTGTAAGGGAGGGCCCGGCACCGCCCTGCAGCGCGTGCTGCTCCCAGACTGGGCCAGGGCTCATGGCTCCAGTAGATGTTCCTGTTCTTCAAGGTAGTGGGATCTTTCTTGCTCATTTTCCCACCTTCCTCTTGCCCCCATGCAAATCCTAGATAAGTTGCTGTCTGGAAACAGGCCATTAGGTTATGTCCAAGACCCCAGCATGCAGTCATCCAGTCTTTGACCAGTGACTGCTCCCCAAAAAACAGAGTGTAGGAGGACCAAAGCCTCACTAGGATTTTTTGATTACATKCACAAACTAGTTTGACTGGTTTTTGAATAGTAGGTCAGTGCTAAAAAATTGTTTTACTGTAACTGTCCTTAACTGACTGGACTTTCTAACCACGTGCATGGCCTCCCTCCTGCAAGCGGGAGAGCAGGCTGTGGCATTAATACCTAAATTTTCTGCATATAAGGTTTTTGTTTATTTTTCAGTGCATCTTTTCTTGGCATATACTCTTGCTTTCTTGGTCTCTGGGTGACTGCATCCACTGTATTTAGCAATAACCTTCTGTGGAAAAAAAAAACCCAGCAACTTACTGAATTATAGCAAGCCAGTTTCCTACAAAAGCTGTACCTCAACAAAGAAGATAACATGATAAAAACTTCAGCCATGAAATTCAGTACAGGAACAGAAACTTTGCTGTCAAGAAGCAGAAAATGTGCTTATGTAACATTTATCTGCAAAGGGCTACAGCTGCTGTTGATGTTAACCACTCTGAACAGTTCATGGAAGCGCTAAATAAAGAGCTATTCTCACTAGCAGCTGTCCATAAAAAGGAGAATTTCCTGATGCAGTGGACTGAGTTCTGGTATAAAGGGTATTAAGGGGTTACTCTGGATTTACACCATCATCGCCAAGAATACAGTTATAGCTCGGTCTAGTTAATTGTCCTGACAAAGATGCAGAGCTGGCCTGGTTAACTAATTAGACCTGTAAGCAAAAAGGGGGTTGTGTGTGGAAGGAGCTAATGCATTCAGTTATAATGAGCTACTGTTGCAGCAGCGCTATCTTTTGTGGAGAACAGCTCTGTCTGTGAACAATGGTTTATTCTAACTGAAACAGGAACTTGTGCCTTGCAATATTTCAAAACGATTTGGAACATTCGTTTTAAAGGATGTGTTTTCTTGAAGCAATAACAAATACAGTAAAACATTTTTAGAGGTTGTTTTTCAGCCAGTGATCCTAAAGTGTTTCACAATTGTAAATCATTAGATCCTATGCTAAGTAGGAAGATTAATTTTGTCACCTCCGTTTCATGTATGAGATAACAGAAGGACCTGGAGCATATTTCAGTTTGAAATCATGACATTGCCCCCCTGTAGGACCCAGGCTTCCTCGGGGCATGCACTCAGACAGCAGCACTAACAAGTGCTCCTGGAGAAGTAGTCCATATTTAGCCAAAATAAGATGGAGCAGAATAGATCCAATGTCTTTTGATCAAATATTTAGGTGAAAGGACTGTTCTGTGCAGCTTCTCCTGCTTTGACTTTCTGGAAGGAGCTGCCTCTGGTCTTTGGCAACCAGTGCCAGTATAAGATAATGATTAGTCAATAAGTACAGGACTTGCCTGCCATTGCCCAAGATGGCAGATTTCCTGCTGTAAAGCTCCCAGAGAGATGTCCTTTGCTAGTTTGTGTCAGATGATACAAAACCCCTGTGCGCAGAGGGTAAGACAGCCCACACCGCATCCAAAGTAAAACGCAAACCCCTCAGCCCTCCGGTGAACATTTGGCAGCGGAGTCTTTGCAATGCCTGTTCCAGCCAAACTTACCAAAACTGGTTATTGGTGCAGAGCGCTCCCGATTTAGTAGATCACAGCAAGTTTTATAAGCTGTTAATTACAGAGTGCACTAATTGAATGGCTCTTAAATGACTTGTGAGATTAACTTATAGTGTTTTGCTTATTTTTGCTCATGCAGCCGGCCAATTTTCCCTACAAGGAAGAGATTATGTCTGTGAACCCTACGTGTCTGGTTGTGATTATCCTCCTTTTCATAAGTATCATTTTGGCTTTTAAGGTAAGTGCATTACTGTGTATAAAACCTACTTCTGGTCATGGGTGGAATGTCCCTTGCTGGGAGGCCTGGCTTTAGAATAGATCTAGGGAASTACAGAGCAGGCAGCCTGACAGCTGTACAAAGCAAAAGTGATAGACATTATGGACAAAAAGCAGAAAATCTCATAGACAAACACAGGAACATAGAAGCCACAAAGGGGAAGCATGATGCTTGTAGGGGGAGCTCATGACACATAGATCCTTTGAAGGAGTGGGTCATCCAGTGGACAAGGAAGAGCCTGTTGATACAGACTTCTTGGTTTTTCAAAAAGTGTTTGGCAGAATCTCTCATCAAAGGCTTTAAAAAACACCCTAAGATGTGTAGGGACAAGAGGAAAGGTCATCTCACAGACTGTAGCTAGGAAATAGAGAATAAGGATAAATTATCAGTCTTTACATCAGTGAGACCCATGGTGTTTAGTACATTCATAAAAGATCTGGGAAGGGGAAGGAAATCTAACAACAACATTTTTTTGCAGTGTCATTCAAAATAGGGAGAACAATCAGCCACGAAAGCTTTGCAGGAGGATCTCATGGCACCGAGTGACTGAGCAATGAAATGGCAGTGGCAGAGAAACTCAGTGGTGATAAATTCTAAGTGGTGGGCACAGAGGAAGCACAATCTTGTTTCACAGATACTGCAGTGGACTCTGAACTAAGCACAACCACCTGAAAAAGGGATCTTGTAGCTGTAATAGATAGACCTGTGAAAATATTAGCTTACTGCTCAGTTCTGGCCAAACAAGTAAATCAAATGCTAAGAATATTAAGAAAGGAATAGAAAAACCAGAAATCTAGTGATTTCTTTGCCAGTTTTGATGCCTACTGCCTCTGGAAGCATGCATTCACTTCTAGTGCCCTATCTCAAAAAGGATACTGTAGAGCAGGTAAATAGATCCAAACAATCCCTCCTGGGAGGGACAACGTAAAGGACTGTCACACCAGGCAGCAAAAGGGCACAGGGAGTGATGATTTATTTGCTGTTATGCAAACCTTGTGGGTGAGAGGGCTGAAGATGGCAGGTACCAGATGAAGGGGAGATGTAGCATCACCCAGCGCAGCCGGAAAGGGCTCGTGTGAAACCACCGCACCCAGGTTCGTGGTTCAGTGAGGTCGGCCCCCACCTGCTGTGCGGGGCAGAATTCCAAAAGATGCTCAGAATAAGATCAGACAAATCAATGGATGAAAAAAAACTGCCCGTGGCTCAACTAGTCCCCTGAGCCTTGGACCTCTTGGAAAGTATGCTGGTATGTTTGCCCTCTTCTTGTACCCTTCTGCAAGTTTCTCACAGCTCAGTGCTGCCGTTCTTGTATTTCTCGTGTTGGGTTTTATTTCAGAATAGTTCTTGCTCTTCCTCTTTAGAGCAATCACACATTAGATTAGAGAATTCCCAAAGAGCCAYGGTGACACCAGGGATGTTGCTTCCAGAACACACATTTGACAACATGAACAGGGAAAGTTACGGTGGCAAAAGAGGTAGATTAGATTATTGAAGCTACTTCAAAATTGAAAAAAAAAAAACCAGATAGGGTATTTTAAGGTGTTGTTGGAAGTGATATTCACTTTTCTTTTGTGATTTAGAAATACAATTTAGCCTTCTGGCTTTGTCCATATATATGTTCACAGTTGTACAGTTGATTTTGTTTGCACCTTTAAGAAATATGTATGAATGTAATAAACACATAGATCTGTCAGGTGCCACAGGGGATGTGCTCTTTAAAATTCCCACATGCAAACATTAACTTGTTTTTACCCCAGGTGGGTCTGGTATTTCATAGACTAAGTATGGCAAGGAAGCCTCAAGCTTATAAAAGAAATGCAACTAAAATTGGAATGGCAAAAATACTTACTACAGAAAAAAGAAACCTAAGAAATTAATAGTGCAAAAGAATCATTCTATTTTAAAGTGGCTAACACATGTTTTTTCCAAGAGTGTATGTGGCTCATATAATGCTCATTCTAGCAACATATTATCGTGCAAATGAGTCACCAAAAACATGACTCACACAGAAACACATGCTAAATTCCAGTTAGCATTTTGTTTTGAATTTCTTGTGTTTCCAGAAGAGCTATTATGCAGATTTATGGAATCTCCTCCATGAAAAGAAAGCTGGACACTATCAGATGCATCACACTTTATCACGGATAGACTTAGCAGATGGTACCACTTTTATATACTGAAACTGAAAAGGTACTGTGCATAAAAATACACTTGAGTTCCCTCTCCCTCTGGAGTTCGACTAGAAATAGGGAGAGAAACCAAAACATTGTAACCTAGGAAAAGCTACAGTAGGAAAACCTGCATTCAGCTGGTGGGAAATATAAAACAGAATCACATTATTCCTCAGAAACATTTGGCATCATGACACTTTTGTTTCGGGTGAAGCTACATGCAAAGGAAAACACTGTTGAGCAGAAATCAAGATATACCAGCATTAGATGGTGGTTTTGAGCTTTGCAGTCATGGGATTGTGAAAAGGGAAGGGGGACAAGAGAGGGTAGTAAGAAAGTGAGCCAGCTAACCACACACAAGCACTTGTCTTTTTAGTTCTTAGGATTTACTTGGATCTGAAGCAGCTAATGGATATTTCAGGCRGTTTCACGCAGAATCTTTTTCAGAGTAGACCAAAATCTGTTGTTCCATTTACTGTGTTTGTCTAGAAACTGAACCAGAGTTACATACCATGAAACATAGGTGTTTCCTATCTGGTTGAGGAAAGACATCCAGCAGCACAAATATATTTATATACATGTACACAGGACTTCAAATGGCACACAGCCAACACAGTAGCTTTCGAATCACACTCTCCTCCGCAGCTGGTTTGGGGAACAGGGCCTCGGTTTCCTCTGGCCAGCCCCAGCTGCTGGSACAGAACAGTTGAAGCTTCAACCTCCCCTCCCCACTGTGGGAGAAGCCCCCCAGGCCCAGGTGAGCCAGGCTCACGTGAGCACAACCACAACCAGAATAAACCTTTCCCCCAGGCTGCCCTGGACACTCTGCAGCTGCAGGGTACGGCCTCTTCTTCTCTTCTTTTTTGGCCTTTCTTTTTCTGGAAAGGAGGTAGGAAGAGGTAGCTGCCAGTGGGGCAGCTGAAAGGTATTCCAGTTCAGTGAGACAGGCTGGTCTTCAGCAAACTGAATATTAACCCTGGTCTCCATAATGTGCCTATAACCTGCGTGTACAAGGTATTGAGCCTGGAGATGAGACAACTCTGCATGTCCTGGTGTCCTCAGCAGATGGGAAAGGGTGATGCAGAATGAAGTTCTGCACTCACCCTGAGAGATTTTGTGTCTCAGCCCGGGGGGATGCCTCCTGGCAGGGGGAACCCTGACCTGCAGCACGTCGCCCCAGTGTCTGCTACATTCCCGCAGGGGTGATGGAGCAGCAGTCGGGACCGTGAACACAGCCCCAACAGCCAAGCTCTGATCCCTGCTCCCAGGAATGGCCAACACAGAGCCATGAGATTGCCACCTGTTCCACAAAAGCCTGGGACAGGTCCCAGCACTGGGCTTGCTGGTGGCAGGGTATTTATAGGAGAAGCATGTCTAAAGCAGGGGTCATTTGCTTTAAATTGCATACCCCAGTTGTGTGTGACTGAACCAACAGATGATGTCTTGGCCCATATAACGTGTCATTTAAAGTGTTGTAGGCCAGTGGTTTGGTTTGACATCATTAATTCTTTTCAATCACAGCATTTCTTTGCTGTTATAAGGAGTGGTTCTTGTACAGCCTTTTTATACTCACAAGATACATACTCTAGTGTGCTGAGAAGATGGATTTAATTGCAGATTTCATCAGCACAGCAACCCATTGTTTCTCCTTCTGCAGCACCAACATGTGAAATACACGTCGCCAACTGGTCTGCCGTTAGCATCCCTCTGAAATCTTCATATAAATTTCAGTCTGTGTAGAAATCTTTATCTCATTTTCACCAGTTACTGAAGACCAGCCCAGCTCTGCCAATAGACAATTCAAAGCAGCTGGAGAATAAAACAGGACTCAGTGCAGATGGCTCCTAACCCACGGGTGCTCTGTCGGGTCTGTGGCATTCACCCTGCGCTTGCTGCCAGCGAGGGAGCTGCCCAGAGGGCTGCTGTGACCCAGATCGGCACAGACTTTTCCTTGCTGCGTTACAAGAAACAGCAGGATACAGCAGCCTCTAATTTCCACAAAGATGCTGGTCAGTCAGCTGGTCAGGCACGTGTCTGATGAGCAGAAGTGTTGCAGTACATTACTGTTGTTACGCAGCTTAACAAGTGCATATGCAACAGCAACGGCGAAAGGCAGGGTTATAAAGTTTTGTGGGTTTCAGTTCCTTAGGGGCCTAAGTCATTTCCCGTCATTCAAAGGGGAAGACTGAAAGCTGGTAGAAGTAGGCATGGTGCCTGTTTCCAGACTCAGCCCTTCTTGTGCACCCATCCTTTCACATGGTGGCTATTGGGGCTGCCCCCCCAAAAGGCATCTGTCAGCAGCCTGTGCTGTGGTATGCGTGAGTACCACTAAGGGTGGATTAGGCTGAAGTGACTTAATGCCTTTTACGTAGGGCCTATTCCAAATGTGAACATTGGCCTCCTGAGAGAAAAATCGATATATTTATATACTGTGTGTCCAGCCACACATTTTAAAACAGCATTTGAAACCTCAGCCAAGTTTTTCAGGAAAAAAATTGGTAACTGAATCAGCAATCCCATTTAACAGTGCAGCAGCATCAGTAGAAAACAATGATTAGGAACAAGTTTAAAGAAGTTACAGGTTGAGGAGATGGAGTTTCCATGACTCACAATTAGGAGGCCAGCAGCACATGTCCAAAGCACTTGGCCAAGGATATGCTCCCAGCTGCCGCCACTCTTGGCCGTATGTGGGTCAGTGTCTCAGGGCCAATTACTTGGTGTGTGCTGGCTGATGACCTCTTTAATTAAAGGGCTGGAACGAACCTCACCCACTGAGAAGCAGCCCGTGCAGGCAGGAGCAGGGCTGATTAGAGCTAGGGCTCAGAGCTGGAAATGCTGTAGGGATTCATTGTGGGGTTAAATATGTTTTATGCACCACATGTAATGGAATGGGAGCATTCAGAAATAAATCTCCCACTAGCTTCTCCCAGATAAGACTGTATTATCTGAAACAGGGCTTCCCTCAGTTTGGATTTTGACAGAAGGAGTATAGAAATTGGTTTGCAAATAGTTAGGCTTAACGTAAAGGGTTTCTTATAAAGGCGGGCTGTGTCCCCACAGAAGTGTACTGTATTCAGTCTCTGTTCTGTACTAGCTCTTATGCCTTTCTCAGCGCATAGTATCTGAGCATTGAAAGCTACTGAACTACTTACTACTATTTATAATTAACAATGGCATTTTATTTAATTCTGGAAAAAATGCAGTTCTCCATGTATGTGCCTTTACTCCACGTTTTTCAGTAGCCTGGGGCAGGTTTGCATAGCCTACAGCTCAGCCTGTAGAGCCAGTCTAACCTTCCCTTGGGACTCAGCTCACTCCAGAAGCCTTTTGCTCACCCCATTTGATGGTCAAAAGTATTGTCAAAGTCTGCAACACCTCCAAGTCATCCAGGGTCTGTAACATGCCGTAAAGAAGAAGAAGAAAACTTACTGGACTTCAGCCAATTCAGCCCCGGTGGAAAAAACTCTTTCTGATGTGCAAGCAAGCCATCAGTGAGTCATGTGGCATCCCGAAAAACACAGCTTGTGTGTGACAGCTCTGGAGAAGGAGGAAGCACAGGGCAGCTCAAAAGGATAAGAGGCTTTTGGAAGGTCATCAGTGCAAGTGAGTCACAAAAATATGACTCACTCCGAGTGAGACACACATGCAAATCCAATCAGCGCTGGCAGTTTAATTTGCACACACTAGGTTTGTGAAAGAACTGCTATGTAGAACCTACTAGGTAAAAATATAAGTTGGGCACTATCAAAACACATTGTTCTCCTTATCACTGTTTTGTGTGACTACGTGGGAAGCAGAAAGCTCCAGAAGGAACTGCTTAGTCCCACCAGTCTTGTCCCTGGCATGCTGAGGATCTGACTTCTGCTCCTCCACATGTGTTACCGTCTCCTGTCTTCCTTCCAGACACTTTGCTCATCTCTGCTGGCCAAAGTGCAGTTCTCCTGCTGGTAAAGGAGGTGACGGATGTGAGCACTTTGCCCAACCAGTTTAAAAACAAGTGGAGACAACTTGTTGTTTGCCGGGCAGCAGCCCTACCCAGAGCCAAGTGAGCTCCAAGAATAAGACTGGTGAATTTTATGATCCTGTGGTAGGATTATTGCTGCAATAACAGGTTTTTTTGCTTTATACTGAAAAAAAATGAAGTATTTGTAATAATGGTTAAAAGGTCAGAAATAATTTCAGATTTCAATAAAAACTTTTACGCTAGCAATTTTCTCTAGTCACGCAAGAATGGGAAGACCCTAGACAATTCCAGTCATATGGAATACATTGATTTAATGCCAGATTAAGTGAAACAGAGTATTGAAACAATGCAGGTGGTATATAGGATCATCACATATAGTCATTGGCCAGGCTTCCACACACAAGACAAGTAAGGTTTCCTGTAATTTGCCTGATGATTCTTCAGTCCCCAGTGTGCTTGTGCTCTTTTTACTGGGGTTTGCTTCCACTTTCTAATACTACTAACTCCCAGTTGATGATATTTAAACATCCTTACCATCGAGGAATACAAAACTGGTTTCTGTTTACTTTTTTCTGCTGTCCCTGAGACATTCTGCATCTGAGGCTCCTTCTCTTTTTTGTCACAGTCTGACTTGCATCTTCATTTTATGTTGTAAAACTCACCCCTGCTGGTACGCAGTATCCCATGCACAGTAACGAGGTGTCTGACTGAACTCCTATCTCTCTGTATTTCTAGAGACGTGTAAGAAAGCAAGCCAGCATATGTGACCTGCTCATTTAAGTAAAATGGAGGTTATATACACAAAATGATGTTACTTTAGCTATATTCAGGCCCAAATAAACTGTTTCTTTTCAAAACAATTAGTCTACGTTAAGTATGCTGTAATATTAAATATCTGGAATATTAAACTTCATTCAGATAGATCTAGAYTGCAGTATCTCTGCCTAGATGGAGTGGCTTGTAGTGCAACACAAGTATCCATAATCACAGAACCATATAATCACAGAATGGTTTGGGTTGGAAGGGACCTTTAAAGGTCATCTAGTCCAACCCTTCTGCTGTGGACAGGGACATCTTTCACTCSACCAGATTGCTCAAAGYCCTGTCCAACCTGACCTTGAACACTTCCAGGGATGGGGCATACACAATTTCTCTGAGCAACCTGTTCCAGTGTCTCACCACCCTCATCGTAAAAAGTTTCTTCCTTGTGTCCAATCTAAATCTATCCTCTTTCAGTTTAAAACTATTGCCCCTTGTCCTGTCACTACAGGCCTTGGTAAAAAGTCTCTCCATCTTTCATATAAGCCCCCTTTATATACTGAGAAGCCACAGTAAGGTCTCCCCAGAGCCTTCTCTTCTCAAGGCTGAACAACCCCAACTCTGTCAGTTTGAGGAACAGTGTTGGATTACTCACAGAGTCCCTACACATACTTACAGTTACTGCAACCAGCAAAGTGACTGTCCTGTGCTTCTATATCAGGCTCATATTCTTATTTAGGTAAGAATAGAAATGCTCTAACAGAAAGATGCATATGGTTTATTTTCTGCACAGAACAATAAATCCCTTTTCTTTGCAGGGTTACTTGATAAGCTGCGTGTGGAACTGTTACCGATACATTAACAGCAGAAACAACTCGGATGTGTTGGTGTACATTACCACCAATGACACTGCGGTAAGGATGTTAGATGGCAAACATTTGTCTAATACGATGCATTTAATAGCTTTATTTTATATTAATTTCTGACTCCTTAGTTAACCATCTTAATTCCTTTGAGAGACCTCATCTTTTGGTTATGTTTAGACTTGAGATTCAACAGACTGGTGTGCTGTAGTTGCAAATCACATCTATTGCTAAGATAGTGTTTTTATTTTATGCATATAGTCTGTTAAAGAATCTGTGTTAAGCATAAACTACAGCTTACCTCGTGGCCCCACGAATGACCCCCAGTTCTGAACTCGCCAGCTGTGTGATGATCTGGACAGCAAGCAGGGAGACTGATTAGGACCCAGGGGTGCCATGGTCTTCACATCCTGTGAAATGTGGATTTAGCTATAGAAACTGTGATTTAGGATACTCAACATCTGGTGTAGTGCTTTACACACTCACAGAGAGGAGCTAAAAGGCAACAGAAGTTCAGTGATTCATCTCCCAGCGCAAGATGGGTTTTGTATAGTAAGGAGACAGAATGAAACAAAGATCTACATGAAAGAAATGAATAAACAGATTTTAACCTCAAAGAATGGAAGGTGTCAGTTCACTTCATAGTAGTTTAGTGCTGACATGCATACGTGCAGGGCACGCCTGCTAAGCAATGTCTTGCTTGTTGCAGAAGGCACTGAAGGAATAGAAGAAGAAAGAGTCCCTGGGAAGAGCTAGTCCTGTTTGCAGCGGTATCTCCATGGAGCTGCTCAGTGCCACTCAAACTACACACTGAGGGCACTGTGCCACATCACTCCCCGGGGTGACTCCACTGTCTTACGTAACGAGGGTTTTTACATCATTTACGTAATGGAATGAGAGCAGCATGAACTTGGTCCTTTGGATCATCTGGGTAAAATTTCAGGATTGCCTTCCTCAGGTTTTCCTAATCGTGGGTGGTCTCCACATGCTGAGGTATTAGACCATCAACTTTAAACCATTGGAATGAGTGATTCCTGTGCAGCCGCAAGGGCTTAGTAAACTGTTACTACTTTTGCATGAAAGTTGTAACTCTTGCATAGTTATTTGTCTTCAATACCTGGAGCTTTAGGAGAGCATAAGAAGTTTTACAGACTATGATCAGAGCTGGCAACCAGGACATTTAAGTATAAAAATACGGGTTTATTGACAGCTAAGAAGTATTACTACTTTCTTTGCTGGAATCTACTTTGAGTAAAACCAGGAGTTTTATGTGGGTAGTTGTAACTCAGCTTCAAACATTGCTAACTCTACAACCCACAGAACTGGCAGGCTTGGTGGTGGGAGTGTGTCAGCTGGATTATCTGGGAACCTAAACTTACCAAGGCTTTTTAAAAGCTACATTAAAATCACCTGTTCCACTGCTGCCTTTACAAAGCAAATAACTTTGGTTTTCAGAGATGCCTGGTTACCAAAAGTGCTCTCGGTACTTTTACTAAAGGTACTTACTAAAGGAAGCCCTTTTATCCTGTTTATAGATGACATATTCTTGCACTGTTTAATTTAACTTCGCTTGTCTTGATCTTACAAGACAGCTATGGCAGAGGCAGGTTTTGATAAAGGCTGTGCATTCCTAGCTAGTGCCCTGACCATTGGACTCTTCTTCTTTCGTCAATATTTATACCTCCTTAATTTGAATAGGGTCAGAATCTCTTGCTTTCAGGTAAGTAAGTAAGTTCAATGAGATGAGGTTAGATCAGGTCCTATAGAAAGAGCTGTTTGGGAATTTATCAGAATTTAACCAGAAAATTCACCCAAAATTCTTGTTCAGGAGTACAGAAAGGCTCAGGAGCAACGCGGCTGGGGAAGAGCTTCTCAGGCCCAGCCAGAGAGGCTGGAAGAGAGTCATTAACAGCTTGGGTTTTGAATTATTTATTTGGGGTGGAGGCAAGCTTCATTCAAACCCATGGCCGACTGCTCCTCTCCAGTCAGGATGAGCTCCTTCATCCCTAGGTGACACAGTCCGTCTCTGTCTCTTGCACATCCTTCCCTGACAAGCTCCATGGACACCTACCAGCGCAGTGCACTCAGCGATGTGATGGAGCAGCTGACATGCTCCTGAGCAGCCTCTTTCCTTCTGCTCATTGCTGAGCTTCAGCAAGGAACAACAGTTTGTAGGGTTAAATCCTCATCATTCTCCACTGTGAATCAGAAGATTGTTCTTCCCTCCCTTCACCCCGCCTCCTCCAAATCACAGACTCAAAAAGACTTTTTTTCCATGTCTACATTGAGAGACATCAGCAAAAAACCCTATTCACATGACTGTAAAAAAGTAAGCTCAACACAACTGGATAAAAATGGCTTCAAAATGAAGTGTGGAAGAATAGGGCTTTGAAAGTTGAGTGCTGAGGACCTTTGAGAGTTTAGGACTCTTGAAGAAACCTCATGAAATTTTGAAATGCTGTGATAGGTCACTGATGTTTGTTGAATTGTATAATATTGCCCCAACACTCAGGTGTACTTTTGTATTAAAACGATGTTTTTTCATTTTTATTGATGCTAAGAAACTTCTTTCAGCAGGGGTCCTTCATGCCAACATGCCTTTAAATTATAAACTACAAGTTTCTTAAAAAATCTGGGTCAATCTCTGCCCTCTACTTTGAAAGAAATGTGTCATTTTTAGAATCAAACCTGCTACCTGAATTTCAACAGAGCTGCAGGTCATACCTGCAGGGCATATTCTCATCTTCAGGAATGTTTTTTTGATATATACTTATCATCAGCATTAACTGAAAGAATACCAATCTGTACAAATGGAAGTGAAAATCTAAGCTTAAATATGGGACTGGGCATAATAGCTACAATTTAGAGTAACAAGTTTTAAATATACCCGAAGACTTCCAAAATCTAGAGATCAGATCCTAGCTGCTACCTGCTAATCTCTCTTGTACTGCATCGTAATTAATGCCTCTCATCTACACTCTATACACAAGATTTTTTTTTTTTAGGTTATTAGGTTTGCAAGTGCTAGACTCTGTGTTACAAAAAACATTTAGAATGGAGTTTAGATATGGGCTAGAGTATGGCTTAGTTTACTGCCAAAATTAAAAGATCTGGTTTATATATTGGGATGATTAGAAATTCAAAATCTTTCTGCAGTTACATAAATTTCCTCAATGAGGCTAAGAAATTCATTACTACAAACGTTTTATTACTGTCTTACATTTTTTTGGGAGAGCTGTCTTTGAAAAATGTCTTAAAAATGAAACATATACCTTATTTCTATTATAATTTGCACTCAGGGGAAAAAAGAAATCTCTGCCTTCAATAACAAATCATCAACAAATTTATCCTTGAATTCAAAATTCTATATACCTGCAGGATTTGTACTGAAAATGGAAAAAGAATGGGTAAACCCCTGTCCTCTAATAACTCTAAGTACAGACAATTAAATAGCCAAAAACAATTGCATTTCGTGTTATGTTTACCTGATGATTATTGTGTGCCATTTTTTGAAGGGAGACCTATGTCTGTTGCAAGAGAAGGCATGTCAGCTACAATAATTATTCTTATCTCTGGTCTATTAACATCTTGGCAAACTCAAATTCTTCGATCTTCCATTACCAGATAAATACAAATTTACTTATACCTTCATAAAGATAATTATTTTCCCTCTTCTAACTTTTGAACTAGGAGTTGCCTGTTTTACCTGCTCAGAACCCTTGAAAAATATATCTAAGAGTTTCAATTTAAATGGAAATATGACATTAATGTCTGAGCTTTTCTTGAGAAGAACAATCAAATCCTTGCTAGCTGGGATGCTGTGGCACAAGAGATAGGAAGGGTCCACAGTTACTTGCTGGCTGCAGCAGCTGTGAACCCTTCTGAGATGTTTGGATTACAGGTCTCTTTTTTAGGAAAGAAGAAAACTTCTTTAATATAGAGAGCTAGGATTTGGTCCAAAAGAGTAAGAAACTCTGATTGTATATGATTGGTTCCTCAGTCCAGAAAATTGTTCTGAAAATAACAGCCAGATTATCTTTTGTTTACTGCATTTCTTAATTTACCACTGGCAAGGTGTGTAAGCACACTTACACATCACATACAGATTCAATTAGGAGGATGGATAACTCCTGAAGCACAGCTGTGTGGGCCTGCTTCTTGTTCCTTGTTCCTTGGCTCTCTGCATTCAGGAAGTCCGTGGTGGGTCTCACAATTAGTTTCCCCTGTTTCTATCGAAAGCAAGTCCATCATGACTCTGTAAATTCACATTCAGAGTGTGCAGGTCTCAACAGCAGTATTCATCCGTCTTCTTCTTGGCTGGTCGCGTGGTAGAAGTCTACCGATACGTCCTTCCAGGAGTTGAGCTTTTGTGTTTTCTGTCCTCATACAGGACTGCTCTGCCCCAGGCCGGTCGCTGGCACTCTCCTGCATCTGTCGTACCTTCTCTCACGATCCTCGTGAGATCTTCTCTAAAGACCCCTCTCTGTTACCAGTACCCAATTCAGTAATACTTCGTTTTAAAAAATATTCAGCCTTCTCTCTGCCTTCCTACTAACTGTCTAATTTTCATACCACCAAAAGTCATGAGAACAACTTCAGTGTGGACCGATCGGGGAGGGAAATTCCCAGCACAGAAATTTCCAGTTAGTTCMCCCCAGTCAAACTGGTTCCTATAAAAATAATGCTCATAGATCTGAACTGTAACTAACCTGATAGCTACAGTTATCRGCTACCAGATAATCTGATTTTTGTCACTCAGTGTAAGTGGTTTAAGCCACCCTTTTTGCAAGCATGCCATCTGGAACAGATGGATGTCCTCCCCACTGCAGGCTGTGAACGGGATATTCTTGCTGCCCCTCTTAGGCGAGAGGTCCTTCTTCTGTGGCCCTTGATTGAAGTTTGACCATGAATGTACCTGACTTGGCTCCATGAATAGACTGCGTTATGGGGTGGGAGGACCAGCTGGTGCTGGGCAGGGGAATGGCCTGGACCCCAGCCGGTGGGAAGACATGACCCTCTTATGCTCCAGGGGCTGATAATGCCAGGACCTGGGGATCCAGCTGTGTACCTTAGTCATAGCAGAGTCACTTGGGAGTATGGTATCATCTCCCTCCTCAAAGTGTTTTTCCAATACTTCTCTCCCCTCAGTTTCTGGAGGTAGCTGTAGGAGATTTTGGCATGGCAGTAAGGTGGCTCCCCCGCAGTGAACCGTAGTAACCTGAAGATTATTTTTTCCACTTTCCCAATCTGGGATTGCTTTTTCCTGCCAACTGCTCAAGCACACCATGGATGAAGATTAATTTTCTACACTAATTTAAACTGTGATAGCAGTACCATAGAAATGTTCGTCCAAATTGTAAAAATTGCCAGCGTATGAGCGCAGACGATGATAAACCAAAGTTAGACATTTTGTTCTCCAGAGCAGGAACAGCTCCTTTGTGCTCTTGGACAGCCAGGGGATTTAATTTTGTTTATTTTTAACTCTCACTGAAGCCAATCAATGGAAGTTTCATCTCCGGTCATGCTGCCAGTGGGGATAAAATGTAAAGCCGTAAATCTCTCTTCAAAGTGGGATTTAGATCCTTACGTACTTAATCAAATCGCTCCAGTGGATCCTATCTGACATACATTTATCCACAACGGTTAATAAGTTACTTATTTTTTCAATGCAGATACATTCCTTCTGTGGACATGACATCAACTAAGTAGCCTGTAATTAATCTGTCAACACTTTTGTTTGCTCTCCCTTTCTCAAAGCAATAGGAGACCTATTTGAGAAGTGCAGAGTTAGGTCTTTCATTCCTGCTGGATGATTCCTCTGAGCAGAGGAAAAATATTCTTTGGTAAGGTTGAGAGAGCCATTCTTTGTGTTATTGTGTTATTCTACATGTGTGGAAGGTGATTAGTTTGGCTATGGACAGAGAGAAGGACACTTAGGCTCATGCCAATTAAACAGACTGAAGTGTGAGATGGAGCTCAGAGGCAGATAAATCATGCGCAAGAGCTCTTGTTTCTGATAGGTGCTTTGGGACCTGTGATTTCCAGCTACTGAGCCAGTTTGGGGACGGTACATGTCAGAGTAGAAGACAACTTGGAGAAAAATCCTGCTTTAAAGATATTTTCCATAACGTGGCATAAAAATCCTACAAGCTTGGCAATGTTCACCAGGTAGCTGGTCTTGTGTGGCAGTTTGTACGCATGATACTATTACTGGGCCACTAGATCAGAGGCATCTTTTTCCAGTGAGTAGTAACCATGAACATACTTTACAGTGAGCGAACACCACAAATGAATACCCCTGGCATGACTCACTCTCTGAGCCCTTCCCAGGGCCTCCAGCTGAGTCCAGGCAGAGGAGATCTGACCTTCCCTAGTGGAAACTGTCTCATAAAACCTGCAAGAGGGAAAGCAGGTAAAACGGGAGGCAGAGAAGAGGAAGAAGCAGCAGGGGCAAGAAAAAAAAAGGATATAAGCAGAACTACACAGTGCTTGAAGTAAAGGGCGTGATTACATGCAATAGTCTACATGAGACCTGGGAATGTGGTTTAAATGCTGGATCTCTGGATCTGTTTTTCTGCAGAACTGTGCTTATAAACATTCCCAGAGCAATGTCTTTAATCAGAGAATCTTCAAAGGGCTCAGGCTCCACATGGATGCCAGCATTCACATGTTGCTAGTGTGCCTGTTCAATGTGTGTACTTCCTCCTCTTCTGTTTGATTTTGAGTTGCAGAAAAGTGTCGTGACAGTCTGTGTCTGCCAACAAACAGCTATTCAGCTGCTCCAGCATTCCGTATTCTACCTGCAGGGAAGTGCCATCACTTGTCAGTTGTCCTTTAATCTTAGTGAAGAGATTGGTTTTTCTTCTTTTTTTTTTAACTTTCCCATCTTATCACCTATACTCAGCTCTTTCTTCCACTGCTTCCTTATTTAAGGAAGGATTTTGTCTTAAAATCCAGCATTCCCTGTGGTCTGAATTGCTTCATGCTGCCTGTTTGCTCTGTTGCTTAGTGCTATTTGCTAATCACACTTCTGTTACAGGTCTCACCTATTACTAGGTAGCTGCTGTCAGAAACCAGCTGTGTTGTTTGGAACAGGCTATTAACGGTGTCAATTTGGGGCAAATACCCTCTTAAGTTTAAAAATAAGGTCTCCAAAACATTTTCACTTGTCATTGCAGCCATTAAATTTGCTTACAAGTTAAATTACAAGATCAAAATACACATGTTTATCTATTTTCTAGTAGATTTTTAGTTTAAACACAAAAATGGTATTCAAGTTTGCAGCTCCAATACTGGAATTATTCTAATACATGACAATTCGTAAGAGATTTGCAATAGAAATAGACAAATCTGTTCTCAGTGTTCATAATTAGATTTAAAAAAAGACATGAAATGGGGATGTGTAATTTAAATCTTCCAAATCTTTTTGGAGTCACTAATTGGGAGTGTTGCAACGCAGGAAAAAACAGGGTGTTTATAAATTTGCAGTGTTTCTTTACAGACCCTTTTTTTCTAACGGGGTTGATTCATTACCATCTGACAGCTGCTGTTTTGTAGGCTTCAAAAAACGAGTCAAAGTCTTCAGTATAATTCCAAGGATATGTATCAGTGCGGCAAAAGCCCATGACAACTTAAATCCCCGTTGCCAAGAATGTATGGGTGTATAAGCTGAGCCGTGTGTCAATTTTCCAGGTCAGGCTCAAGTCGTAGTTACGGTGTGCAACGAGGGATGGGGAAGGCCTGAATTCACTCAGACAGGTATTGCTCAAACAGGGAAATGCAGCAAGGTGCAAGAGGCAAAGTCCYGACAGCAGTTAGCCATGCTGTGGCTTTATAGCCGTATAGTTGGCCCACGCTAGAAGCCCTGCCCTTCTGCAGAGCTGCTCTTCCCAGAGGCGGTCCTGCCTTCAGCTCCAGCACTACCTCATCTGGTATCTTTGCATCGCATCCCCTTGCACAGCGCAAGCCTGGCCTTTGCCAAGCGGAGGAGGAACGCCTCGCACATCCCAGTCCCTCCAGCCCCGAGCCTTTCTGCCGAAACTTACCCAACACCACAGACTATGCAGATGCAGAAAGAACATCAGCCATCAGTTAGGTGGGAGGGAGCTGCTGCAGCTGGTGGTTCAGTAGGTGGCATTGTCCTCTTAGAGATGGTGTGAAAGCAATGCTCAGCTCCCTACCAGGGAGGARCACCCAGCTGTAGTTGTTTTGCTGAGGGTGTGACAATAATCGAGAGGTCTGGCTTCCTGTGGTTATTGATGCCTTCTGGTGATTTCTGGACTATTCTTTCAGTCTGATTTCAATTCACTTGAATGACTCCCATAGAGCAACTGCACTCTTCCCAAGCGTCCCTCAGGACTCTTTATGGACACAGGACTGTCCGCCGCGGTCTGTCCCAAGCTGCACAGCATTTGTGGTTTTGGCCCTCTGTCTTATGAGCAGTGAGGAAAGCGAGGTCTGCTTTAAATGAACTCTGTGACAAACACTCAGCTTCAGAAAGAAGAAAGCTGAGTGGGCGTTCATGTGCCAAATTTAGAAGAACTGCAAAAGTTTGTGGGAGTTTCTATTTGACAGGTGCTTTACAGATGTGATTTACTAACATTAACGATTTTTATATAAACTTAAGACTTTTCCCTCAAGCTGTCAGTTCATCACCTTTCATGACACTAGTCCTTTGTAGTTTTAACACAGTATTATAATAATTTGATTATAAACGAAGGCTTCCCTTCAGCTTTCACTAGGAAATGCCTAAATACACTGTGCAAGAAAAACTGTATTTTATATGACAATATTATGCCTTACTTTTTTAATAGTGATACCAAAAGAATGTGTTTGTATAAAAGTAAAAATTAGTGAAAAATATGTATGGAAGACAGAACTAGAGATTGGTCATCTCAAAATCCCAGATCTTACTGCTCCCAAATATTATAATGAGACTTCAAAATCTACCTCCAAACTTTACAACCGGCGTGTCTCTCTGTTGTGGTGCCCAAAGACTGACATTGGGTCACCCCATGTCCCTAGACATATAGATAGGGAAAAACGGTCCATCTGGTGAGATGAAGATAAGACAGAACCTTTCCAGCAATATCTGTAATGCAAGCATGGCTGTGATAACCACGCTCTTGGGAGATGATCAGTCCTGTTAAACAGTTTGCCTGCCCCTTGTGAGCTATTCCTAGGCTCCTGTCCTGTTAACTCTTGAGTGGAATACACRATGTAATCGTAAGAGGAGGTATGGTTAGAAAGAGATGCAGGTTAGTAATTAAAAAGTCCACCGAAAGATTAGTGCTCTGTCACAGTCTCTGCACTCAGGACAACATATCAACTATTTGTTACACAGAGTCAAAGTATACTTCAAGTCTTCAGTACTGATGACATCCAGGCAAGCACKCCCTGAGAAAGCATGTGCTCAGCCAGCAAATGCTCATTTTGAAAAAAAAAAGAAGGAAAATTTCAAAAAATAAATATGTTCTGTCCATATAAAATCATGATGCGCAACTAGGGATGCAGCAGTAGAGGGCTGGCCAAAATGTAGAAAAGACTTCTGTGGCCTGAGGTGGACTATCCCTCCATGCCTTTCAATGGAGAGGGTAATTACACCATTATTCTGGATGACTTTTATGAGGTTGCACATGATGGAAAAAGACAATAGCTTCCTGAATCCAATTTTCTTCCCACGCAAGGGTAATCACAATCTGTCCCTAAATATTGCTGTGTCCTAGTAATATATACATTTATTCCTCTATCTGGAGTGCTGAAAACATTGTGCTGGTTCATTACAGAAATCCATAAACTCGTGTAAAGTTTCTTAAATAGTGTCTTGGAGAGCTGGTGGCTGGGAATAAACAAGCAGTTTTGTCAAAGGAAAACAAACCATACCAACTCTAACTTTGCGCAGATGATTTTGCAGCATTGAGGCCTACTTCTTCACTGAATGAGGTTATAAATTATCTCTGAGCCGTTCTGCTGCCAGTTACTCCATCTGTAATCATTCTAGTGTGGTTTCTAAAGGAAATGCATACATATAAACACGAAAATACTTCCCGTCCATGTTGAGAGGAAGGTTTCTTGGGATTTATTTGACAGACAACATATCATGAAATCCTTAAATAGTAATTAACTGGCACATTTTGGACAAACATTTCAAGCAAAAGCATCTGTGCCTAAAGCAAAGTAAAACATTTCTCATTTCATATTAAGTATGATTTGGCTCGGATATGAAGCTTTGGCCCTATACCAAGGGTTTTTTTATCTGGGGACAGGGGAAGGAGAAAAAGAAAGATGRGAAAGGTTTTTTTGTAAACATTGCTCTCTGACTTCCTCAGAAACAGTTGCTTTGACTAGACTCATTTGACCAGAGCAGCCATTTACATTGTAAACAGCCATCCCTGAAGCAGATATTTATAAGCATTTATTTATAAGAATTGCTTCTAAAGGGTAGTTGATCTCATCTGGAATGACATCTAACATAGGTCAGGTGGGTGAAAGTGCCTGCTGCTCTCCTGATCATGAAGGAAGCTTCATCCAGACAGAGGTCACCTCCCTCCCCAGCACCCTCCTGACTGTAATGCTTCTCCACATGCCTGGTCTTGGAGCTCTCTCTTCAGCCTGGACCCAAAACTGTCAAGTGAATTTCTTAATATGAAGAAATTAACTGCGGACTGCACTGCAGGGGAGCAAGGATCATTAGTGGGATGAAAGAGGGACAGAACAAGAGAGAACATGATAGAGGTCTTTAAAATCATGAGTGGCAGAGGAGGTAAAGGAGGAACAACTGCTCACAATCTTCACAAAAGAACTAGGGGACATTCAATGAAATAGCTAGTGGCAGGTTTCATAGCAAAACAAAGAAGGTATTTCTTCACGTAACACCTAGATTAGCTGTGGGACTGCTTACCACAGGACATTGTAGGTGCTAAAAGTCAACATGGGTTCAAATGCAGGCTAGAAGAATAAGTGGAAGAAAAATTACTGTAAGACATGACCAGTAATTCAGCAAGTCCTTGACATTCAAATTTCTGACAGTTTGGAGAATATTCTGGGCAAGTCGTGRCTATATATGCTTGCACTGCTCTTTCTTAATTTCTTCTATTGTTCTGTCTTGCACTTCTCTTTCTTCATCATCCATCACTAATTGCTGTKATCTGGATGGACCTTTCACCTGATCCAGTGGAGCTGTCCCTACATGCACGTGCTTAGCTGCAGCGTGATGAAAGCTAATCCCTACTTCTTTCTCTAATGTTTATCTTGTATGCAACACTTGACTGCTTCTCACCACAGAATTATTATTATTCCTGTTTCTTCAATACTAGGAGAAGCTCCCTCTTCYCCTGAAGGCTGTCAGTCTTTTCATATAGTCAGTGTAAAGTGTGTCTTCATGTTAAGGGGTTAAAGAGAAAACTCTGAATTCTCAATGGATTTCTTTTTAATACTTCCTAACTGTTTCAGTCAATCTCTCTCCCTTGATCTGAGTGTGCATGATCTACTGTTCTTCAGGGCCAAATATTACCTACTTTTCTGAAGTTACCTCAGGGATGACCAGATCAGATGACCCAAAGGTGCAGTTTGCACCTGCAGTTTATGAACTGAATTTTTAAAAGTAGCAGAAGACCTTGGGTGACTTAGTTCTGAGACATCTGAAAAGCCTGGGGCTTAAAAACTCTTGGGCACCCATTGTAGAAAAAACACATTTCTTCAGAAACTCTTGATAAATGCTACTTCTTCCCCTATGTACAGAAACATTAGAAACTTTTGAAGAGTCTGCCTCAATAAAACCAGTATATATAGTAACTTCCAGTAAATTTTGTACAGGAAATAAAACATGTGCTACATTATAGGCTTATTTCCTTTCAAATAAAATACAAAATTAATTGTATAATCAGTGATATTTACATATTATCCAGTGCTCATTGTCATACATAGTGCTGAAGGAAATAGCTGCCACCTGGTGCCTTGCRTCTCCAAAACAGAGCTCTACTGAGATGATCTGAATGTCTGAAAATTTTAAGCAAAAAAATACATCTTAATTTTACRTTTTCCTCTGTAGTCTCAGACTCCTCAGAAGAAAACCACATTGTCAAACTTGACAGGAATACCTTGCAAAGAGAGAATTATTCTCAGCCTTTTCTGCATACAGAGTGAAGCAATCAGCCGGCTATAGATGTTTATGCACACAGAAATCTTCCGTTTTCCCCAGGTGATCTTCATAATATTTGCGTAGTCAAGAACCCAACAGTACACAAGGGCTGTTGGGACTATCTTGAACCAGACAGGTGGTCATGTCGGCAGCCATCCCTCCAGAGCTGTTTGTAGGCTCGCTGCTCCCCTCACTGCAGCTGAGCATGGTTTAGGTTGCAGTTAATGGCTCCTCAAAGCACCGCAGCTGTGGGAGGAAATTCCACTCCTCTTGGCTGGGTGAATGACAGGAGAGCRGGGAAGTAAACATGAAATTAGTAAATGTGATTGCATACCATTAAACCCTCTCCAAACTGCACAACGGAATCAGATTGGTACCAGTCAGTGGTTGGTCTCGAGCTGGAAGATGAAAGAGGATTGGGTGGAGGACTGGTGCAACTAGGCATGCGCTGCTTAGAACCTCTTTCATTTCAGTTGTCTCTGAACCCGACGCATCAGTCCTGTGCTACATTGAGGAGAAAATTTATCCTGAATTAGGAAAGGAAAGGCATGTGGTGATTGTATTTCAGCCTGCAGCTGTGTCAGCATTCGGCCCATCACCAGGCCAGGGGCTGCACGCTGGACAGAGGCTCCTGGACAAGGAAATTCCTGTGGTTCAGAACTTCTACCTGTGAAACGGTCCACCACTGGCTCTGGCATACTTTCACCATCTGCCTACTGCTATTCGCTTTGTGGTTACCCTCCCTCCCTTTTTAAGTAAACAAAGAACAAGGCCTGAACCCACTGACACTTTGTATGTGAGCTGTGTGAAAGAAAGGGCTCCTTTTGCCCTCTCTCCCTTTCCTCCCCATGTATTTGCACAGGCCTCCCATAGGGATTCCTGGTAGTGGTTTGGATGTCTGAAATGTAAAGGTCACTTCTGCAGAAAAATGATACATAATGCATACATAGCTGTGGTGAAGAGGTTGGGGTAAACATTTCCAGGCATAGGCTGAAATTTCTGCAAATGTATTTTTAGTTTTTAAATATTTCCACAATTTAGTCCCTGTCTCATACAGTCATATGCAAGTTTCATTCAAGAGAGTTTTAAATCTGTCTTAAGGTTTCCAACACCTTTTAAGGTGTTTCAAATAATATGCCTGTTTTACAAATGGGAGATCTTCTTAAGACAAAGTCAAACGATTTGTCAAGACTCAAAAGGTCAGCAACAGGACCAGGATTAAACTGCAGGAGTGATGACCCTAATTCCACTCAACTACTCATTGACACCTGTCCCTGTCTATATACTGTGTATTGATGCAATGTGAAGTCCTTCAGTATAAAAGACTGGAGTTTTTATTGAAAAGCTAAAGTTTGAGAAAACATCCTGAATGCTCACTACAACCATCAGCAACAACCATCAGCACTTACCGTAGACATTCTTAATCTTTAGCTTTTTTGGCATTATCAAGTGCATTTCTGTTCTAGAAGGTGTTAGAGAAAAGTATGTTAGAGCTGTCTCTAACAATGTTTCTAACAAGACATCAACAAGGTATTTTGCCATGGGAACTCACAGAAGTTTCATGCAGCTGCCAGCCAAAATGCTGTTCAAATTCAAAGCTGTTATGTGACAATTGTACCATTCCACCCAGTGAAGAATACAAATGGCTGTAGGAAAAARTGATCCAAAGCTCTCTGGAGACACAGAAAGATTTCTGTTGAGTTCAGCGAGTTATGGGTGAGACCCTTAAGAATGCAGAAATAATAAATTAATCAAGTATTTAAGTTAACTCATACAGGACTAAGCACATTTTCTCCTCTATAAATGTACTAGACACCAAGCATATCTAAGAGCTTGAGTTCAAACAGGAATAACTGCAGCAGTATGAGAAAACTTGTACATATGCTGAAGAAATTTTCTACTGGAAGTTCAGATAAATGTGGAATCAGCTGCAAAAATATTGAATGATTATTGAAATTATATAATTCCCCCYGAAAAAAACACCTTTGGGCCAAGATTAATTCCACATTGTTTGAATATACAAATATTTGCCTGTGTTTCTTCTTAGGCATATTTCTAAGCAATGTCTTTAAAAACTTATTCTCCAAAACCAGATTAACCAGGTTGTAAAAAATAAGAAATGACATATGCTTATATTAACTAAATGTTATAGCCATTGGCAAACTTGTATGGTAATTATTTCTTCCAGAGAAGGTCATCCTGTATCATGTGCTTTGTAATAGGGAGCGGCTTATGTAATACAATTATCCAAACCACTTGGATGACACCAGCTAACTCAGGACGGGGATTTCTTATGGGTCAGCTCTAGATTATTTCTGCGTATTATACAACAAGACTGCTTAGCACAAAATGCTTAAACGATATGGGGAGCAAAGCCCAGCACCCAGGACTCCCTGCCCCACATAAGCACCCTAACCATGGGGCTACATAGCCACACTTTCTCTGATTTTCTTTCTTTCTCCATGGATTCTTGCATACTTGGSTTCACTGTGACAACAGGAGGGTGGAAAATGGTCCTTCCAACCTGACTGAAAACCTTGTGTCTGGAGCRTTCATATGGCAGATAGGAGCTGTGGGTTTGAACCCTCTTGGTCTGGGAGCCCCGAGAGCTCTGATCTCAGAGTCTCTGTGCAATGCTTTTATCACCCGACAACTATACAAGCAGTGAGTAATGTCACCTCCTCCTCTGGCTGCATCTTAAAGGATGATGTTAAAACGCTACATGGTTCTTAAATAGAGTTATAGGGGTTGTGAAAGAAGTTAGGAGATTCTGTCCTYTGGATTTTAGGCATTCTAATCTTCCAAACTTGCTTGCTGATCTACTGATAAAAAGCYGGAACTTCTTTTCACAGGGATTACTGAGTTCCAAAAAATGGGGGTCCTTCGTATTTACTTTTTATAGTAACTTGCGAGTGACAATCTCAAACACTCTGTAAACATTAGTCCCAGAGCATCCAGGGGAACTAACAGACATTTTTCTCAATTCACAAAAAACAAGCAAGGAAATGCTCAAATGAAGTGCCTAGGAAGCAGAATGCATCACTTGTCCTYGTGGATATTCTGCCTTGGGGATACCATGGACCTAAAAAATGCATATATTTTTGTACTTCATGAAATATTTTGGATTGCATCCATTCTAATTAAGTTCTTAGATAAGACTGAATAGTGAGTTTCTGTCTATTTTTCCAGTTTCTGCATTCAGCCTTTGGCTCAGTGACTGGCTTCCATTTTATGTCTCTGGAGAGCATAAYGTACTGCCTGAATAACTATGCTATTTTATGTCCAAGGCACTTATCTGCTTCCATTAAAACATGCTGAGATTTAAAATTAACAMAAGAGAAGGGAAAACTACTCTGATACAGATTTTCATCTCAGCTACTTTGGTATAAATTCAATGATTAAAATTCTAATGGAATTCTCTTTTCCTTGAAATTTTTGTAAACTGTTAACCTTTTCAACAGTAAACAGTTAAAAGCTGACATAATTCAGGTTTTATCATATTTCTCCCTTCTGCCAAAATAGACAATTGAGAAAAGATGGAAAAATTATTAAGGGAAAATAATGGCCTGAAACTCTGTTCTTGTCAAAAATAATTAAAAGGTAGTCTTACAGAGGCAGAGTTGCAAGATTTGTAATTATAGAGTGGTTGAAGAGTTATTCAAACTCTCAYGGAAGCTGAAGAATGATTATTTCGACTTACAGTTGACAGATGATTAAGTAACAGTAACAAAACCACATTGACTGAAAGTAAAACAGTTAAATTAGTTTAAAGGACTTTTACTACACTAATGACGTGAGATACTTGGGATCCCAGCTGGCGCCATGTATTCCACAAACTCCGAGTGCTTTCTTCCACATGTTGTCCATCACGTTCATTCATCTTAACCTTTGTTTAATATCCTGTCCATATTTTCTTTGTCTAATTCAAACACTGCTAGGCAAAGGTAGTAATTTTGAATTCTGCTCATTCTACACTCATCATTTTTTATCACTAGTCTGTTCATGTCAGGGAATGCAAGATCAGGATATTTAAATATTGAAACACAAAAATGTGTGGGCAGTAAGCCTGYAAAGTCGTCACTGATAGAACTGTTCAGACAAATAACCTTTGCCAGCCATAAAGTGACCCTAAACCTTACAGATATTTGGCAAATACTCTTTAGCCTTCCACTGTAGATATTTTCTTGTGAAACTTCTGAACCTTTTTAGTGGTCTCCCCAGTTCATACCCCACATACCTTGAATATGCCTTAGGATTTAGCCAGTGGCTTCTCCAAAATGGCTCCTATAGGTATTCCTACCTCCCTTCACTTTTTGTTGGACTGTTGATAAGTGAGAAAGCGTCTTCTGAGGGTCCTTGGGGCCATTGACCCACGTATGAGTTTTGGGTCCATAGAGCAAAGCGGAGTGCTCACCTCCCAGGAGGTAAAAGCCTCAACCAGGAGGCTGTTCTCCTACCAGACAGATTTTGTTTCATAAGGGAGTGAAGGAAATGAAGAAGCTCACTCATGTCAGTAAATCCTCCAGGAGACCTACTGCAAATGACAGTAACCTCAATGCTGAAGTAATAATATTGATGTAACTATTGTAGTCTTAGGACACATTGATCTAAAAGAGGRTCAGAGCACAGGAAGAGGTATTGTCCTGTATTAATCAGCTCATAGACCTGGAAGATGGACAGCTTTTTGGATTGTRTCTGCTATCATTTCTTATCACACCTGATGAAATGGACTCTGAACCTGAAAGGAATGGACCACATTTTGGGGCTTAGCATTAAAAGAGTGCAATAAGGCAGCTAAATCTTCACAAAGTGAACTTGATTCATTTTCAGAGTCATCTGTAGATCAGATTTAATTACTAATTATATTGCTTCATAATCAACTCATAAACATGTTTCAGTACATTTGAGAAACTAGTGCCTTTTTGAGTAACACAAGGATTTTACTAGAAACTCTATTATTAAACTAATGATCAGCACTAGGGAGAGGCTCTCAGTTGTAGTGTTTTTCACAGTTTACATGTTTTAGCGGTGTTATTTACTGAGGTTACATTGCAAAATATATTTATGATTTTTATCACAATATTTAATTGAAGTTCTATATGTTGTCCTAATTTCACTAGATAAGTAGTCTGCCATAAGCTGTTTGCACCCTTTAAAGTTGACATAATTTATTAAATGCTTTTCAATACAAGRCTTTTTAGATTATGTAGTGGATGTGTGCATTGTATATTGCATTTACAAGCTCAAACATATGGTATTAATAAAGAGTGATGGCTCTGACAATTTCCTTTTCTAAATAATGAAACTTTTTTGATTAAGGGCTGAAGATGCCAAGGTAGCCATTCTGTAATCTAACAAACGTGCACAGATGTACTTGAACACATAGTCATCAATGCATGTCTGTAAACTCACATAARTATAATGTGAATCACCCTTGGAACTATCCCACAAAAGCCTGATCCAAAGTCTATTTAAATCTATAGAAAGATTCCCACTGATTTTGTTATGTTGTGGATGAGRTCCAAAAGGGATGATTATGGATGTTTCTTTGCAGAAGACAGTTTATCAACTTCTTTAAGAACTGGTGAAATCCTCTCATGGCAAAACTTCCACTGACTTTATTGACATCASGATTTTCCCTATGTATGTTTAGACAATCAGCTTTATGTGCTCTTTAATGACCAAGAAGCAATGCTGATAAATCTGGAAATTCCATCATGAATAATTGATTTTCAGCTGCATAAAGTATCTCTGCCAATGCACTACAACTGATATTCTTACATGATATTGAGATATTTTAGGGAATGTACACTCATTCTTCATTCAGACATCTATTTTATCTTCAGTCCCTGCTGGGATTCACAGACCAAGTGCTCCTTTGCCTTTTCACATGCAAGCTAATTAATGTCAGTGCTGGTCCATTAAAAATTGCACGATAGCTAGCATGCTTGCCTAAARAAGTAGAAATCTCAGTTCAAATCCCTCCTCTGCCCTGTGTGGCCTGAACTTGCATCTCCCATGTCCTAGGAAGCTGCCTGGACTCCTACGAATGGGCATGATATATGATTAAAGCTGTCCTAATTTCTATCAGATGTTTAAGTATTCACTGAAGAGCTTATGGGAATGTAGGTCTTCCTTCTCATGGCTGAGTACCCCAGAAGCACAAAACTGGAGATTGATCTAGACATTGGGTAATTTGTTCTCCTTTTGCTTTCTTTCTCCCCACCCCAAAATAATTATTAGCTATTCCAGGGAGACCTCAGAAAGAGAGGTTTTTGGGACTTTTCTCACTCTGGCTTAGCAGTTTGAACACTCTTTGTTGTGGTTTAACCTGTCAGGCAGCCAAACACTACACAGCCGCTCGCTCGCTCCCCCCTGCCCAGTGGGATGGGGGAGAGAATGGRAAAAAAAAGTAAAATTCATGGATTGAGATAAAGACAGTTTAATAGAACAGAAAAGGAAGGGAAAATAATAATAATAATAATGATGAAAGAATATACAAAATAAGTGGTCCACAATGCAATTGCTCACCACCCGCGGACCGATGCCCARCCAGTTCCTGMGCAGCGATCGCTGCCCCCCGGTCAACTCCCCCCAGTTTATATACTGAGCATGACGTCATATGGTATGGAATACCCCATTGGCCGGTTGGGTCAGCTGTCCTGGCTGTGTCCACTCCCAGCTTCTTGTGCACTTGGCAGAGCACGGGAAGCTGAAAAGTCCTTGACTAGTGTAARCACTACTTAGCAACAACTAAAACATCAGTGTGTTATCAACATTCTTCTCATACTAAATCCAAAACACAGCACTATACCRGCTACTAGGAAGAAAATTAACTCTATCCCAGCCGAAACCAGGACACTCCTCCAGGAGAYGTGGTTTAAGTGCTCTTGACAATGGAGAGCTGCAGAATAAGCAGCTACTGTCACTGCCAGATTGAATAAATTCAGGTACCAGCAATGAGTGATTTTTGGCTGAAATCAAGCTGTCACTRGAATCAATAAGAAATGAGAAGAAATCATGTTTTCCTTCATAATGAAAACAGGAACACAAATTGAAAAGGAGGAACTTCAAGCTAATCCTSTTTCATTTTCTAACTATTCTGCTCCTGCTTGCTAATTTACTCTTTTTTGTTATTTTTTAGGACAAGGCCTTAAGGATTTTCTTTTCTGTAAATTTTATCAGCTGGTTTCTTTTTAAAAAATACAACCTTTTTTTCCTTTCCTGCAGGTCCTGTTGCCACCATACGATGATCCTGTGAATGGAGCTGCTAAAGATCCACCACCACCTTATGTGTCAGCATAAGTGAGAGAGTGCTGTGTACCTAGGGAGGATAGCTTTACTTTCCAGACGTTGGAGCAATAGTTTGATAATTTCACTTCCAGCATATAACCTCTATAGGTTATATACATTGYTGTTTTGCTGACATATTGAAACATAAATTGTATGATTACAATTCTGTAGACAGTTTTAATAATTTGCTGCAACTACAGTAGTGTTTCAGAAACTAGTGAACTAGTTTCAGAACAATTCTGGGTAGCGCTAAGGTTAYGGTAGTCACTGAATAGCTTTTTCCACCATGTCTGACATGCAGTGCTAGAGAACGTAGAACTTTGCATTCTCAATCAGGTTCAGAGTGTAACTTTCTTTTTTTTATGTGTAAAACTTCCAAAGCATTACAAATGTCTTTCTCAGATGCCCACTTTCACCTTCAGAATACAGACCAAGTCCAAAAAAGTGACATTCCACTTCATTCCTGTTCTACAAGAATTTATTAAGTTATTATGCTATGAAGGATGATGATTGCAAAAAGAAGAATGAGTCTTATGCACTATTCTCATCAACCTGGTTAATGGGAAACAAATCTAATTGGGAAGAATAAGTATGGGAAATAAGAGTAGACAAAGCACTCTGTGATGTGTAACAAGMCAGAACCTGTGGTCTACATGGACTCACTTTGTCCCAGCCTGCAACCATTCCAACGCTCGAAAAAAAAGAGTTCTTACAAGCTTCTGCTAATTTTCTTTTCCTGCCTACGCACCTTTTTCCTCCCCACCAACTTCACAAATAGTATTTTGAGGTCACAAAATCCCTGCTTTTAAAGTCCCATGGTTAGGTGACAAAGCTGCGTCTTTTGCACTCAATATGCAAATGTTTTCCCATTGGAATGTGCCTGTAAATATCGCAATGTTCTGCTGAGTGTGAACTAAATTATGCAGATTCTAAGATACATGTTCCCAACGTATGGGAAACTTATGCATGTAACTTCCTTGAGCATTAGCAGATATGTTTTGCGTGTTTCTCATATACATCAGTGTGGGGATTTTAGATTCCTTTTATGACTGAACTGGTTGTGCTGAGAATCTTTCTCATGAGACTCATCCATCCACGAATGCTTGTGTGAGGTATTTATTTCTTCCCCAAAGAAGTGCCTCCTGCACATGTAACTTTTTGTTGTTGATGAAGGTTCTACTTTTAACTGAAAAGGAACAGGAAAAGGGAGTATAATGTGTGTCTCTACCTCTCATCGTTTCCCCCTGTGTTGTCTCCTCTGCATTTGGGGTAATTGAACAGGCTGAAGCTAGACTGATGCCATTGCACACCACCCCAGGTAAAGGGCAGTGCAGAGCTGAGCCACAGTTCGGAGGGGCACCAGAAGAAACCAAGGTGCCGTCTCTCCTGTGACTGGGCTGGCATGTGAGTCCACACCCTTCCTAAGGAGGACACCCGTTCTCACCCTCAGTGCATTGGCTCCATTCTGCAGRCTGAAGAGGAGTGGAGCTTTTCCTGCCTTTTTCTGGAAAAGAGCTTTCCAGGGGAACACAGGACCAACAACTTCCTTAGACGGAGGTTGCCACTGTGACCTGTCCTTGCAGAGGCCAGGGAAGGAAGGGCCAGACTCTTTCTGCCTGTCTCTTCCACACCCCTGGGAAAAGGCAGGTCCCCATCTGCTTGTTGGAATTTTACTTCAGGATTCATCTACTCTGAGATCAAACTAAGCAATGCTGTTGACTGAACCAGTCCTGAAGTCCATCCATTGATCTCTGTCACAGTCCTATTGCTTCCTTCAGAATAACTCCATGTATTATTATCTCATTACATTTATGTCTGGGAATTAATCTGAATTTGGGGGTTGGGCTGACTGACTGGGCCTCTGAGCTTCATTTTCTTTCATTCTTGACAGATTTGTGGAGGATTTTAAACAGTCATGTGTTTGAGAAAAGCTGGTTGTAAATACATCGCATCTGTGTATACAAACTTCTCTACAATAAAAGGGTGTTTCCTCAAGAATATGGAAATCATTTTTGCTGGTCTTCCAAGCACAAATATACACAAATTCCTGTCCAACCAATCTGACATGGCAGGATTTTCTCTGTAAATGACCTAAAAAACAGTTTTTCAGTCCACTCACCAGTCCATTCACCAGCTTTCCCTCCATACTGTATAAATGGAGAATAGAACAATAAGTTCTATAATTTATTGTACAATAAAAACAAGAGATAATTCAAGCTTTTAGTTCGTTGTCCAGAACTGCAGGCAGTTTTCCAGGTCTGATGAAGTGTGTGACAGAGAACAGGGCTATACTGAGCTACACCGAAAGCTGGGGCTTCTTTTTCTCCACATCATTATAGGGATAATGTTGTGCTAATTCGCATGAAATTTCTGTAGACTTTAGCTTGTCTTACTAAAGAATCAAGAATTCTTCACACACACCATATGTGCATAAGTGCGAGTACATGCCAGTACTCCTAATACCTTTTGGATTTTGTCCAATTTGAGTTAAAGAGGGCAGGGAGGTTATGGTATCAAAAYCATGACATTCCTACACATACTATAGATAGACAGCTGGGAAGGAGGGAGCAGATAATGTAATGTAAGTTCAGCTCTGCTGACATATCAGAGGATCCACGTGGGAGATGAATTCCCCCACTCCCAAAGAATAACGAGATTCTCTGGGTTACATGAAGAGACACGAACTCCAGCTGAAGGTTTTTTTATCCTCAGTTGTTGAATTCATTCTCCATTTCCATGTCTAATCCTGGGGAATTCACACCACAGCTTTTCTGTAATTCATTTTTAATAGTCAGTCATCTGTGACACAGAAAACCTGGCTTCTTAAGTTTCTGTGCTTTGGGAACTGCTTGCTCCTAACAGTGCTTTTTTCCCTTTCTCCCAGATAGTAGGAGCATGTGCTTACTCAAATTCTCTCCTGTTTTCTTATCTTAAACTCTAATATAGCAGTTTATTATTAATAATTTTGAGTAACTTAAGAGCAGAAAGGAAATATTTTCAAGGTATGTTGACACGGAACATCATAAATATGGGGCCAAAACCCACGAGTAGGAATCTAAACCTTGATAGTATCAGAAATATAAGATCTTTTGCTGAAATCTTCTAATTTTTTGAAATATCTGTTATAAGGCACTGCAGGCTTCACAAAGCCTACACACGCTAAGGCACAAATCCCATTTCTCTCCTCTGTGCCTGATGCTCTTATTCCTGATGGAAAAATGTAGCTTCCCTTCGTTGTACACTCATCCATGCATCGTACTGGAGAAAGCAAAGAGAAATTCGTAGTAGTGACCCAACAGTGTGGCACTCGCGCTTGTAAGTACATTAAATTTTCTAAAACAATTGTTAAGGACCATTATTTTAGGTGTTAGCCTGTCTGTACTTCTTTGGGAAAACCTCTAGTTGGTAAAAACAATCCAGACTTGATATGTTACCAAAGGCCATATCAGACCGATCTATGGCCAGAGAAAAGCTTGGCAACGAAGCAGAGGGAATAATAACTAGTCTGAAACAAATTCCAGATTCTGTGCTTTCAAAATAGGGCATTCCTCACTGCTACCCTGTTGGCCAAAGTATAGCCACTAGGGACATCATGGACAGTTTTAACAAATTTTTGTTAATATCAACAAGTCTGCACACTGATGCTTGGAATATGCAAGGTGGAAGACTTGGCTACCAGTAAGGGCAGAATGGAGAGAARAGCGTCAACAGGGACAGAGCATGGGAGGGCAACATTCATGTATGTTCTTTAAACAGCACAGAGAGAGATGTCGTGGCATTGACAGCGTTCACTGCTACAAACCTGGTTGGCTTATGTGCTCTCTTTCTCCTGTGCTATGGTCAGGAGGAAATATAATTGCTCCTATAACCTGTTACGTTAGCTGTTACGTCAGTTCTGTTTCAGACTTTTATCACTGGAGTGGATGATACCTTGGTCTTACTTGTTGTAAGGCAAAGACATTTACAGATTTATTTTTCTAAACCTGAAGGAGTATTGGTTAAATTCCTGCCAAACTGTCTAGTTTGACAGAAGACTCTGAGCTGCTTCTCTGGAGCTAAGTTATATCCTTAGAGGCTGCTCTCCTTAGAAGCTTTATATTTAGAGGCTGCTCTCCTTAGAGGCTGCTTCTCTGGAGCTAAGTTGTATCCTTCCCATTTACATGTCTCTATTAGCTGCAGAAATTGCAGTCAGGTACCATGAAAAAGAATTTCTTGCAACATTTCAGTGCCTATGGCTATGGAGATGTTCCAGCACTATCTCAGTTCACAGCGCTGAGAAACCCAAAACAGCAGCCATAGCTATCTAAAGGGAGGCTTGGCTCTGATAAATCAAGATTAGCATTCTTTCAGAGAAGGACTCTGGTATTTGTAAATGATGTCTCCACACCCATGGATTCGACCCAAAATGGTTCTGCAACGTGGCCAGTTTTTCAGCTGCATAGCTCAGCAGGGTGTGGAAGCCAGATCTGTGACCTTCTGCCTGCAGCCTGTGTCTACCTCCAGCAGAAGAGGATACCAAAGCAACAGGAGTGAAAACCTCATTGTCACCCAGCCAGCAGATATACAGTTATTTCAAAGCAAAAAGGCAGTTCTACAACTATATCCTAGACAATGAGCTACAACAATAGTTTATTTTAATGAAGAACTTATGTGAAATTTAATGCAGTAAATTAAATTACTTTTTTTCTTTCAGATTATTCAAACCTTTCAAACAGGAGAGTTTTCAAAAAGTTATGAAAGGTTTGTCCTTTGTAGCCAGAGCTGGACTTAACTAATTAGTCTGAGCGGAGAACACAGAGTCACTTGGAAGGCTGAATAAACAGCAAGGAGATGAATCAGACATGCAGCGGGGCTGGCTACTTGGCTTACAGGAGAAGCTTGCTGGCCAGCAGAGACAGAAGAGCTGTGAAGCTACTCTGAGAGAGGGAGCTGCAGCACGGCAGAGTATCTGCAGCCATTTCAGAGGACTTTGCTCTTTGAGCTCAACATGACCAGCAATAGCAGGGATGAGCCACACACAGCTTTTTACCCCAGAACCTGGGCTCCATTACAGTACCGAAGTGCATCCTGCTAATAACTCTATCTAAAAGGCTTCTGTTTTCATATAAACTTTGCCCAAGTATCCAAATACTTCCAGTTTTTGGAGGGGTTGAGAGATTTTTTTTGAGATTCCTTCTACTTCATCATCAGGAACTCTGGGGAGTTGATCAGCTGTAATTTTGAAACTGTTTCCCCCTCCAAAGTGCCCCATTTCAGGTCCCTTCATGACAGCAGAAGCAAGGATGCAATTAGAGACAGAGGTCCAACATTGGTAGACTTTTAGCATCAATTCCTCTGAGCACACTCAGTGTCAGGATGGGCGAGGTGTTCTTAAAAATACAGATACCAACCTAATAAGACAGATATGTTCTACTTTATGGATGGCAGATCTTTCAGGCTCCTCTCTGGGCCAGAGGCAAGCACAAACAGGTGTCCTGTCTCTTATGGAGAAAAGGTGGCTGGACAGACAATTACTTTTATATTTTGTTATATTTTGTGTATCACCAGTACACCAATTTAAGACYGCTACATAAACAACAAATTGGTGGGATGCTCTGGGAGATCGGTACTATTTATATGAATGCGGTCATTCTTGGCAGTATCAGATGCACTCACCTGAGGGCAGCAAGAGCAATGCAAGTAAAGGAGCAAAGGCAAGAGCTGGCAATTAATTACAAATATTTATCTTTGTGAGTTCATAAAGTCTTCTCCCCATCAAATCATTAGAAAATTGGAATGGGTTTCATTTCCTTCATTGCATTAGAGCTGAGGATGAAATTAGCTTTATCAGTTGCACAGGCCAGCTTAAATGTCCTGTTACTGTGTGACCCTGCTTCTTTGCTTCTCATAAAGAAAAAGCAACTAAAGAAGTTCATTAAAAATGAACCAGACCAGTTGATACAGTAGTTTTTTGGGKTTTTTTTCTCCAAAAATATTGAAGTTCTTGCTTCTTTTTTTAATGCAAATGTTTTCCTTTTAAATATAGATATCTAGTAAAGGTATCTGTGGCCACATTTTAATCTTAGGAACTGGTTGGTTTCTGTTTCAAAAGTATGATTTCTTTGTGGTTTTTTATCTTGTGAATTAGCAGCAAAAAAAGCCCAAAGCACAACATAATACATCGTTATGTTTTGGTTGCTTTTTCCTTCTCTTTACAATTCAATTTTTCAGCCTGGATAAAAAGTTCTGACATGGTAGTTTGAAAAAATAAAGCACAATAAAGGCAAAGTATCATCATGCTGAACAGACACTGTAAACACTCCAGGGGACTAGAAAAGTAGACCCCCTGTGAAAAAATGCTCAGAAAAACTCATCTGCAACTGTTGTACTCCTATTAGCACTGAGCAACATAATATATGTTTCCATAATTGCCGCTGTGCGGCTGTGCAGCAGCAACATTTAGATGTGGGCTCCATTTAACAGCTAGAGCTGCCTTATCTGTGGCCCTTGTACRAGAGGCTGCTCGGCAGCCCAGTCCCAGTTCAGCTGGGACCAGTTCATTTTCCACAAGCAGCCTGAGGGTGAGCTACGAAAAGGGGTGCCTGAGAAAAGGAGGGAGGCGAATGTTTGGGGAAGTATGGCTTTGCCTCAGGGGTTATGAGACCAGATAGAGTCACAAGTTGGGAAAGTTTCGAGATGCGATCCCTGATCTTGTTTGTGATGCCTACATACACCCAATATATGATGTCTTTCTGGACATTTTTTTAGTTTCTAACTAGCATTCCTGCATTATACTTATCACAGGTAACAAAGTAGATAATTCATTCTTCTTTGCTTTTGAAGCAAAAAGAGCTTATTCATCTTATTCTGGGTGTAACTTTTCCCTTTGGGTTGGATTCAGTGGCAGTATTAGCAGTATTCTTTTACTACCTAACCAGGTTTAACTCAGCTACAAACTGTACCAAAGTTACTACAGATCTTCTTTGGCATCTCATACTTTTTCTTTTACCGCAATTTTGCTCTGATGTCTTTTTTTGTGAAATACCATCTTATATTTGGATGGATTTTCCAGATATTTGGGGGGCAGGGAGGGTTGAGGAGTTTTAACATTACTAGGAACACATTGGATTATTTAAGATATTCTATATCTACAATATCTACTACTATATCTAGTAGTATTTTCAAGAAGCCTTTCATCCTTTGTCCTTTTACTACAACTTCTTTTTCAAAGTTTTCTTCCTCTTCAGTCTTTAAAAGCACAGTGATCTGGTGCAGAGCCAAAACATTGGCAAATGCCACCACCACCACCAGTGGTGGTACTCAAAAAGCATGTCTGGGAGAGTTCCTGAATTAAAATTTTTAGACTTCAGGTATAACAGAAGATTATCATACAAGGCTATAACTTAGAGAGGCTGAACACCATCCTTGGGGATTTTTTTTAAGTCACTTCCTACATAAATTTTTCCATAATTCTGTCATTTAGTGCATTACTCAGAAAACTGATAATAAAACACAGGACTGCTTGAGGAAACAGACTTTGTCAAACTATCCTTTTTTCTTTTTTTAAAGGGGCTATGAAATGGATCAATATTGGGTCGAGTGTAAACATTACACACTTGGACATTTCTTAGGCACTTCACCTGATACAACACAATATTTTGACTGGGAAACTAGAATGGTATAGCAACAGTGCTGCACATATGAAACTGATTGCAAAACAGCTGATAAATCTCAGCTGTATGTGAGCAAAGAACACTCAGTAAGTGAGTGTGTTTCAAGAGAAATTCTGCAAGGATCAGTTTTTGACTCCATGGTGCTTAAAATTCTTCATCCATGACTTTAAAAAAAGTATAAATCATCAACAAAAAGGAAAAAAAAAAGATTCTATTTTGCCTATACCTTAAAGCTATGAATAATTCAAGCAGAATGTCTTAAAAACCTTGGAGTGCATTAGCAAAGAGCTGAAAGAACCATTAGAGAGTTGGAAAATATGCCATCAAGCGAAAAACTCAGGAAATGCAATGCCTTTATAACTCAGATTTAGGAGGTGACTTAAGGACACCATCTAAGCAACTACATAGGGAACAAAACTTCAATAAAAGGTGTCTTCAATGCAGCCAAGAGAAGTGTAACAGTACTTAATGATTGAAACCTGCAGACAGAAAAATCAGACTAGAAACAAGCTGGTTTTCTGCTATACTACATCTCCATCCTTCATATTTGATAATGTTTTGTAAGGGTTTTTTTTTTCTCCTTGGCAATTTTTTGAGTAATAAAGGACTGTTTTTGTAAGGCAATCCATAAATTAATTCAGGAATGAATTAATTCAGGGAAATTCTGTATCTTTTGGTATGTAGAAGGCTCAAAAAACAACTTGGATGTTTAATTCAAAAACTGGTGTCTAGACAGCATGTTCAATGGCTGCCCAAGCTTACAAATCCTTCAACTTGCTCGACATTTCACTGCTCCCTTGGTGCCTGCAGTTCTGCATTGCCGACCAGGTTTTCTCCAGCCTGTGGAGCTTGGCATTCACCTCCTGCCTTGGCCCCAGGGGGATCTGGTAAGGAGAAAGACCTGATACTTATGTTTAACACACTACCAGTTTGGACAGGGCTGAGCAGGCTGGTGCCCAGCTCATGCACAAGCTCCCTGAAGCTGTTCAGCCACCTGAGTCCCCTTGTGTGCTCTTACAACACACCCAGCACAAACCAGCAGAAATCTGCTCCTCAGAAAATGCAGAAGTGGCTCCTAGTGTCTGTTGCAGGATAGTCCGAGGTGCAGGTGTGGCTTGGCTGTTGCTAGCAACTGCTGTTTGCACAGAGGCTTGGAGCATCTGCCCTGGAAGGGTGCCCAAGAGTAAGTACAGAGTGACCAGCACAAGGACTCACGGAGAGCCAGGCAGACCTGCCATCCTTTCTCGGCTCCTGAGGTCCTCTGCACAGAGCTGGCAGCAAGGACCAGATTTCTTGTCTTATGGGTGATGGAACAGGATTGACAACAAAGGGAATTAACATCTACATTTCCTTACGCACTTCATGAAGCACCAAGTTTTCCCAGGGCCATTGCCACAAACCTAGGTGTTGCAGGGCCAAAATTTCAGGAGTCAAATATTTTTTAAGGTGGTGATTTTTTTTAAGAAACCACCAAAACCCCTGAACACATGCTTAACTTGAAGACCATGAGTAATCTCCTTTAAATCTAAGTTCAGTGCAGGCTTTGGTGCCTCCTATTATCTCCTCAAGGTGGTTCACGAGTCAGACTTAACTGGGGGTCAGCATCACAGCTGTACCATAACCAAAGAAAAGATGCTTGCGGTATGCAACATTTAATCAACACCCAACTGGTTCATAATAGTCACAGTTCTCTGTATTAATTAATATACATTACCATAATAGCCTTTTAACAGAACATTTTTCAGCTGGGTAATTCAGAGGCATGCACGCTCCACTAATTGTATTTTTGTATTAACTTTTTTTTTCAAATGCGGACCAGTGTATGTGTTTTAAGTACTGCATTTTTGTTGATATCTGCTACGAGACAGTCTGCTTCCTTTTTAAAGTAATAATATCATCAACTAATTTGACTGAAGATGAAATCAGGGTAAATCTCAAGTCAGGAACCTCAGCAATGACAGATCAGTCAGGCTGATCTAATGATCTGATAATTTCTGCTGCAAATGATGCCACAAAAGCACCCAGGGATCTGGCTGGATTGGTTACCATTTGCTTGCTTGGCATCTGAATCGCCAAAATTTAAATGTTGATGTAATTTTCCTTTTTCAAACTTTGAGCTACATAGTTCTGTACGAACACAATTAGGTCAAAAGCCAGACTGCCTAAATTCTGCCAGACTTATAGTTCAGATGAAATTTGGGTGCCTATTTTGAGCACAACACAGACATTAACTGAGATTCATGAAGAACCTTGTTATTTCGCTTAAGATCCAGACACAGGTGAAAATTTAAACATATTGCTACGTTTAGAATATTTTTCATTGTACAAGGAGTGATTTAGAGCTAGCAACTTGCACGATTTCTGGATCATGTTGTAAGATCTAAGTTCAGCTCCTGGTGTATGTGATCTCGATTTTGTCCCTAGAGCTCAGTAAACAACCATTGTCTTGGATTCTGAAGGAAAGGAGGGCTGAATTTAAGCATGGCATGGCTTAAATTACCTAGGGAAATGCTGAAAATGAAATTCTACTGTCCACATGTTGAAAGTTACAGCAAAAGTAAAGCCTGTGAATATACTTGACAGAGTGGCAATCCCAGAACAATTTTTCAACTCGTTAAAGTAGGTGAATGCTGTCCACAGTTGAATTCAGTATGTGTTTTATCAACAGCATATAACTTCTTTGAGTCCAGCTTCTGATCATACCAGTAAACATTGTCCAGTCTGGACAGTAATCATAAGCTACCACAATTCTCCTGAGGACAATGAAGAAAGTACATAACATATATAAGACAAATACTTGCTTTTCAGGTACCAGCTGCAAGAGTTCTCACTTTCTTGTTCCAAAACATTTTAAGGAGTCAAATGGAGTTTCCAGGAGAATTTCCGTAGGAAAAACCTTGGTAATTGCAACATCTGGGCTTCAATAAGCAAAACTTTTGCCTTTTGCCCAGTTTTCTGAGCCACTGCAGGAGACTTTAGCTGCTATCCATGGCAACTGGGAAGACGGAAGCCTGCAGTGGTGGTGAGAGACAGCAAAGCAAAAAGGGCTGAACTGAGGCTGTATATTGTCTAGCCATGCACACCAGTGAGTTATTTGCCTTTTTCAGATGCCTTAAGAATATGAAGTGATTCTTAGAGTTAAGTACATAGCCAGCCAAGATCCTAATCCTCTAACACCTGGAACTAAAACCCAGCAAAATCAACACAGAAGTGTGGGAGAAAAGTAAGTGCACGCTCTTTACCAATTCATAGTCTTTCAACCACTTTGATCCATTTCCATTCCCCTGGTTTTATATATATAATGAAGCTCACGAACTGTGAACAGAACCGTGCAATTCATGTATCATCGGTCCATCACTAACACTCAGGTGAGTCGTTTTTACCACAAGTGAGAAATGAACACTTTGTCAGTACATCTGTGTTTCAATCTTTACTGAATTTGTTTTTAACCAGCAGCATGTTCCTGGAATTACGGAGAGTGTCAGTGAACAGAAAGGATCCATGTAAGAAAACAGTGTGGCTTAAAAAAATCACTCTCCTCATTTCTTTTTAGAAGCTGTATAATGCATCGTGTACAAATTAGAATCATGTAAGTGTCAAGGAGGTAGTTATCTATGGAACAGATAATCAAAACAGCAAAGAAAAGAAGTTAAGAACATGCTTGAAATAGAAAGGGCTTGTGAGCATAGCAAAAGGATAATGTTTGGGGGGGGGATGATGAGATATAGTATATTATCTATTTACCTCTTCAGGAAAACAGATTAGATATAGCCTTGAACCCTACATCCTTATCTTTTATTTAAGTCATAACAATGGAGAATCATAAAGTAATTGACAACTACTGACTGACTGTAACATACCTGCTTTACATGATAGTAGTTTTAACCACAACAGACACCTAAGCCAAAAAAAAAAAAAAATCTGCCTTGTCTTTACTTAGGAAGAGTAGTAGAGAAAGAAAAGATTGATACAGTTTTACTTTCAAGCTATTGTAGAAATTTGAAAATCCGGCTGTAACTAGAAGGAACTTGCATTGTATGTTTTTTAAGATACCAAGTACCTGCTGATCCAGCACCTCAGGAGTCAGTGGAGACAGCTTCATTTCAGTGAGCACTGGACCCAGAAAAAGGCATCTCTTTTAATTATATAATTAAGGATGGTGTTTCCACTGATAGACTCCAATTTGCATATGCATTGGAAACTGTGCTTGATTAATTGCAGCGCAGCGTGGCTTACAAACCCTGTGAGTTAATATTACACATACATTATAACATTTCCAATCATAAGGCTGTCAGATATAAACTTCTGAAGTGATTTAAAAATATGGTTTGATTTCTCGATAAACTAATAAAGACACTTAATAGTACAACAGCTTTATGATCTTGTTTATAAGCATTTCAAACCTTGCATGTCAATAAACAAAAAGCTGAATTCCTCCACTGGCAAAAGGCATAGACTTTTTATTGCACTAACAACCATTTTTATACATTTATTTCAACTTTTTTACTAAGGTCTAAATATTTTCTTGTTTGCAATAGAAACTAACAAAACTTTTATCTAAGCCTTTGAGAAACCTGTCTTGCTTCTGCTTGTCTACTCAATGCTAAAAACTTTGCTATCTATAAATATTTTATTACAGTCAACACAGACAAAGGCAGGATAATAAGCAAGAGCAGCAGCAACTACAAGCAAGGAAGACATGAACCTTAAAACACACTCATGTCAAGGGGAGCAGACAATTTCCATCCCAAATGACAGCACAGGTATCATASCAAATTTTCTTAACAACTGGATTGAGTCAAGTGGTGCCCAATGAAAAGCAATTAATCCCTTAGAGAACCTGATTTGTACAAATGTCATCTCAGCTTTTATTCTGATCCAAGTAGTACTAAAGACTTCAGAAAAAATTATGAAGCAAAAAATAATTTAAAATGTTGCAAAATATGAAAAAGTGATAAAAGCAGGATTAGTTTCCCAGCATTAGGTTGTGCTCATCTAACCTGCTTGTTTTAGGCAAAGGAAATGCAGTAGATCTAATCTGTCTGCACTTCAGAAGAGCATTGCCACAGAGGAAATTAGTAATTGAAATAGGAACTAGGAGAAGGACTGTGAGCTAAGTATGAACCTAGCTCATGGCAATAGGAAAATGGCATGAGGGAGCGTTCAAAGCAGAAAGTTAGAGAAAAAGTTATTAGCAATTACTAAAAGATCAGTTTGGGAATCTTATTTAACATTTAACTTTTTCATTCACAAAATTGGCAGGCAAAAGTGTAAGTTTTCTGATAAAACACAAAAGAATCAATAGGCATTGTAAATGTAAAGGAGAAGGAGGATCTCATTTGGAAAGGACTGAATGATTTTAAGAATGAAAGAACTAGAAAAGAGATTAAATACCATAGTATAAAATGAAAGATCATGTATTAGGTAGGATTTATCCAGTGGCAAACAGGTGCAGCCGCATATATGAACTGAACACAAAGAGGGCCATCAGCCATCAATGGTAATGCAGCCACTGAAAATTAAAATGAAATCCCAGGCCACATCAGGCAAAGTATTTTCAATAAATAGAAATGTTCTGGTGAGAGCTCATATGGCATATCATGTTCACTTCTGCCACACGCACCCACAGGAACCAGATCAGCATATATACAGCGAGAACTTGCCTGTTGAGCGAAACAAGAGTGAAGGCTGAAAGAGAAGATGATTGCTGTCACGAAATACACTAGCTAGGCAAGGGCTGGAGAAGAAAAAGAGCTGTTTAGGTGGAAAGACAACATTAGTACTAGAAAACAAGCATAAAATAGCCATAAATACATTTAGGCTGGAAATTAGTAGCAAGTGTCTAACTACCAGGAAGGTCTGAAACAGTCCTCTAGCAGCTGGAGGAAAACCAATTCACTGCTATTTTACTAAAGCACCTGCTTTTAAGACAGAATGTACTTTCTGAATTGTGTTTTTTACATTATGTGGTTGCCTGTGATAATTCAAAAGCAGCCTACATCAGTGGGAGTTTCTTCCAGACTGAGAACTATCCTTCCAGGSCCTGACAGAAGCCAGGAAAGGAAAGAAGAGACTCAGAAAACCTCTGGTATCCAGTTAGCAATTAAGCAAGAAGCTTAATTGCCTGCAGTTCAAAGCATGGCTTGATAGAAGCCTCCAGTTTTTTCTAACTTAAAATCTTCCAACTTTCCCCTACCCATCCTCCTAAATGTTGACAGACTGAACAATGTCTCTCCCAAATCGAAAAGAGGTCACACTGTGAGAGTAGAGGACAGAAGCTTGTAATTTGAGGAAGGACAAGTGGCGAAGAAACAGTGAGACTCTGTAATGTGGGGAATGCACAGAACTTCTGGTACAGTATTAAATAAATAGCAAAGTTGATTAATAAAGTCAAATAAAAGTCCCCACATCTTTTAACCTGCCTCTTATGAAACAAATAGATGCCTTATCATGCTGACTCACTGCCATCATACCCCTTCCTCCGATCTCCAGCTGGGATACCTTCCGTGTGTTCAGCCTGCCAACAGCAGCAGGCTGCACRGCCTCTGGGAAGAGAGCAAGTGTTGGGATTTCTTGTGCGTAAATTGGAGCTGAAGCCACCAAGCCGAGCCCTTGGGCGCTCATATCATCTTCTCACCACAACATTTTCTCTCCTGCCTTTTGTCTTCCTCTGACAACTCAGCTGGTGCCTCAAGCCACAGCACATTAAAATCTTCAGGGGTACAGATCCTGTATTTTGAGATGACAGAGCATTAACTGGGACCGTGGCTGGGGCCTCGTCCTATGGTACATTACAAAGGATGGAACAGTAYGAGTGAACTGTTCTGCACTTGGCCCTGCTGGGTTTGCTATAACGTCTATCAATGTTCATCTGCCTTTTTAATTTTTCCCTTTCCTCTAGCTACAGGAGAGGTTCAGGAGTCATTGCTCAGAATGAAAGATGGGGTGAATTTGTCCCCTTTCAGTTTGAGATTTGCTCATCATTTACACCCTCCTTTTTAGGGATTAGATTTTGTACACGCACCTCACAGGCAATTAATGGTGCCTTACAAAATTTACCCAAATTAGCTCTGCTGATTTCCAAAGTTTGCTCACCATCCCAGCAACTCTGGGGGATACTAATCTCTTCTCTCGGACCCCACTGGCAACTGATGCACCGGAATTGGCATGGCTTGGCGATCTTACCCCTTTCCTCTTGGACGTGACAGTGAGCCCGGCTCACCTCTGCCGTTTGGAATGGCTTTCACTCTTGTTTCTTTTCCAGGAAATAGAAATCGCAATTGCTTTGGAACAAAGCAGGAATTTTATTTTTTCTTCTTCCTACATAATAAAACCATAAGTGTTGATATAAACCCACACTCAGCTTTTTCCACCTGGACTATTGACTGCGCCGCTGCCGTTGCAGCTGAGAAACAACAACCCCTTCTACCTGGCCCATTTATTTCACGCCCCCCTCAGCGTTTCCCCCGCCGGAGTCTCCCACAGGCTCGCTGCGGTGGCAGGCACCTGCGTGATTCACCAGGGACTGTTTGCCTTGGCCCGGAGGTCCTCTGCGCGGGGAATGGGATTTCCATTCTCCGACGTTCCCCTTGGTCGGCTTCTCTGGAAGGGAGCGCGGGCCGGCCCGGGGAGCACGGCGCTGGCCGGGGAAGGATGCCGCCAGCCCGGCGCTGAGCCGCCAGAACAAAACCACACCGCTTTCCTCTAGCGGGGACCCCACGGCTCTCTCCTGCGGGGAAACCGCCCTCGGCGGGGGCAGGCACTCGTCCTCGGGGCTGCAGGAGCTCCCCTCGCCGTCCCCTCGCAGCGCAGGGCCAGGTCTGACAGGGAGGAATATCGGCGRCGGGGCCGAGGTGCGCGGCGGGCGCGGGGCGGCGGGGCCGAGTCGGGGGCCACCGCAGCCGGAAGCCCGGAGGGGCAGGAGGGAGCGGGACCGGCAGCCCGCGTCCCTGACGGGGCTGACGGGAGGGAGCCGGTTCCGCGTCCCTCGGGGGGCAGGCGGGAAGGCGTGGGCCCGACGGCCCGTGTCTCGTGACGGCCGTCGATCCCGTTTCTTCCCTCACGGCAGGCGGGAGAGAGCGGGAGGACCACCCGCGTCCCTCATGGGGGACAGGCGGGAAGGAGTGGGACCATGTCCCTTACTCGGGGCAAGCGGGAGGGAGCGGGGCGACAGCCCGTGTCCCTCACGGGGCAGGCGGGAAGGAGCGGGACCGCGTCCCTATCGGCGGAGGCGGCTGAGGAGAGAGGGGCCCAGCCACCCGCGGCTGCCTCCCGGGGCCGCGCGGGGAAGAACCGGCTCTGGAGGTCTGGGCAGGGAGGCCGGTGTCTCCCTGGCGGGACATCCCCTTTCCCTTCCCTCAGTACGGCTGAGCCGGGCTACGGCCGCTCGGGGACGGGGCTGGCGGGAGGCGGCAGCTCCCCTCAGCCCGCGGCGCTCCCGGGGGGGCGGGAGGGGGGAGGAGGCGGTCTCGCGCTCGCTCCCGGCCGCCGCTGCTGCCCGCCGCCGAGCCGAGCGGCCCCGCCAGCCCCTCAGGTAAGCCCGGCTCTGCCGGCCGCGCTGCCCTGCCCTGCCCTGCCCTGCCCCGCCTCGCCTCTCCCGCCCGCCAGGCGGGTCCGCCCGCGGGCACCGGCAACCCCGCAGCCTCCCGCGCCGCCCGGCGGGGCTTGGCATCGCTGACACCTCCGGAGCACGGCACAGCACAGCCTGCGGTCACCCCTGCCCCGGGGACCCGGCTCGGCGGAGAGATGGTCCTGCCCCATGGCAGCGGTGCCCCGGGGGCCCCTCCGGGTGAGGGGGCGGCTGGGGCGGGCCCTGCGGCCGGCAGGGGCTGCAGCGCGGGCGGCCGGGGCCTGGCGGGGAGCGGGAGGCCGAGGCAAGGGACCGCCGCGGCGTGCGGGGCTGGGTTAGATGCTTGCTGGGTCCTGCTGGAGTGGTTTGCTGCTCGCGTTTCGGCCGCGGGAGAAACGTTACCCTTTCATTTGGACTACATGGGACTGAGCAAGCTCCCCATGGGCCCTCTTCCCCGTGCATGCTTCAGTAACTCATTTAACAGTGTATGTGCTGTAAGGAAAAAAAMCACTATATTTTAAAATCAGTGCAGAACTGGAGCCAAACTTTACCTAGAAACATTTGTTAATGAGTAGCCTGCAGGTGTCTCTACCAGCTTCCAGTAGGACAGGTTGCGGCTTATCCCCATGCAGTGGGTACAGCCCTGCAGGTAGCACTGCACGGGAGCAGTCACCTCTGACATGCAGCGTGGGAGCTGCCCGGGCTTCCTGAGAGCAGCGCATTTGTTGGAGATAATATACTTACCCTGGAAACCCAACCTAGATGGTGCTCTTTAATCTTTTAAAAATTGTTGTGGCATCTTTAATGACCGCATATTCCTGTTTCAGAAGACAGTACTTTCCATGTCAGACTAGCTGCTGTCACTGCTTAACGATGGGTTAGTGTTGACTGGGAGGGAAGAATGCAACCTACTGATTTATGTAATACTTCCTAAATGCTTGGGTTTTCTTTTGGGGCCATCATTCAAGGGGTGGCTGAGATCCTGGCTGAGATCTGAAAAGGTGACATGCTGTGTTACATGTTATATAGTTGTGCTACTGTCAGGCAGCTGACTACTTCAGAAGAAATTAYCATACTGAATCCCATCATAAATTCTCCTGAAATCAAGAGCTTAATAAAATACACATATGGCTTTTCCATAAAATCCTACAAAATCTACAAAATAATTTTTGAATGATACACTTCTCATATAGATGTGTCAGCTTTAAGCACCGGAGTTTTTAAACTTTTTCTCATATACTGTATATCAATATGATTCTAACCATATTCATCAAATTAAATTTGATTTATTTTATATCTTAGGAAAATATAGCACTCAGTTACGCAAGGCTGCAGCTAAGACCCTAAATCCTGCGCTCAATATTCACACCTAATTACTTTACGTGAGTCTTTCCATTGACTTCACTGGGATTTCTCACGAACAAACTAACGCACACTCTAGTGCTTATGAGCTGGGACCTTGGGACCCAGCTGTAATAGTAAAAGATGTTTTAGTCAGTCCAGGCAAACTAGGGAAAGGCTAATCAGATCTAAATACTCTCCCATGACTTATAAACTATCCCCATGGGAGGGTAAAACACTAAGCCCTGCTATTTAATTATAATCTGGACATCATTAACAAGCTCCTTTTATATAGTGTACTCATTGTTAGATTGTGTTTTCATTATGAGTGTGGAGTATTTGGAATGGAGTGGTTTTAATCCCCAAATTACTGTTTTACACTGGTGCTGGGGTCAGCGTGGATTTGCAAATAAGTTTCCAAACTACTGTATCCTTTCCTTTTTTTTTTTTTTTTTTTCAAAAAAAGCCTTTCTGCTTGCAATTAGCAGTCTGTTATGGTTTGTGACTACTTCACAGAGACAAGACTGAGCAGCCCACAGACGTATTTTATGTCATATAATATATGCTTTCATATAAATACCCACTCTTCATGGTAAAAGTGAAGCTTCTCAGTTTTGCCATGCTACTCTTCTGGGAACTTTGTGGAAACTCTGATGTCTAGATCAGATTCGGAACCAGAAAGTGCAAATGAGTCTTCCCCAAAAGAACAAGATAATGAAAAGGTCTATTGTCCAAGTGGCAGCTGAAGAAAATCATAACATGGAGATTGATGCTGTCATAAAATAAGAATTCCCACTGCTAAAGCTTGCTGTCTGACCACTGGAAACTATGCAGAGTAAGCYGCACTATGGGTACACTGTTCTACAGCATCACCATTAACTTTTATATGGCAAGTTTCTGAAATTACTGAAATGGTCATCAGCTTCAGCTCTGCTGGGGTTGGACCTGATGACCTACAGAGGTCCTTTCTGACCTCAATTATTCTATGATTCTATGATTTAGTAGTTATTAGTTTTATAACAGTGATATCAGGAAGTCTGTATGTGATTTAGATGAAGGACTTAAAAATAACTAATAGATCCCTTAATGTTCCTTATTTCATTAGACTTGTAGAAAATTAAATTATACATGTAGTGCATATACTCTAAGCCCTTTAGATAACTGAATCCTTTGTGTAAAAGTCCTACCATGATATTTACACCTCACAATAAAATTTAATGCAGAATTGAAATGCTGATATTTGCTCTTTCCCATATGCTGTATGCTTTGGTGTGTATACTCAACAAGACGTATGTGTGCTTATCTGACCTCTGTGCTTGAATGGCCGGCTGCTCTTCCCTCATCCCCAACACTCTTCTGATGGCTTCCAGAATGTGGTTGCCCTCCCGTATACTGTAGCACCTCCAGCCACACTCTGCGTATGGGTGTTCACACACAGTGCTGGGTTTGTGGGAATGTTTGGCTGACTACCAAATGTCATCCACCTCCCTTCTAATAACTACTCTATAATGCATTTTATGTCTTCCCTTTACTGTTTCAAGATGTAAGTTTAGTCCACTGTACATTTGCTGTTATTAATCCAGGACACAACTCAGCTGTGGGCATTTGTAGCAGCAGTCAGAGTAATTGGGTACTGATAGAGTTTCTTTCAGCTGCAGCCCAATTGCTATACAAGGCAGGGGTATCTCTCAGTACGGAGAGYACTGGAATATCCTTTTAGCTGCCGAGGTAGGGATACATGCTGGATGAGGAGGACCATATGAAAGCGTAGGAAACAAATCTGGGAGACTTCGTGAATCTTTTGTTGTCATCCTGCTTTGCAGGACTTGGTGCAGTGGTGAGTAGGTTCATGTGCTCTTACGCACATAGTGCCTGCCATCGGGGCTGGGGGGCAGATGAGGAATTGACAAACTTAGAGCACCTGCAACCTTGTTCCTTCTTAATGATTTAACCATATCAGTGAGATGAAGTTGACAACCATGATTTTAGGGGAGTTCTACCTGTCCTGTGCTGCTGAGCCCAGTGAAGCCCTCCTTGTGCAGCAAGGAGTTGCAGAAAATCCAGTGCATCATTTGGTGGAACAGGATGACAGTAGAGTGCTCCTTTGTAAGGATGAAGGCAAGATGGTGCTTCTTGCTGATGTGCTAAATATCATCCTCCTGATTGTGGCCAGCTGCCCCCACACAGCACCTGCATAGCTAGGGRCAGATATTTTATGATGTTGGACTCTGCAGGACTCTACAGCTATTTTTCAGAACTGGAAAATGCCTGTGTCAGCAATCTGGTCCAGAAAGATGGWGGAAATTATTAATACTCTATGTCCTGACACCCATGCCACACACAGTGTTTTTAATGAGTAATGGACAAGTAATGCATGTGCTGGCTTGTGGATAGTGAAATACCTTGGAACATATTCTAACTGATAGTTAACAGGGCTTTACAGTGCCTGCTGTCCTTAATTTTTTTAATTTCTGAGGTGATGGGATTGAGAATGAGATATTTTGTGGCTTTCATGTAGTAAGAGCTCATTGGTTTTCCAAGTAGCTCACTGTGCTTGCTAACTTGGGGACATGGACTCTGATTTTATTGACTTACATAGATCGCTTGCAGTTTCTTTAACTTCAGTAAAAGCTTTTGATTTGATCGCAGTTTCCTGTTATCTTAAAAATGGGTAGATAATAAGGAGTGCTGAAAGAACTCCAGRATGTTTTCCCTTTTATGCACTTACGTTCTTTATAGCTTAAAAACACTGAAGTTAGATCTGCTGGCAGCTTCATGAAAGTAAATGACTGTCTCTTTTTAACTCTCAAACAAGGAAAGCTCAAAGCAGCCTCTATAGTGGTAATAACTGCTGCCTCTGGTGCTTTTTTTGTCTTCCTTTTCCTTCCCATCTATGATGAGAAATTATATAGGGTTYGAGAGAGGAGATATTGTCTGCAGTTACTAAAGGTGTTGATGTTCCAGGTAACTGCTGAGAATTTCCCCGCCTGTGCATTGTGCCAGTTTTGGTGGCAGCTGGAGAAAGTGGGGAGGTAGGGGTTTGTGGAGTTTATGTTTCTGATTTAGTCTTGGAAGGGAACTTATACTGCAAGATGAGGAAGGAGACCACCCAGAGGAGAAGGAGGCATGAATTGAAACATTTTACTACCATGTTTTTCCAATTTCTCTTTCAGCATGATCTGCCCAGCAAAGACAGGTACATTTTTAAGGTACCTGGATGAAAGAGGTGGCCTTCCAGGCCAGTGGAAGGGTTTCCTAATTCTGTGTGAAATAAATTTCCCTGAAGTAGGATAAGAGATGGAAGGACACTGACTTCAGCATGAGCCACAGAGCATCTCTTCTCTCTTGACATTACTTAAGAGTTATCACAGGAAAGAGGACAAATCTTAATAACATGCACCATGCAGTGGAGAACGTCATTGGTTTATCACCACTGACACTGAATATTCAGTAGTGTCTCTGTCCAAAACAGCCATCAATCCCTTATGAGGAGACTTCCATGGAAAGATGTTTGAGAGGGTAGAAACAGGCTTGTGTTGTTTGAGTGCTGTCCAACAAAGGAAATAGGTATTTTAAAGATGAAGTCCCAATTTCATTTATCAGTATTCTTACACTGTAGTTCATGAAAATTGAAAATCTGTAACAGTGCATCAGAAAAATTATTCTGTTGCATGGGTATATGGCTAAGCAAGCACAGGTAAAATTGTTAAGAAAACACCATGGAAATATTTAGCTCTTGACTAGCAGCCAGTTAGGGAGCAAGTGAGCCTGTCTATTTACTTGCCATCTTCTAGGAGAATCTCCTCCTTTATACCAAACTTCTTTAAGACAGCTGCAGATATTGCAAGCAGCCCTCATCAGATTGTACCTCTGTGAGCAGCAGTTGCCTGTTCACTGTTAGGAGCTTCTTCACATGTCCAGCAGAGCAGTGTGCTGCACTGACTGCTCCAAGGTTGCTGTGAAAGCCCTGCATAGKACCCTCTTCTTCCTCTCTCCATGGGCAGAATAATGGGGGATCTGGTGCTTAGCCTGGTTGAGCCCCATGTATCGCCACACCTCCTCTTGGTGTCTTTTGCTTTTGAGGTGTTTGGGATGTTTGTCATAYAGTGACTTGGTTTGGTCTTGGGTCTGCCCGGGGGAGTTGGCTGCCGATGGTATAATGCTGAATACTCCTGCTGTGACAGCTGGAATCGAAGTGCTTGAAACATATTTTCCAGGTAACCACAAAAATATGTGGTTTTTGGTACTTTGGGAGTATGTTCTCAGCTAGTAGAGCAAGGGTTAGCCAACAATGTGAAGCTACAAAGGACTGTGCGAGCAGCCTGGCTTAGCCTGCTGGGAAAATGAGGTGTTAAATACCAAATGTGGTGCAATAAACACCATCGAACCTCTAGAGTGAAGACAGGGGGCCTTGCAGAAGACGCAGAAAATAAACAGAGAACTGTGGGAGGACTGTGTGCGGAGAAGCCTTGCAGCCACAATACAAACTGGTCATGTAAAAATGCAAGCAGCAGTGGACACAAATATGTACCTGGAACTAGAGCAAAGCACACAAGTCCAGACTGTCACCACCTCAGGAAAGCAGCACAGAAGCTTTCAGTGTGGATGAAAGGGTGGCCACAGGCTTGGATCAGTGGTATCTCTTATGACATACACAGTCTTTGGCTTTGGGAACTTGTTGGTTTTTTTCTCATTGAAAATGGTTGCAATTTCACTTTAATTTTTATTCTAGGTTATCTTATATATCAGAACTTGTAAGATGAAGCAACTAAAGCTCTGCTCTGTTAAGCATTGCTTTCTCCTGAAACAGTATTTTAAAACACTGTTTGTGAGGGTAGGAGTGCGTTGATAATGGATTATATTTTTTTTTAATGAGAATTGGATCGTTTTTGATGGAACTGTAAGTAAGCTTATTTTCTGGTTATCAGGCTGGTAAAGGTATTGAGATCTAAGGATCTAAGGTTTCTGAATCAAAATGAAATACTATTGAACAATAGAAGGTATATTCAGTTTGAATAAAAAGATCTCCAGAAAACTAGGCACTGTTATTCAATGCTTCTCTTTMTTTAGCCCCAACCTTACTTTTCAAAGGGACTGGTAAAATCACGCAAAATTGAAAATRTACACCTTTAATATGTTTCAAAATTCAGTGAAAGCTAATGAATGATTACGTAGGCATTTTGGTTCATATGGTCAGCTAATCATACGATTTTTGCATGCTATATAAAYACATTCCTAACAGAATTCAAAGACTTAAAATCACAGCAAACAAGCACTTTTTTTTTTTCTTATTTCTGAAGTTGCTTGGGGACAGTTGTGAGCCTAGTGAATTTGAAATTGCGACCAAATATCAAAAATTGCTACAAAGGTATAAAATATGTTAAGTGCCAGAATGTAAGAGGGTTCAGTTTGGGGTACTTTGCAGAGCTGGTAGGACTGTCCTGAGTCACTTCTTTGTCACAGTTTCCTTTGGCATCATGCTGTTACTGGACGGTTCAGCAACGCGTTGTGAAGGTGGTCTGCCACAGTATCCTTGGTTCCCCATTAACAGGCCATCAGGAACAGGTAAAATGCCTTTACTTTGAGATTAGCCCGATCTTCCCAGCTGTTTAGGATGGATAGGAAGGAGAGATGAGTTAGGCCACTGATAACTAGGTAACAGACAAATAGCCCTCTTGAACAAACTGCTCATGCCTGRTTCCTGTGCCAGCCTTGTAAAGGAGCATATTTCTCTGTGCTCCTTAGCTCTCTGAGCATGGATTCTACGTTTCTAAAACAGTCCTAGAACAGTCCAAGCCAGTCCTAGAACTGGCTTGTATCCCTGAGGTCCGTTTGCCTTATATGCTGAAGGAACAGACCAGAGAGAGAGGAGGCCCCCTTGCACAGCCCTGTGTTTGTTGACGATGTTCTGAGAAGTGAGGAGACARCCTGGGAGAAGCTTTCATTGGTAATCTCCAGCAGTAACAGCTGTTGCCTCCAGCAAAATTTTGTCCCATTTTCAATGGTGCGTGCTGTTTGCAGTGTCCATCTGTTTCTGACTAGAGCACTGGAAATACTCTACCAATAATACTATCCAGGTGTCCATGCTGCTAGAGCTCCAAAAATTGAATTTTTTGTGGCCACTATTATAAGCACTAACTATTTACATCTCTTTCCTAGTTTGAATGTCCTTAAATCACATAATGCGTGTTACTGGATAATATTGAACATTTAAGCAAGGCTGGGTGTTTTGAGTGCAAAGACTCAGTTAATTTTGCTCTCTGGCACATACACCAGAACATTGTGTTCACATTTGGGGATGCTGAGTAGGGTAATCAAAAGGAAAAATAGATTGATAGACAGAAAAATAGATCAATGTGTGATGGTTGTGCGGGACAGACTGAAGAATAATGTATAAAATCTCTTTATTAGAGAGAAAATATTTACTCAGAATTTTCTTTTCTGCCAGTGAGTACCTCATAGTGGGAAAAAAATCAATTCTCTTTCTGAACTGGAGCATTTAGTTGCCTTCTGTTACAGATCTGTGGCTCTATGTGCTTATCAAGACTCTATTTAAATTTTTTTCAACATCTTAGTTACTTAACCAAGAATTACTGTTAAAATTTGCACTGCTTGTGAAGTTTCCACTCAGATTCAGGTAGAACAGTTCTTTGTTGTGAAAGTGGGTAGTTTTATCCATCTCTTGTGCACCTAGGGGAGCTCTTGACTAAGCTTCATCATATCACTAGTTCTAAGGCTGGATCTAGCTCCTGTGAGATGCTCTCTTCACAACCCACAACAACAAAGTTTTGGGGGAAGATAGACGGAATCGCCATCTCAGGAAGCCCACCAACAGGGGACATGGCCAGAACATGAGCCTTTAGCATGTCAGTCTTAGCCTTCTGTTTGTGGGCAGAGCCAGCCATGGCTTTTGATGGTGCCTCAACAAACTCGTGGGCAGGAATCATCTCTTAGTGTAGGAATTTTCCCTGTTAATTTGTTCTTCTATATGACAAAACTTTTCCATAACCTAGAGCAAGCTCATTGCCAGTCCTCAGAAGTCTCCTTGGGTAAACAAGATTCATTCTGCACTGTTATCTTCATGCTACCAACCACAGACAGTCTTCTGAAAAGGAAGCATGAGCTGTCTCCAGTTCTCATTTACAGTTGGCTGTTTCTGGAATATATTCCCTTCTCTTGTTTTAATTCTCCAAGATTTTCTGAAGCAAGTATCCCTCAGACTACAAGAACCATTAAACTTCTGAAAAAATGCAACGGAGTGCTGAGTAGAATAATGAAAATATATTTGTGTCCTCCKCAAACCTATTTATGCTGACAGGCTGACTGAAACAAAGTTCCTTTTCTTGCTTAAAAAATACTTGATTATTACAAATGATTGTAAGTTGATGCATTTTAAATGTTAACTACGAACTTCAACTAACAATACTTCTAAACTCTATGCAGGGTCTGCTAACTGCTACTTTATTATGTAGATCTTTCTTGAAGGTGTAGGTATTATTCTATGCCAGTATAACTGCATGTTTGTATGTGATGGGAGGGAAGCAGTGCAGCTGCGTGGCTGACATGGTTACAGTGTATCTTTTTGTGTAATCAAAGAGCTCATCTCCTTCTCCTTTATTGCAGTTTCACATCCTTGAATGTCCCTGTATTTCTTGAAGATGAAGAAAATGATTGCATGCTGCTTTCTGCTGTTTGGACATACTCTGCTTTCTGCTGTCTCTGTCATGGCAAAAGATCTCCCTGGAGGACATTTCATCCGAAGAAGGGATGTTAACTCACAATCTCTACTAGGTAAGTTACAAATAAAAAACCCAAAACACCTAAACACCATCACCAAAGGCCATCTCAAATACAAATTATAAAAGGCATGAGCAGCTGGCCAAACTTTGACTGAGTTAGTTTATAATAAAAAGGAGATTGCCCTTTGCAAGCAGGAATATGAGAAAGTTTGTTGACCAGTTAGCAGCTGTTGAAAGAAGGTGTTTACTTCTGGAGTACTAGATCTACTTTATGTAAGTGGTATGAAATAAATATTTGCTACATGATTATTGCCTTGGAAAAAAGAGCTTATTTTCACTGTTTAGAGAAAATACATATTGGTCCATGGAGGTTCTGTCAAAGCTGCCTTTTACCATGCCAGCAAGTTTTAGCTGTCTATATATGTGTGCTGTATGTAATGATGATTGAATGAAAATCAGTGGCTGTTGAAATGAGGCTTGTCATTACATTAYTTGATGTTAATCCCTTCATTTTGTCAGGTTAATTTATTTATAATGAGTAGCTCRTTTTTCCTCTTTTGCCAAAAATCTGAGGACAGGATCTAGCAGTTTTAGCTTGTGGCTGTCATATTTTAAAACATAAGGTTCATCTGTCTCTTGTTGATCATTGCCTTGTTGTCATCAAGCAGTTTGCTGGTCAACCTTTTCATCTGCTAACAGTTCGTGACTTAGAATCATTTTCTTTTGCTCATTGTTTAAAGTAATTGTCAGATTATGAAAACATAGCATGGATGGGGCTTTGGACACGGCCCATCATTGGGAATTCATGATACACATCAATAGTAGATCTAATCAGATATCACTGTCCAGCCACTGGAAGACGTTAAGTGGCCTGCCTCCCCATAAAGGTGACCTAACCTAGGTGAACATGAGGAATGTGAAATGTCGTGCAGAAGATGTACTGGGGAGAAAGAAGAAGAAACAAAGCCGGAACATGGGAGAATGGGTGACAGAGAGGGGAACACCAAGTTTTATCAGTGAAACTCTTCCCCCAAAAAAACGTAATCCTTTAAATATGTAAAATTCCATGAAGTACCATTCACAATCTGTCCTTTGTTAACTTAAACCCATTGGTTTTCAATTCCTATAGAAGAAATTTAAGCCAAATGACAACAGATTTCACTTTCTTATTCATCTTTCTCAAAGCTAATAGATGCGGTCTTGAGACACTTGGGGTTCTGCAACTGAAGGCTGAAAACCACACCTCTGGAGATCTAGTCCATCAAAAATATGGATGTGGAACAGCAAGGAGAAATAGCCACATTCACACCTTACTCAACAAGACTCTCAAACTTTCTGAAATCCTAAATTCTAAAATGTGATTAAATAGCAGCCCCTCCTGAATATTTTAGGGTCCCCAGCAAATACCCTAAGTGAGCTTATTACTTTAAGAAATAAACTACCTGTCTCTCTAGAAAATGAATGCAATAGCAAGGTGTTATGTGGAGAAACTAAAAGTTGTCACATTTGTCAGCTTGCCTTTTTCCCTTATGATTTTTTAAATTGCTTTTATAGCCTCTTCTTCTTATTTTAAATAGTGTAAAATATATCAAAAGAATTAACACTCGATATAAATCAAAATGTATAGATTAAATTATTTCTTTCTTCTTTCAAAAGCCAAGYGATTTGTGGTCCCTTCATTTGGAAAATTCTGGATCCCTATTCAGTTTGGCATGTGCAGGATGCAAACAATTCTGGCAGCTCTGGCTGAAAGAATCTTTTCAAGACATTAAATGATGCAAGAAACTGGTCCAGCCCATAAAAGTACGTGGCAGTTTGGAGTCAGACTCTTGGGCCTTGCATTCTGTTATAATAAATTAGGTCACCTGCTTCAAATTCAGCAGCACATATAAACAGTGGCATGGTTAAAACGTGCCTCTCTGTAAAGAACAGAATGTGTAAAATGCATGCCACTCTGCTGGAAAGCTCTAGTGTTCCTTAAATGACATGAGAAAGAACGGGGCCAAACCATGATCTCAGTGACATGAAGTCTATTGACTTAATAAAAGCACTTCAGAATTACAGCAATTTAACAGGGATTAGAAGTTGTCCCATTCTATATAATATGTGTATTATAAATAGTGGTGGTGATGACAGTTGCTGCTGTTGTGGAAAGACTTGGTTGGCAGCCAAAAGTGAGCAATATAGCTGCAAAGAACCAACAGATACCTGGAAAAATAATAAAAGTTCAGGTTGGGGTTTGGGGTTTTTTTTTGGGTGGAGGTCTCTATGTTTTTAGGACTAAAATGAAGGATTATGCTATGTAAATATTAGTAGCATTAAAATAWTTTTTTCCCTTTTTCTTAATTTTCCTTTTTTTTTCTTTTCTTAATTTTCTTCATTTCATTAATTTCTTTCTTCATTTTCTTTTACCGATTTTTAAAACAAAAGTGTACTGCTGTGCTAACTATTTACTGGTAAAATGCTAGTAGTGTCCGTGTACAGAAGTAAAAGTCTTTGCTCCGGGAAACTGACAGCATAAATAAGTAAATTAAATGGATGAAAAATCCTGTGGGATTGTCCACATAGAGGTAAAAGTACTTTGGGATCCAGCTTTAGGAGAGTTTAATTTTTTGGCAGCCCTGCACTAATACTTCATAGATTTCTTAATTGTCTTGTTAGGGCTAGTAGCCCACACGTTTTAACGAAGGTTTCAGAAGGAATGAGCTACGTCTTTTCTATGTTTTTCTTATCCCCAGTCTTTCTGCTAAGCCTCAGTGTGTTTTGTTTTAATTTGGCAGATCTTTGCATTGCTTATTGTTGTTTAAAATTATTACTGCTATAACTAATAATTTCCATTAAAGATCTGAAATCTTTTGTGCAAGGATCGGTTGGACATAAAGTTTTTGGAACTCTATGTGGCCCTTGAAAGCCAAACTGCTTTGCAGGTTTTTCTTTCTTTAAACACCGAATCAAACTTCAGCGTATTTAAAGCTTGTCAATTGTGCCAATTTAATTARATTTGTTAACATTTTCTTAAATCTTTCTTGCAGCATATTAGTTGTAGAAAATGTGTAGTTGCTTTAGAGATAGAAAATATACACGTATTTCTCATAAAAACAGAATTTGTATTAGATTGCTGGAAAATATTTTTTTAATGCAGGTGTATTTATGTTTTAAAGGATCATTTCCATAGTCCTGCAAGATCTTGTGAAATAACAATGAAATAGGATGGTCCATTTGTCTTTCCAGTAGCAGAGGGTGGTCGCCTCTCCCCTTACGTGATATATGAACTAAATTTTGCCTTCTCTTTCCCCTCATCAGTAATTTGATCCTGAGTATTGGATCTTTGGCCTTATCCTGGTTCCTTAAAGGAAACTAATCTTTTGTTTTAGAATCTTCTCTTTTAAAGGCTTTATCAGAGCTCTGAAGAGTTTTTACTTATCTCTCTGACAAAATCATTGTTCCTGCTGAGCGCAGCTGCTTTGTTAGATTATACACAGACCACTGAAAGCACAGTTTGCCAGCTTAGCATTGCTTTTTGGATACTAAAGAAAAGCGTTAATGGAAATATATTTGTCTGCATGGTTTTAAAGATAAAATTATGTCTGTTACATTAGCTAATTCCCTTCAGATATAACTGAAATGGACTTCTGCACCTAAACAGACTGATGAAGAGCTGTGTCGGTTGTCCAGAGTGATGATTTCCATACTGTGATTTCAAGGCCATGGTCAGAGGTCCACTACACCTTTCAGCAGGTTCCATGTTCAGAAGCAACACGTGCCCAGTCCTTGCAAGATGTAACTTTTTTTGTTGTTTGATGTTGTGCGTTTTTTTGGTGGAGTGGATTTGGGCCCTACTGCATCTTAATCATTTATTATAAAACAGAGCAAAGCAAAATTTCAACACTGTGGAAAAAACACAAGTTTTTGTGTGGTTTCTTTTTTTTTTTTCTTGGTGAACTCTGTTCTTGTAAACTGGGCACGTATTTCATGTCACATGGGCAAATTTCTTTGGAGAGCTCTGAAGTGGATGCATGGGAATAATTGAATAAGCTGTAGAATAGTATTCTAAGCAATAACATTCCTTCTGTTCCTTAGGAATATAAAACGTGCACCTACCTGTTTTTGAAAATAACTATTTATGTGAGGAGAAAAGCTAATTTAGGGGRCATTCCTTTAGATACTACATGATACTAGAAGAAAGAAACTACAAGAGATTTACTGATACCGCACAAAATTGAAACAGAGAGGAAAGGAGGCCAAGAAGGAAATGTACTTGGCTTCTGTTCAGTAGAAACTGCTGCTAAACGCAAATGTCCCTGTCTGTGTTAAATTATATTTTGCAACAAAATGTATAATGATTTATCTCTTGGTTGTATATATATGATTCCACTAATAGTATGAAGGGAGTAATATGAAGTACAGAGAGTGCTCCCTAAATTTATGTATCRCTCACTACAGTCAGTTAAAATTATTCCAAACATTCTTATATCCAACCCAGTTCTTAAACTTGTGTGTATGTAACTTAAGGGCTCAAGAACATTATCAGGTTAACCATTCTGGGTTAATTTTGTCCGCAAATTGGAGGGGAAAATATGTGACAAAAGTGAGCCCGGTCCATGATGCTTCTGTGGAGTGCAGATAAGATTTCTGTTTAGTTTTKGTTGAAGTCATTGGACATTTATACACTAAGAGCTGGCCAGATATCTCTAAATCCTGCTAATGTGGACTGCTGAACCACCATGGGATAATAAGTGCTGTAAGAAACTCATTCACAGCCTCAGCATATCTATGTATGTGTTATTTCTACACATAAATGCAACCCTGCCAAGTTTTTTTGTCCTCAAGCATGTTAAGTAGACTCATTGTTACTGAAGTCTGCATTGCAATTGAAGTCAGAATTGTGTCATGACAACTACATCATATGTTTGACATGCTATGCTGATGTAGTATTTGGGAGATCAAAACTATTCTAGGCAGTAGATAAAGGTAGGAAGAGATTGCAAATTACATCTTTTGAATTATCACGTATTTTGTTAAACTAAAAGCAAAATCCTAACCGAACTTTCATAAGGATACAAGGTAATTAAATACATATCAATTTAGACTCTCTCTAATCAAAACATAAAATTGCYATATAAATAGAGATGTGTTATATTTGGAAAGAGAGAGAGCAAAGCATTTTACAGTCTGTGAAATCTCCTGTTTCTTCCTTCAGAAGTGTGTAGGTACATCTTACGATCATTGTGCCTCAAGGCAATATTAGCAATTGTGTGCTTTGCTTCCCAGTAGTGATTGTCTCAATAGCTGGGAGGTCTCCCATGGACTTTATGCCAAAGCTTGAAACTTCAGCTTTYATCTTAATCTCTCAGCTGTCGACCTCTCCCCTGCAATAGCTGTTGTCCATTATGTACCTGGCTGGGGTCTGAAACAGTAGCAGGGAAGTTGCACTTGCTCAAACCACCCCGTTCTTTCAGGTTTCGGGGTTTTGTTCACAGTGGGAGACCCTCTCTCTGTGGCTCTGAGGCTTGGTAGCCTGGCTTGTGCTGAGGCTGTGCCTCCCCAGCCCCTAACAGGGGTCCTGGAGTTTGAGAAGGTGGGATTTGAACGGTGATTGTATCCCTGCCCAGACAGTTGTTCCCTGCAGAAGCTGTTATCCCTTAAGCAGGCCCAACTAATGAGCCATGAGGGCTAGCTGGGACCATGACAGACCCCAGGGATTTATGTCTTATTCTGAGTACGCTCATCTGCAGCTAATTATCATGGAGATCAGAAAGTTTGGATTTTGGTCTGTGTTAGCAATTTTTAACCACATAACAACATTAATCTTGCCAACTGTTGTATTTAGTATTCATTATTAATTTTCCAGTCATGTATCAAAATAGCATTCACTTTTAAGCCGCTTAAAGGACAATTTGGTAATTAATGTTGTATGAGATATAATTCTATTTCTAGCAGCACAAGAAATTTTCTTGTATTTCTTTAATGTGTATTTCCTCTAACAAAGCCTTTTCTTTTCCCTCCTTCTTCCTTCCTCTCTTCTCTCTTCTTTGTTTTGTTTTCTTATTCTTTTATCTTTTTCTTCCTTTTTTTTCCTTTTCCCTTTTTCATTTTCCTTTTCCTTTTTTTTTTTTTTAAAGTGATTTGTAAGTTTTCCACAAGGAGGAAGAATATTTGCTGCTACAGAAAAAACTGAGTCATGTACTAAACTGCAAATGCTCTTTGTATTTCTGAATTTGTTTGTTACAACCCCCACAAATTACTGTGAAATACCATTTCTGTTTGAAAAAGTTTGCCTTGACAATAATTCACTGAGTAAAATTACAAACTGTTTTTATGTGTATATTCTCAAAGAGCTCAAAGCCTCCTCTGTGTATTTTGTCTTGAAGGAAGATCAGGCCAAAAGAAAGAATACTGAATGTTCAAAAGTGTGGTGTTTTTGGCTTCATTATGAGTACTTCGGCTTAATAATTAAAAAAGCATATATATGCAAAATTAACTTGAAAATCCTGGAAACAGCATTTGCATAACTTAAGGAACATCTCATTTTATAGGCATGAGTGGGTAATCAGACACTATTGTGAATGAAGACAAGTTGCCTTTAAATTGCTTTGGAAGCTAGAAAACACTGTCTACTTATTTAAATACCGCTGAAGTGGTAGAACTAATGGTTTGCCAGTGGGCATGATGTCCCACATATTTTTGGGGACAAGGGGAAATGGTATATGGCACTATCCCWTGGTGGTGTTTCTGAAACTATTCTGGAAACGAGTCTAATACTTAGACCGTTACCAATGGATGGAAATACGTGGTTTCAGGTCAGCTGATCAATGGGTAATGTTGAGGTTGCTAACAGCTTTCCCCATAAACAAAGACATGGATGACTTTTAAAAAAAGTATGGATAGGAGTTTTTAAAACATTAAGCTAATGTCCTGACAGTAGAACAGCACAAATTCATTAAGGTCACATTTTTTCTCTGAATTTTCTATGCTGCTACTAACAGTTATTTACTTTCTCTGTCTGTTCCTTCTCTAATAATTTCTGTGTCCTTCCAACAGCACGCTAAGTAGCTCAGGAAAGACAGGAGTTTCGGATCTTCAAGGAGACAGATAAAAAGATCACCTTCTCCCATACAATCACCTTTTTTTTGTGTTGCTTGTGATTTGTTGTTTTACAGATGTGTGCAGGAAAAGACAGCGTCACAGGCAGAGTAAATGCCTCCAGGCTCTCTGTGGGAACTGGATTCAAAGTAGCATTAACTGTGTACTGCAAGGTTTCTCCACCATGGCTCAGAAAATGAATTCCTCCTCTCTCGTGGGTGTGAGCTGTGCTCAGCTGAGAGCACATAATATTTGTTTCTGTCAGGACGTGGTGGGTAGATGTTRATGCTGCCGGGACTGGCATGGAGATACCAGGATGCTTCGTCCCTCTGCCCAGGTGTTCCCCTGCCTGCAAGGGAAAGCAACCCACTCCCCGGTCCTCCTGACCATGAAAGCAGGTTTGACTCCTGTCAGGAAACCCAACAGTTTCCATCTCAGAACAGCTGAAATACGCAAAAAGAACTAAGAAACTTGAGAGTATCCTACACCATACTTTGGCTTCATGCCAGAGACAGCACCAGTGTCAGTAATGAAATGGAGAAATACTAGGAGTCAGTTTTGGGACTCTGGAATTAGAGAGACTTTATATTAATAACGACCTTGTTATTTTGGAAAAGATGACAGGGAAGGAATAGAAATAGCGAGGTGAAATGAGAACAAGGTAATGGACCCTCCCACAGTGACTGATAATGAAGCATTTGCATGTAGAAGGAAATGGAAATCTGTGGACAAGAGCCTCCTGCTGTACAGTTCTCCCAGAAATTTTGGAAGTTCAGAAAAGATTTTGTCAGAGGCAAGAAATGTCTGGAGGCTGTGTTGCATTTAGAGAGTGTTCCCAGATGAAGAAATTTGTAAGGAGAAATGGGTGAGCTGCCAAACTCATAATGAGTCTTTGGGTTAGGGCCAGAGGCCTGTGAGATTGGGGAAAGGCTCAGAGCAAGGATGGGGCCGGGGAGTATGGGGGGAGGTCTTGGACCCAGGGTCTGTCCCAGAGCTGGCAAGAGGTGGAGTCACCTACAGAACCAAGAGCAGCASGTATGTCTGCCAGGAAAGGGGTACTGAGCAGTTTCTAATGTTTACTTCAGGAATTAGGTATGATTGTATCTGAAATGCACTATACCACTTTGCCCTTCTTTGAATTAAAATGAGAAAAAAGAAAAGGAGTGGAAACTAACTTGCACAAAATGTCTCACTAGAGCCAAGAAGTGCTTGGGATTACTGCTATTCTTCATTTACTCTTGGCAACGACCACAAAATGTGTTTTCCAAACAGGAACAACGTTACATTGACTGCTATATACTTCATGCTTGATCTTTGCAAATGAAGCTACTGCAGTTTCCTAGAAGGTGTATGTAGGTAATACGTAGATATGTCTTTCTTCCCATCCGAGTGTTTTGTTCTTTGTATATTTATGAATGAATTGAAAATTTGAGTATTCTTTACTTGTATGACTGTATGGCAAAAAGATTAAACATTCTTGATGAACTTGGAAATATCTGAGAACCTGCCAAACCCAATCTTTCTGGCTGGATATTTAGCTAGGGAAAAACAGAATTCTGGACTTTAAGAACAAATATTTGACACCCAGCAAGTTCATACATTTTGAAACAAATTTGGTAGGAGTTATACTGAGATTTATAAAGAAGTTGTAAAGAAAAGAGAGRCAACTAAGGTTGAGGGCTAGAGGAAAAATGAAATAATAAAATGGCAAAGAAAGAAGAGAAATTTAGGAAGAAGTTTTATAATGTGCTGGCTGGGAGAATAGTTTTCTCATCTTTTATTTAATTCTGAGTGAAGACTTTTGTTCTGTTACTCAAAGATAAAATCTAAAAATAAACCTGGTGTTATTGCTGGCAGTGTCGCAAGACATGTAATTTTTTGTACATACATTACTGTGGAGTGAGCTAAGAAAAACAATATATGGAGTCTTGAAATTGCCGTTAATGCATTGCCTGCTCAGGCAATAGTTTTTCTATGATCTCATTTTTTCTTAACTGATCTCATCCTTCCTTTTTGCTTAAATTGTCTTACTCTATAACAACCATCTTCATGGAACTAATACTTACTTGTTATAAATTACTTTTCCAATGTCTTAACTTTGCTGTAGTATTTACCAAATTGAGCTAACCTCATTTTGCTTTGCATACAGCAATAGCTGCCTTTTAACATTTATCCATTCTCATGTATTAGAATAAAGACATACATAACCAAATAAGTAATATCCAGGTTAAAAAAAAGTATTAAGGAGTCATAAAGATGTAGGACAACAATAGGAAATAAATACCTCATTTTTAAACAATCTTTTCAAGGGAGCTGGCTTGCAAAAACTTTTGAAAAATCACCATCTAAAACTTGGGTTCTTTGAATGTGTTCAGTTTGAATATCCCAAAATGGAAATGTTTGAGGAAATTAAACAGTGCCAGGGGACGTTCTTGGCCATTGGGACCCCACCATTGTTGTTGCTGTTAAATTGCTGGAGCTGTCTCTGGCCCACAGTGATTAGCATTCCCCAAGCAATCCCCGTGCGTGGTTCAGAGGCTACAGGGGGACAGGGATTATTCCCAGTGGGCAGCTTGCATACAGTCACTCTATTTTAGCGGGAAGGTGAGTTTAATACTGTGGATGCAGGCCAGCTGGCCTCTGAGCTTAGCTTGTATCTTAGACTGCTCTCTGGCACTGAGACCAGTGGTGTAAAATGGCCTGCTTCTGTACTACTAAATACCCTGAGCTTACAGAGTGGTTGCATCCACATAGCTTATTAGGATGGGTCCCTGGCTTATGCTGCTTCCCATATCATGCCTGAGGATTGTTTGAGAAAATGTTAATTGTCCTAGGACAAACAATACCAGGAACTGTTCTAATGATTTAACAGCCTAGAAGAGTCAATTCCAAAGCCCAGGAAAACTCCCTGGTGCTGCTGAGAGGGTACAAACACACTCTCAGACAGAGACCCTGAGTGGGTGAGCAAAGTCAAAGCAGTGTGAGCTTCATCAAAGCCAAAGCAGGGGTTCAGGCCTGAGCGTAATTTGCTCCTTGAGAAAGGAGTAGAAGGAAACCTGCAGGGATCAGAGAAAATAATTTAATAGAATTTTCAACTTTAGAGGAAATTAAGATGCTCAGTGTGAAATATTCTTTTAAGCTTTGTTTTGTGTATCTCTCAGTAATTGGATCCCAGCTGGATTCTTCCAAGTAGAACTGAAATTTCCTTGCATTGTTAATTTTGCAAAGGTGGCATCACTGTAACTGTCATTTACGGACAAACTGGATATTGAGTGGAGGAGGAGAACATATTTACTATTGACTTGACCTTTCCTTCCCTTGCCTTGTCTGTCCTTCCCTTGCCTCTCCTGGCCTTGCCTTTGGATAATACAACTCACACTGAGGGGTTTTTTAACTTTCATATTGGCAATACGAAACCTCTGCTGACTTAGAAGCAGGTTTATGGATGAGTAGCTCTTTTCAATGAATATGTCACTTTTCATAAGAAGAGTGGAAGGGAATTACTTTTGGGTACAAGGATGTTTGCCAAAGTTGTGAGAAAGTTCCCTGTTTAAAGTGAGAGCTGGTAAGGGGAAGAAGTTATAGTTTACAGGGCAAGTGCAAAAGCATGCAACTGCTAAAAAGGTATCACTGAAAGTTTATCTGAGGGGATGAGCGTTCAGATCTGTTAGTCATTACTGATTGCCACTCCTCAAAATACCACCCAGATGGAGTTTTCCTTAGTAAAAGAGTTATATTTTATTTTTCATGGAGCCCATCTCAGCTAAATCAACTTATTACAAGGTTATTAAAAATTCCCACCAAGTCAGAAGACAAATATTTTAAATACATTTTAATTTGTAAATGTTTGGTATTTCTATAGATAGAATTTTGCTAGTGAAAGTAGTTTTGAAATATACTGTATTACATTCAGACTGATAGATTTTTCTTAAGCAATTTAGCACAATGGGGTGTGTTTCTGGTAGTACTATCCACTAATGCTGTCCAGGTTTTTTCCCACCAAGGTTCATGCCTGACTTCAAAATACATAACTGAGTCTCTTCAGACTGGGGTCCAAATCTTTATGTTCAAATTAAAAGGATTCAACACCATGGCTCTAGTTTTGACTTGTTTTAAGGGAAGTAAAATAGCAGTCATTCTACCCTTCTCCCTTCTCTGTCCTTCCCCTCATATACACACACACACATACACACATATTCTTAGCCTTTTTTCTGTAGTTATCTTTCTTTCCCCTTGCTTTGCGCCCAGAAATCATATCTTAGCGTTATCTTTGTATTACAACTGTGCTGGAATATTTCATGTTATATTAGTAAAAATAATTAATAATTACATATGCCACTAAGATAATAAGATGGAAAATAGTTAATATGTCAGGATATCTGTATCCCATTAGAACTGGAATTTTGTTTCTGCTCGACTTGGCTTGCATTCAGCATCCTCTGATTTTGAAAGAATAAGCAACCCAAGCATATTCCTATGCTTATGAATAAAGCCATACTGTAGACTGCACATGAATAAATCCAGGCAGTCATTTTTATTGTCATCAGAGAGCATTTTTATTCTATGCCCACAAATGTTCTTGGTAATCTGTGAAAGAGACCTCTGAGATAACAAGTGAGAACAGGCATCTTTCTCACCCTTTGCCTTGGCAGAAGTACATGATTAGCATTCATCAGCAGTCACAAGTGAACTCATGTAAACGCTTGTCTACAGACAGATGTTTTTCCAATTGAGTCTTTGATTGGCCCACTTGTACTTGTGCAGTATGACATGACCTTTAATTGTACAGTCAAATGCTACTTTTCCACTAAGCATTTGCCTCATTCAGTGCACAAGATGGATGAGAGTGCACTGGGAATTGAATTGGGTTGGGCAATAAGRGAAGTTACTGATTAGGGGTATCTCGACTTAGTAAGGTGAGGACGCCATTGCAGTTTGATGAGCATTCTTGCCACCTTTAATCTTTCAAGCCAGGCAGGCAAACAGGCAACTAGCTACCTCACAGGTATATTCGTAGCCACAGGAATTTAAAAACATGAGTGGACACACTGATTGAAGCCATAGGTCTATCTAACCCAGTGTCCTGTCTCTGACAGCAGTCAAAATATGAAAAAGTTTAAGGACAAGACAATACTATCTGCAGGGATTCCCCCAACTGCCATGCTTCTGTGGCTCAGGGATTTCCTAATCTGGAGGAGTCTTTAATTTAAATATGAAACCTTTAATTTAAATATTAAACCTTCACCAGCATCCCATTAAACCCTTTAAAGTCCTTTTAATCTTTTGCCATATGCTGTCTTCTGTGGCAAGGCTCGTGGCTCACCTCCCCCTGCTTGCCTTAAGMCTGCCACGTGCTGGCTTTCTGTCAATGGTCAGTCCCTATCCATTCTCATCATGCAACTCATGCATATGTCTCATATTCTTTCAAAAAAGAAGGATGCTGAGCAGAAGCCAGAGGATGTACCCAGGTTCCCAGAAAGTTTGTAGCATGCTCAGAAGGGAGCCAGCCTTCACTTCTGCCGTTATCCATGATAGCTTGGCCTGCCCGCTTGTGCAATTGTCAGATATAGACATACCCTGTGGTATTTCTGCTTCAGTGACTCTTGGGAAAAAAAGACTGCTGATGACTGAAATAGAAGATTTCAGGAAGCGTGTGAGTGGTCTTTTGGCCAAGCTGAGTGCCACTGTAGACAACAGGATTTTCCCTCTGATGCAGCCACAGAATTTCTGCGTGATGCTGAGCTAGTCCAATAGACGAGACTTTTCCCAGATGGCCATTAATTATGCATTTGAAATCATGGGGTTTGATTTGCAGAAGTGCTGAGCACTCACAGCTGCAGTTGACGTCATTGAGAGCTGTACTTTGTACATGTGAAGTGCTGCTTAATGCCAAGTTCCCTGAAAAATCAGTCCCTTCACATCTTGTATTGGTCACTGCAATTAACAGATGCTTTTGACCTGGATTTCTTCGTGTTCTGTTTTCCCTGTTTGTAATGAAGGACTGATACCGCCCTGCCTCATCGGAGTGTTGGATTTCTAAATTCTCAGGCACTACCAGAAAAAGCATCACAGTGCAGCCCGCTCAAATAGTAACTATGTAATTCAGAGGGGGTTTCCATCCTGCGTGGGGTATGAAGTCAAAATCTCAGCAACGACAAAACAGGGTACGGCACAAGTATCTACCCGCTCCACTGCCATTAGCCATTCCGGGCACTGATCTCACAAAAAAMCCCAAAAACGTATCTGTATACTGATCATGTAACCGGCAGCTTTAGTTATTTACTGGACGCTGAATTTATATTGCCCAAGTAGCCTTAGTTCTGGCATCTCCTATTTTTCCTGTATTTTCCCAGCACTTGTCAGGGTGTTTGTTTAGACAGCATGTTTGAGACAGCAGGTCAACTTGAACCAATTTGCATTTTGAAATTCTTGTAAAGTATTTTTGTTTGCATTTTATCTTCCAGAAAATACTTGCAACAACAAACGTCTGGACCTTGTCTTCATCATTGACAGCTCTCGCAGCGTACGTCCTTACGACTTTGAAAAAGTGAAGGAGTTCATTTTAACCATCTTGCAGTTTCTGGACATCAGTCCTGATGCCACCCGCGTAGGTCTGATTCAGTACGGCAGCACAGTCAAACAGGAATTTTCACTGAAGACATTCAGGAGGAAGCAGGATATTGAAAGAGCAGTGAAGAGGATGATGCACCTGGCAACTGGCACCATGACTGGGCTGGCTATTCAGTACGCAGTGAACATCGCATTTTCAGAGTCAGAAGGAGCTCGGCCCCTGAAGCAGAATGTGCCCCGAATTATCATGATAGTGACGGATGGGAGACCTCAGGATCCAGTGGCAGAGATTGCCACTAAAGCACGTAACTCAGGAATCCTGATTTTTGCCATTGGAGTGGGAAGAGTAGATATGAACACACTGAAGTCCATTGGGAGTGAACCGCATGAAGAGCACGTGTTTCTGGTTGCTAATTTCAGTCAGATTGAAACACTGACCTCTGCCTTCCAGACTAAACTTTGTGGTAAGGTTTTTATCTATAGATTTGAATGCATAGATGAAAGTAAAACATAGAAAAAAATTATGCTTATAATTAAATATGAAACCTTATCTGTTAGAATATATATATTGAAAAAAAGGGAGACTAGCCAGACAACATTCAGAACAGCAGTCGTACATGTGGGGAAAAACTAAATCTGCTTCAAAGTGCCATAAAATGTGATCTAATTCCTAGCGGTCATAAGCAGTGAGGCAAACACACATATCATGATTTTCCTATTCATTGCATAATAGCAATAAATTTACAACCCTCTGCTATTTGAATATTATTCATCTATTGATTTTAAATGTGATCTCCCTTAGTACTGGAACTTCAAACTGATAAACAGTCTTTTGATTATTTAAAAAATTCTATGGAGTTCATGGATTCCTCTTCCAAAGCTTACATATTAATTCTGTGCAAACAATTGTCTCTGCTCATGCCTTGTGACTGGAAATGAGACACAGAGACATGGTAATGTTTTTATTCCATCCATTTTAAATACAGAAAGTTAGGAAAAGTCATTACAGTGATATTGTTCATTCATACAATAAAGTAAATAATATTTTAATAGGTATTAATTTACAACAGAGAAATCACTTCCATCTGTAATTCCCTGATAAGAAATTACCTTTTACAAATATCATGGCATACATAATTAATTTTATTCCAATGTGTGTACTTAATATAATTTTCTTTTTTAGTTTTTCCTGAGAAAAATATAAAAGATCTTCATACAGATTTGGCATTAAGCTGAGCCATTTTCTGCGGAGTCCAGAAAAAGAATGCATGGTGAGATTGAGTGCGTACTCATCTCTAGGGATGCTTTTGCCAGAAAAGAACTGAGACTTATTGTCAGGGTAGTCTGGAGAATTTTCCTTACTTGGTCTTTTCCAAAATTGTTTCAAAGAGCAACAGGGCTCCAGCTGAACTGCATCAGCAAAAAACACCATCACAGACATTCATCAGATAATAGATTTTTTCCCTTCTTCCTTGCTTTATTATTAGCTGGCATAGTAAGACACATTTAAAAACCAAGAAAGAGTAAACTAATCATGGATTGAGAGTTTAAATGGAATGAACAGCAAATGCTTCAAAACTTCATCTTACTGGATTTTTTTAATTGCATTTTAGAAACAAGTCCAGTACAATTACCACTTACGCGTTTTTTTCTGGCTAGCCAGTGTCCAGTAAATGTATTAGAGTTTTATAGCTCACTTTTAATCCAAATACATGTGATCCTCAATAAAACCACCCCCACTGCAGATGGAGGAGTATGGAGGTGGCAAGGATTGCTGCCTTCTTTTCTCAGGGAATGCCTCCGTAACATTGGCTGTGTCAGGAATTGAAGGTGAGATCCAAAAACACACTTAAAAACCCAGGCCCAGATGCAACAGAGAATTTAAGGTGTTAGATTCTTATGGATTTCAACTTAAGGGACTAAATTGCAGATAGGTTCCTTAATATTTTATTGAGTCTGGGCTGTGAAGCAACATTCAGCTTGCTGAATTTCAAGAGAGCAATCTAAGCATCCATAGCCTCTGCTTCCTAGAGCACTTACATTCCTCCTGGGAAATGTAGTTACTTTTTTAAAATTCTTCCCAGTGTGGACCTAAAGACAATGTCATTGTAGCTGAGTTGAACATCTGGACACCTTGTTTCTTTGCTGGAGCAATTGAAGGCACCCCTCTGGTCAAGTCTTTTGGCATGCAGTCTGCTGGGCTTCATGCTGTGGGAAAAGACCTTGGCACCTGACCTGTCCTTGTGTCTGGATTGCCCTTATGTCTGTGGGAATGTGTCTTCATGGTTCCTGTGAAAATAAGAGAAATACCTGGCCAAGTGATGAAGCCCTGTGGGGAAAATAAAAAGTAAACCAAATTAACCACTGTTTACCCATGGATGGCAGAGATTACCCAGTGCTTAGCAGCTATATTCTCAGAAGAATCCGTATAAACTGACTGTGCTCCACCCTCTGCTAAGTCAGACTTTCCTTACAGTTGCTGCCTCTGGCTGCTAAAGATTTGGGGGTGTCAGAAACAGCAGTTGAAGCCAGGAGTTCCCAGGGGCCTCTTTTTATTACCAGGCAGCAAGGTAAAAGAGAAGCAAACAGTATCGTGGGAAATGAGAGGCATGAGGACTGAGCAAGAGTTGAAAACTTGGAAGAAGAGAAACAGAAATGGGAACAGAATCCAGGAGAGGAGGTGGAGATTGAATAGAAGAAGAGTGAGAAAGACAGAAGTTGGAGTAGTCAGGAGCAGATAAAGTCTTTATTATTCTCCTGTAAAGTAGATAGTGGTGTCATCCCCATTTTACACTGGAGGAACGGAGGCACAGAAACAGGGTTAAGACCGTCAAGATCACCCACTAACTTTAAATATTTGATTCAGTGCAATTCCTGTTCTGATTTTCTGGGGCATTTAGCATTTTTAGACTAATATAACATACCAGTCACAGCTCTACAGCCTTCACTTGCAGCTGAGAGAGCCCTGCATTCTTGCAAATCCAGATTCAGGTGTCTCTAGCTGAACACATGCAGTGTGAAGGTTGATGCTTGCTTGAAGATACTGATATTAATGGCTTACCCAAAGTCAAATAAGGACCCCATGACACAGACAGAGATAAAATCTAATACACAAGGCTCACATTCAAATTCCTTAGCTATGAGATCACCCTTTCTATTACTTCAGTCCCTGGCTGTGTCCACCAAACACCTCCTGAAACAAATGAGGTGGAGAAATTATACAGACAGCATCCTCCTTCACCACAGAAATCTGACTGATGACCAGAGTACCACTGATTCTTTGAAATGGGTGCAACAGAGACACTTTGGAAAAAATTTTATGTGATAGCATATTGGAAGATTGGTAACAGATGGTAACAATATATTCTCAGAAGGGACTTACTCATTGGGATGCCTATCACTGAATGCTTCTTTTTTCTTTTTTTTTCTTCCATTTTTTGGTACTCTGTTTTGCAACCTTATGTTCTTTTGATATGGGAGGACTGCTTTTGTAGTAATGTTCTATAGATTCACATTCTATAACATTAGTATATGGTAAGATTTTCTAATGTTTAAACTACTGAAATGAGTATATTTTTCATTTGTCATATTTGAAAGTGCTTCTTTGGTCATAACAAGCTATACCTGATGATGAAAGCTAGTGAAATACAGCCAGGAGGAAACTTCTGTTTAGAAAATTATCAGAGGTCATAAACTTCATTTTCAGAATGACAGCAAGATGAAAAGACAAGAAGTCCAAGCCCGTCTGTATTCACATAAATAAAAGTACTTGAGAAGTTTTATTATGGCAGAAGATTATGAGATCCAAAAAGCTGATTAAGAGATTTGAGAACAGTGGTGGTTTGTATATTAGTAATGAACGCATAACTCTGGTAACCATTCCAAAGACCAGATACATAGCATGCATCTCAAAACCGCATTTTTTTTTTTCCACAAGTACCACACATACCACATGTTAAGTTATTTATCAGGCTTCTGTTGTGGCTGCTAGAAGATTACTGTTAATATCTATTCCATAAATTTTGAGCTTTGTTGACCTAGCACAATAAGGAGCACATCAATCCCTAATTGTTGTTGAGCAAAATAGATTATTTTCCACACAATGTTCTCTGAGAAGTAATTCACCTATGTATTATAGAAATTACATACAAGCAATGCTCCAGTGGAAAGAAAACATCAAGGAGATTTCTTAATTCCCAAGTACTGATCTGGAGAAAAATAGTTCAGCACTGAACTTGACAGAATGGGTCCACTATTCTTTTTCTTTCTTACTGCCTCAGTCTGTTGCATTTTATTACTTGCTATTAGAGACATAAAATAGAAATAGATTAAAAATAGACTCAGAAAGACTTATACTCTGGAGTGTAGCTCAGCTCAGCTCCCACTTACTGAATCTTGGAGATGCATGACCTCAGTGTGGTCATGTATTGCTTGTATGTTCCTCAACATTAATATCTAAGCAAGCAGGATACTTCATCAAGTTGTTTTCTAGTCATTCTTCTTCAGTGCTGTGTGGTGATTTTCTTCATTTAAGAACTTGAATGTCCTCTAGAACAGTTTGTACTTAAATTCCACTTATTTTCTAAATTTGAATGTCGTAGGTTTGTTTCATTGTCTTCTTGGGACCACCAAGTAATCAGTGTTTCCAGATACTCTATTGTATATTTTTATTTTGTTTATATCTCCATTCCACATTGTAATTTCGTGTCCAAAAACATGCCACCAATGTCAACCAGACAGAAAATACCTAAATTCCTACTTTTTTAAGGAATAAATAGATAGTACTGTTTGTTAAGGATTTTTTACAGTCTTATAGTCTTAAGCTTCCATTTTTGTCTTTACTGTCAACACTTAATTTGAAATTTCTAAATTACTTCACGAAAATTTTCTACACTATTTTTTTTTTAAGTTGTGACCACAAGTAGGTAAGACCAGCAGTTAATAACGTTTTACTTTTTTTCTTGCAGTGCCCCATATGTGCAGTACAGTTGAGCATCGCTGTGATCACTTCTGCATAAACACCCCTGGCTCCTACATATGCAGATGTAAACAAGGATACATTCTGAATGCTGATCAGAAGACTTGCAGCAGTATGTTATCTTTCTTAACTTTTCTTTTTCATGCTCCCAAAAAGTGCTTAACATCACATACCCTTTTTGTTGGGCTCATAAAGAAGGACTGAGCTCAGTATATAATTAATCGTAATCATCAGAAAGAGTCTGAAAAGGTGAAGTTGTAATTCTTTTTCTTGTTTTGTGTAAATGAAGTTCTTATAAACCTTTCTGAAGTACATCAAGCTAATTTTTATACACAGCTCTGCAGAGGTACATTGTAACTACATAAAATTGCATTTGAATTCTATTGGTTAGTAAGTTCAACAATGAAGCAACAATCAAAGAAAGAACTGTTTTAGCATCTCACATGAAGTGAATCCAACTACTTTAGTAACTTGTCTAGATAGTAACCAGTACTAAATAATACAGAAAGGTGCAACAAACCTCATACTAGAGAACTGTGGAATAACTTGCCATTCTGAAAAGCTCTTCCTAACTGCTGCTCGATATATAAGGGTTTGCAACCATGCAAACAGTTTCAAAAGTCTTGCTTATGCTCTCATTTCCTTCTTTAAAAGGGTTGACTTTTTTCGGTTTTAAGTAATTGGCTTTGTAGTTTATAATAACAAACTGTATTTCACTTTAATTGTGATCTTCGTAAGCAGTATTTCTTTTGTCCATTTTAACTTGCTTCCTAGTAATTAACAGCAGACTACATTAGATGGATATGCCAAATTTATTTTTGTATCCACCATTATTTTAAAGAAATTATGTAATACTATTCTTAATTACTTGTGGAAAATGTACTTGCTAAAAATGCAGTTTCTCATCCCACGACAGTGCATGGATTCAAGTGAAATTTGCCAAACTGGTTTTAGCCAGAAGAAAAATTTTGGAAAACGTCTTTTCAAAAAGCTGGAGGAGACAGTCATCGTGAGAGCATAGGATGTACGCCTCACAACTGATAATTTAGAATTCAGGTGAAGGATGCAGGCTCAAATCCTATCCTTGTGTTTGAACTCACATGTTCCACATCTCAGGAGAGTGCCGTAAAACAAACAGGTAGCTTGGGATTAAAGGGTTCTTAGTCTCTCTTGCTTAGTGTTGTATTTTATATCAAATACTTAATGACCACTGAAACAGCGAGAGTATGTCAGTATCTGAGGAGACTCTGCAGCTTGGGGATTAGAGTCCTTACATGTGTGCAGTGGGACACATGGTTTCAGTCAGAGCCTCAGTTAATAGGAAGGGGAACAAAAGAATGTCAGCACCGGAGTGATTTGGGCATTGTTGCTGCTGCGTGGTAGCGTCTTCAGACCCTTTGGGCTATAGCAGGAAACTGCTTTTGAGTTGTTCACCTCCTATGCTGTCAAGCTATGGGATGAGTTACTTTTCGGAATCTCTGTTTTCTAGTCCTTCTCACCAGCATCCTTCACCAAATGTAGACATTTGTCATATGTATGTGTGTGAATTATAGGGGAATGTTTTGTGTAAAATGGAACAAAGATAACACTTTATTTGTGTTTCTGTTTCGTTAAGAAGACGCAAAAAAATTCAATCCAATCTGGAATATTTCCTCATTATTATTTGGTTTAGCAGCTGAGCCAAGACAAGAATAGTGACAAGAACAATTTTTCACACAGACTATTTTCTCTGCTTCTGCATATTTGCTATAGCTCTTCAGAAAGAAGGTGGTCAGAATCCCAAATGATGGCTCCAACTATGTAATCACATTTCAATAATATTCTCTAACCTATTCTTTTCATCGTGTCCCTCTTAAAATGCTTCTCATTTAAAACTTTTGTATCCGTTAAACCTTTCTTTTAAACCCTCCTCATCCTATTGATTTTCTTAAAAGAATTTTTAAGAAAGAATTCTTTTGCTTTCAATTTTCTGGAAATCATTTGAAATTAAAAATTTCTCTTTTTTTTTCATTTCCTCACACACATTTTCCCCATCCTCACCCRTAACATCAATTTTGACAATTGAATTTCTTTTTGTAAGTCAATAAAAAAAAATTAATTACAAGTATGAAAAATTCTTTCTTTAGTATGTCTTCTTCTTTTTTGTTGTGTTACATTTCCATAGTTTTTATCAGCTAATAGTTCAGCTTTTGGGCACTGCACTACTTCAAATTACAGGTAATTTCCAAGAGAGTTTTGGAATTGTATGTGTTCACAGTTGTTCAATATGTTCCCTCTCCACCATTTTTCGAAGCCCATTGCTGTGTTGCTTTACCTTTTTTTTAGCTATGACTCAGTCTTGTATTAGTTTTCCCCACTTACCTGTCACACATGATTTGCTTGACTGTGTACTCGCTTTGATCATCAATCAGATGATACTAGATTGCAGTTTGCTAAATATGAAAGGGAAATGAGTCATTCAGTGTCTAATGGACTTTTTTCTACATCACCAAACTATAAACTAATTTTAGCAATTAGCACTGGAAATCTAATATCGAGAGCCATCAAACTGGCTTTAAGTGTGTTAGGATGGTGCAAATCATTGGTGAAGGAGGGAAACGATACCGTAGCAATCTAGACAAGGTCAGACCATTATGTCTAAAAACTCCCCAGAGAAGTAACAAAATTCATGAGGAAAGGGGACCAAGCCTGGACAAACTGGAGGTAAGAAGAAGCATGGCCATAGAAAAACCCACAGTCTGACCATTTTAGTTACCTTCATTGGCTGCTGATTGTCCACAAGTGCACAGAGACAAGATGTTCCTCCCTTGACCTCGTAAGTAAAATAAAACTTCATCATGTTTATGTTTAGTGCAATACATGATCAACATAAACCAGATGTATTTATCTAAGGGTTGGATGTATTTGTCAGCTATTTCATGAACAAATATTTTCCTCACATAGGTATTTTAACACTTTCTAAATTAAACAATGCAGGAAAGATGAATGGCATGTACCTGAAGTTATACTCTTTTTTTCATTCTTCTGTTCCTTTTTTTTATATTGTGAGAGTACAGCATATCAGTATTCATTTCTTAAAAGCCCTTAACCAAATGGCTTCAGTCAGCAATGAATTGACAACTTTGCTTCAGGCTGGAAAAGGGTGCGTTTCTCTTTTGAATAGATGATAGTTTTGTTCCTTTTTACATTTCATTATAACATTATTTCTAAAAAAATTATTTCCTTGCATTGAAGGAAGAAAATCTGCCATACTTGAGATTTGTTGCTTTCCACGTGAAAAAAAAAAAAAAGGGCAACTCGGCTATCTTCCAGAACAAAACTAGGGAAACAAAACGTTCTTTTGTTTAACTTGAAATATTCTTACATTTATTTCATTAAGATGGTTTTGCATCCATGCAAAGGATGCTCCTTTCACATACTCTGGTCTAACTTTTCTAAAGAAGAGTGGTTGTGTCAGATAATGGCTATTCCTTACTCATTACGCTGTATTTGTTTGTTTAAATTAATCTCTTCCATTCTTCTCTAGAGATGTTAAAATCTTACATTAATACACAAAATAGATAAAATGTAGCTGAAACAAGCTGGAAAATTATCTATTTGTGTTTATACTGGAACAAGAGAGTTAAACGACTCTTTATGCTGTTCATCATGCTGCTTGATATGAAGCAGACAGCTATAAAAGAAAATTCTTATCTGCTTGGCCAGTTTCCTCAAATGTGTTCCAAAAGCCTTGTTTGTAGCTGTAAATGATCATTATGTGTTGAGCAGTCTTTGGGCCTGATCCTGAGCAACACAAAGTTCTCTGTTTTCCAGAGATTTCACTGGAGAAACTTGGGGTTCTCAGAAAGCTTTAGTCTGTTGAAAAGAAAGCCCGATGTGCTTCATTCGGCCAGGTGCTGAACTGACCTTATTTATCGTAGTAATTTTTCTAATGAGATCTTTTCTTGGGAGGGGTAACTTGTTATGGTACTTTGCGCAAAACTGAAAAATTGTAAAACTGAGAAATGAAATATCCCCAAGTCTTTTGGTGTTGTGTTTTCCTTTTCTTTCCCTTTCCAACCTTGTCATCGTTTATCTGGGAGGGTTATGCAAAGAAGGAAAAAAAAGACACAACCACATTTTTTTTTCCAAAAAAACTTAAGAATGCCCTTCAAACTTTTTAGAGAAACATACAGTCAAGCAACTCTACTAGGCACCATTGGCCCATCAGTACTCGTTGCCTTCAGCTGAAGGAATGAGCTCCTCAGCTTTGAGTGATTGTTCCTGCTGGCATAAGTCTTTCACTATTTGACAGAACATTGGCATGATCTGTGTTAAAATGAGCTCATCTCTAAAGAGCTGTTCATAGCTTCCTGAAATTTATTTTTTATCTATAGTCTACCTGTGCATTATAGAAGGTCAGAGAAAGAATTTCATATTCTTGCAATTATGTTTTGTAGCTCAGGACCTTTGTGCTGTGGAGAAACATGCCTGTGAGCAGATTTGTGTGAACACACCTGGGTCTTACGTCTGTCAGTGTTACGAAGGGTATGAGCTTGATGGAAATGGAAAGAATTGTGTTGGTGAGTATGAGTTTAGCAATTCACACTTATCTCTTAACACAGGAGATTCAATGTAAATTAATATCCATTTTAGCCATAGACAATGATGGGAAGCGCTCTTCTCCTGTATGAGTGGTAGATAAGGAAGAATACATATTGGCATGTTTGTAGGCCTTTACTAATGATGAATGGTAACTTGGGAAAATTGTTCCAACTAATTTCACACAGAAAGTAACATTGCTGTTTGGAAACAACACACCAGATGTTTCATTCTAGATCCATGTAGGTGACCAGCAAGGTACTGGCATGATATATGTGACCATTAAAAAACAAAAAAGCCAGACAAACTCGGTAGCTCYTCTTCAGACAGAAGTTATACATGGAAAAACTTGAAAATGGACAATTTCTTGCCATTTCTCACTTGGTTTTATGGTCATGCCAGGAGAGATTTCAAACTCTTTTTGGGAAGATGTCTTTAAGGGAAGTTTAGCCCCCCTTAAGATCCCATCTACTATGTGCCTTTAATTTTCGTTAAGGGCGGTAAAGAAGCAAACATCAGCTCTAAGAATTACAACTCGAAAGAGTGAGTGTGGAAATACAGTATAATAATTTTTTAACACAAAACGTACTTCCCTCTCTATTACCATATAAGTATCTCACTCTTCTTCCCTGTTTATACACAGTAAATACTTTTAGGATAATCTTTTCCACTAGCCTATTAGCCTTCTCATAAACTTTTCATCTTATGCTACATTTTGGGAAAATACTGTCTTCTAGTATCCACCACAAAAAAACCCTAGTGAGTCCTTGAAAAAAAATTACCCTATTTGTTAGGTATTCTCTTCAGACAAGTAGTTAAATACATGCTTAATTTTAAACACATGCTGAAATCCCATGGAAGTGAATCCAAGTGAATCCTTGGCCCCACATCTGCCACAGGCCACCACAATGGTGGTAAGTCCAACAGCTTACTCTTTCGTGTCATTTTAAACAACTCTAACATAATATAATCTGTCTCTTACTACCTTCTGAGAGCTATTACCTTGCAGGATAATCCTAATTTGTGATGCAAAATAGATGACAGTTTATGGAACTGAACTTTCTGCATGTAGTTTCACATGGGACATACAAATGAGGTTTTGAGGTTTTTTTAGACCTTTCTGGAAAATCTTGTAAAGGAGACTATGTATAGTACTGAATCAGTAGTGATAACTCTCAGTTTTCATTACTCTTAAGCTAGTTAACCATTCCTTTCTGTGAAATATTTATTATCAAATGAGCAGGATCAGAAGAAAGATCTTGATGTACACATATACCAGAGACCACTGAATACAATGACAATTTTGCAAAAAGCAGTGGCTTCATTAAGGTTACTCTCTCCTCTTCATCCAGAGAATGAAGAGAGAGTTTCGGTAGGACATACACATCGTGGTTCTCTCAAAGAGCCAAAAGTTTCTCTCCAAGATATCTAAAACTTCTAACTCCAGCAAAAGTAAATGAGAAAGTGCAGAAAACTCATTTCACAGACAGGTTTATTAAGTTCTCTTCCTCCTTTCTGATGGGCTAATTTCTCTGGTTAAGGATCAAAGGCAATGCTAACTGCTTTATTGGCACGTGTGTCAGCCAGTTACCTGAATGGCGATAATTAAATAAAATCTCACAACCAGCAGCTCACAACATATCTATTCAAAGTGACCACTGAATGGCCAACCATTCTGAGTGTTTGCAACACACAGTTATGAACAAATTTGTAGACTAAACAATATTTGAAACTGTCTGCTCAGTGATAAGTATGGCTGGCAGAGCACTTTGCCTTTTTAAGCAGCTTTTCATGTTAACTGCCCTTCTTTCACATGAACAAAATCCTGTCAGTTAAACTTTGGTGGTAATGAGCCATTCTTTCTCCATCACGCTGCTGGACACTAAAGTCCCTCCACCTTCTTGGTGTTGCTGGACATGCTGTCCTCTCTTTCCTGGCACTGGTGCTAGACTGTCTCCGTATTGCTGCAGCTGTTGGGCTTGGGACCTCTTCTCCTGGCAGTGGCTTGGCTGCTGGCACCTCTCTGCAGTCCTGGCACTGCTAGATTTTTTTGGCTGCTTTCTAGGTTCTTACGAGTCTTCCATGAGTCTGCTCTACTCTTCCCCCACATTCTTTTTCATCCTCCTTATGCCTTTACTTATTCTGTAACCTTTTCTTCCTACCCTTTTCTTCTACCCTTCTCTTTATTTACTTCATTCTCCTAAGCCTGAATAACCTATATAAACATCATAGGAGTGAAACAACAATACAAGAGAAAGGTAACCTATGCTTTTCCACAGTTTAGAGMGGGTAATGTAAGCACCCAGAGTGCAGAACTGGTAACTGGAAGTAAAAGATGGCTCTCATCACTTACTAACTAATTCCAAGCAAGAAAAACTGAGTGGAACAAACATGGGGAGATGACAAATAAATTAATTGCTTGCTCACTAAAAAGATAATTAATTCATCCTTTAGAAAAGTTTCTTATTGAAATAGGCATGGGCTAACATTAAAAAGAGTGAGATTTCTAAGTGTTCACATTCTAGTGTATATCTCATGACTCAGTGCAGCAATATGAAAACAATAAAACTTTAAAAAAATAGGAAAATATTATTCTGCTTTGCTCTATACAAACTGTGTATATTTTCTGCATACCAACGAAAGGATTACAGTACTTCAATGTAAGAAATATAGATTTATATTTTTTCTCAGTCTTTTCAGGAAGATTTAACTCCATGAACAACTTACCTACTTGCTGACTGGAATCCTGTTGACAAGTTTCCCTTCTAAGCAAGTACCACCAAAATGAAACATGAAGCTAAAAGTGAAATGAATTTGTAGGTCAATTACTAGTGCCAGTCTGCAAGGCTAAGCCTGCCTGGAATTAGGGCAATTTGTGTATAAAAATTATTGAAAAAAGAGAATAATACTTATCTCCAAAAGTAACTGTCAAGAAAATGTTCTCATTTCTTAACTGTGTTAATGGAAAGACATTATTTAAATTGTTATGCTCATTATTGTTACAGGCCAACAGACCTTCTTCTGTGAGTAAGAGGTCCCCAGAAGGCTATAAATGGAAAAAAGCAAGCCTGGAAAAATTAGTTATTTATTTCGTTGGGTTTTTTTCCCTTCTGTCCACAGTACATTAGCAGCTGCATAGCCATAAGAAGGCACAGTTCCTCCCTCAAGAGGTTGTCATCTGAAAGTGCTTAGGGTCATAGTTGCTCAGATGTTGATAATAAAGCATTCTAAGACCTGTTTAGTTGTCTCTCAAACAACAAAGCTTGTGAAAGGGCTGGAAGGCATGTCCTGTGAGGAGCGGCTAAGGACTCTGGGCTTGTCTAGTTTGGAGAAAAGGAGGCTGAGGGGTGATGTTATTGCTCTCTGCAGCTTCCTGAGGAGGGAAGTGGAGAGGGAGCTGCTGATCTCTTCTCCCTGGTATGCAGTGACAGRAYRYRTGGGAATRGTTCAAAGCKGCACAARGGGAGGTTTAGACTGGACATTAGGAAGCGTTTCTTTACCAAGAGGGTGGTCAAACACTGGAACAGGCTTCCTAGAGAGGTGGTTGATGCCCCAAGGCTGTCAGTGTTTAAGAGGCAWTTGGACAATGCCCTTAACAACATGCTTTAACTTTTGGTCAGCCCTGAAGTGGTCAGGCAGTTGGACTAGATGATCATTGTAGGTCCCTTCCAACTGGAACTATTCTATTCTATTCTATTCTATTCTGTTCTCAACTTTATAATCATTAGTCGGGCAGTTGCAGGTATTGTGGTAGAAATGCATTTTGTTAGGGTTTAAATGCAGAGGAGGACGTGACTTTGTGGAGTGACCCGTATGGGCTGTTTCCCAAGTATGATGCTGGATAGAAAAATATCATATATTCTTTGGCCTCTTATTTCTTAATGTGTCTTTTAAAAAATGTGCATGTTGTTAGAATTAATTTAAGAGGAAAGTTGACTAATTGGATGACACATTATATCCTTGAAATATATATTCAGTAAGTATGTTTTTATATGAAGCTATTCAGTCTGGAAACAGGAAGGTGCTTGCCAGGAAAATAGTCTCACATAGTAGCCAGTRAGTAGTCTAATTTGACTTGATTCAACACAAATATTCTGAAGGGTTAAAAGAAGCTCTTTCAAAGTAACTAAATGGATTATCCGCTTTCCTGACTAGATGACCTTGACTGAATATCTTAGCACACTTGAGTATATGCATGATTTGCAAAGTCAGGGCTATTGAAGAAGGAACTGATTTCATTAGAACAAATTGCTGCCTCTTAAAGTAATTCAGGCGGCTCAGCAGTATAAAGTAATGAAAAAATTACTCAGTTGGCAAAGAAGGGGAACCTGTCTCGTTAAATGTCTGTGTGAAGCTGAGCACATTACTATCTTCTGCAGAAAGAATCAGGTAAATTTGCCTAATGTGGGCCTGGCAGTTCTTTGGGGACAGAACACCTGCTTTGTGACTTATCTTTAATTTCTTCTAAGACTTTCTTTGTGAAGAAACAGTTTAACCTGGAAAGAAATTTAAAAAAAAATCATTTAACTTCTTTAGCACTTTTGAATGGCCTTGACTGAGTAAACTCTAAAGTATTACCTTATTACCCTTTGGCAATCTATCTTGTAAATATGGCTTTGTGTAATAAATGACCAGACTTCTGAAATAAGTGACTGGACTAGCTATGATATTTTATTTCTCTCATACAAAAGGTGTTGTATAAGCAAAATATCAGTGGTGAATAACAGCCTGAAGCTCTCAGGCTTCATAGCTGCAGCTGCTTTCTACAGGATGAATATGAAGTACATTAGAGGGAATGAATGTCCTGTGACAGTCCTCAGCGTAGAAGGTATTGCCATGGGTCTCCTATATACTCAGGCTACGGGAACAGCTCTTGARAACTAATACAGCTGGGAGGGAACTAAGGAAAAGTAGAGCAATTCCAGGAGTGGGACCGGAGGCACAGAAGACAGAACTAAATCAAACTAACTTTGCTACACCCTGGTCTACAGTGTGAACATCTGGACAGAGTTACTGACTGAGRCATGGTTTCCAGATCTGAGAAAACATGTTGAGAAGGCTCCTGACAATCCGAGAGTTGATAAATGTTCAAAGGGTAGAAGAAATGGTCCAGGACTCTCATCAAATCTCATTTACCAACTGGTATTGAAAGTGCACTACTTTTTGCAGAAAGGCTCTTCGGGACAGAAATTATGTCAGCTTTTCCTTTCTTTATAGCTACTRTGTGTAACTAGTACCATAATATCTATGCATAATAGTTCTAATTTTGGTTTTTTAATTGTACATGTTGGTCTTGTTCTTTTTCAGTTGTAGACTACTGTGCTTTGGATAACCAAGGTTGCCAACATGAATGTGTTAACACTGAGGACTCCTATTACTGTAGATGCCACCCAGGGTTCATTTTAAATCCAGACAAAAGAACTTGCAGAAGTAAGTTGTGATAAGGTTTAATTATGAACAGTTTGTACTTCTCTCTTCCAGTTCTCAGCAGTAATACTTCCACTGGTCCTGGGAACGCTGAATAATGCGTCAGGTATAGAAAATGTTAGCGTGCCCTGGAAGCCAAAAGTCTTGAAAGCAATGCAAGTTGTTTTGGGGGGTAGTTTGGCTTTTGGGGGGAGGGGCTAAGGGTAGGGAGCCTTCGTATGAACAGGAAGCTTTTAACATGAAACCAGGCTCCTTTTCAACAGTAAAAGCCCAAAGCTTTGTCTTGCATAGTCTCTTTGAATATCCAGATTTTTCAGTTAGAATATCATCTCCCTAGCTGGGTAAACAAATCTGTACAAGAAAATTTGTAATCAGCTTGGTCTGTAGGACAAGCTAAAATTAAATAGAGTAGTTCCACAATCAGAGGAAACATTGCAGCCTATTTTCCTATGGATTTTTCTCAAGAGTGAGTTCTTTGATAGTGTGCCAAAGCTCTGGCAACATCAGTATCTTCTACCAAGCTTCCATGTTTCTACCAGGTTATAATAACTTCATGGCTTTGCTTGTTTGTTGTTTGTCGAATTTGATTGATACCAGGCTAATAAGCTCAAAAATTACCAGAGTTAGGAGTGGATATAAAGCGGAGGGGAACTGACAGACCAGAAGGGACTCTTGCCAAGGCTTCCCTAATTGGGAAAACAAGCTAAAACTTCCACAGTGTTTAATGTCATAACTCACTTTCAGGAAATGTGAAGGGAAAACCTTAATGTACCTTCCTAGTTCCCTTTCTTCATAAATATGGGCCTTGATAAAGAAATGTTACTGTTGTGTCTGTAAGCAGACAAACTCCATTAGTTTTAGGTGAGTGGAACTGCTGATGCCAGTGGTGAATTAGCCCATATTATTAAATAATGTGTTCAAACATTATTTCTCAAAAAAAGCATCAATATAGCACTGCATTTCTGTGCTTTTTACAGGGGGCATTTCAGTCTTTATGATGAGAGACTATGTTAACCTATAGACTGTATTGTGTATTATGCTTGGTATCTATTTCACTTAAATTTAACATTTCGAAAGCAAGCATCTAATCCAGGCTGTACATCTGACCTTATGATCAAGGGAAAGAGACACACACTTCTAGAAGGCAACTGCTCACAGCTCTGACACAAATTTATGGAAGTGCCTGTATTTTCCTTGACTATGCAGGGAGCCTGGATGACCTGCCAGACTAGACACCTAATTTTTAGATGGTCAGAGTCAGGGGAGATGAATTTTCTGCCTCCCCAAGGGCCAGAGTACAGTTTGTACTGGTTCACATTGCTTGTAGATTGTATGAACTCACCCATTTGTCACATACCTGTCAGCTAAGGTCTGGCTAAATTCTCTTATACTTCCACATATACTTCCACATCCATATATTTTTGAAATCTTACTATTATGTAAGTGCTTTCCACTGCCCAAGCACAAATTTTTGCTAATTTCTTCAATTTAAGAATGTGGATTTTAAGCAGTGTTTTCTCCCCCAGTTCAAACTGAACAAAGACCTTAAAACTGTATAAACATTTGATATATCTTGAGTGGGTTTTAGCTTTTGGTCTAACTGTATGAATTATTTTAACCTGTTTAAATTGATGAACTACAGAATGCTGGAAGCTGAGAGAGTGTTCTGAGAAAGTAGTATTTCAGGCTTGTCCTGTCTCTATCCTCTGACTTAGGTATCTATTGCTTGAGACAGCACATTGAGCTACATAGACTGTCAGTCTGACCATGTGCTGCTGTCTTTGTGTTGGAAACACTCCACCACCACATTCCCAGTGTCATTTCCCCTCTGATCTTGACCAGAAACTCTCAGCAGGCACATCTATGGTTTCATGTTGGATCTCTGTGGAATGGAGGAGGTCTTTAACATATAACACAAAAGTACACTCCTCTGCAAGGGAGTGCAAGCTGGGAGCCAAGGATGGCTACAAGGCAAGCAGGGTCAGTAATGTCTCTGACACGGCCTTTGGTCCCACAGTAACCAAAGACGAAGAACAAAACAGGTCCTGTGACAGTAACCAGGCTCAGCCAACAATCCAATGATCACCAGACAAGTCCGTAGTGTCAAGAGAGGTCAGAGGTCAATTCAGGAAATCAAGTCAGCCAGTCAGCAGGTCGGGATCAGCAAAATGCAAGGCTAGGCACAGGCGTACCTATAACATAGCTCAGGCAGGAACCAAGGGTGAGAGCCTGACATTAAATGCAGCTCCCAAGCCAAGGGGCAGAAGCCACAGACAAGGCTTCTCACACCTCTGTGAATCTCTGCCATGTTAACTGCATTCTGTTTTGTTGTAAATGCTTTAAATTAGTTTAAAATTAAGGGAAAAAATTCCATCAGGTTGCAGTTAGGGAAAAATCAAAGTGACTGGACATGGTAGGCCATAGAGATTGATTCAGAAGGAGTAGTCAGGGAGGAATGAGCAAATACTATGTCAAATCATTCTCTTTCAAGATCATGTCCTGAATCTAGGCATAAATAAAACTTACTAAGTCACTTTTCCTTACACTTGATATCTTCTGAGCCTTCCCAATACGATAAAGCATGAATGAAAGAACTGTGTAGCTCTTAATGCTGCGAAAGTCAAGACAGCATGAGAGCTCTTCAGAGCAAAAGTGTCCCYTAGCTCCCGTATGTTATGAATCACACTGCCTTTGAGTCAGCATAAACAACATGAAGAAACAAACTTCAGATCACTGGATTTAAAATGTCTGTAAATTTAAAACCTTTAACATAAATTTCTACATATTTGGCTTATGTACTCAATCTCGGGGATGATCGCCAGCTAGCCAAGACTCACACCCATGCCAGACCAGATCTCTGCATCAGCAAGCAGGCCTGGGCCGAGGGTGCCAGCTCCCGAGATCTCGTGATTATCTCAGAATCCTGGCTTCCCTTTCAAAAATAGAAAGTAAGCTTTCATGTTTGTGGCTACAAAGAAAAGCTTAAAAATTTGAATGTTATCAGTATGGTCATGCATATCTGAAAATGTTTCATCTGGGAATTATTCCAAACTTCTTAGAATGAAATACAAGGAACACAGCTCATGAGGGCAACCCTGCCAACACCAGCAGAGTACTCCATGTGTGGCTGGAAGGGAGCAGCAAATTCAGATTATCAGTGAGGCAGGCAGAAGTCATTCCTAGCTACTAAGTTGACTATTAAGGGAACTTCTGCCACTCTTGCTGCTCCCCTCAAGAGGACAGATGGTAGCTTCTACTTGTACTTAGGGGTGCTGAGCCTCAACTGTTGTTCTTTAAGGAAGGCCCCTGTTGGAGTTATGGGTGGGTTCACATGAGCTGTAGCTGGTAGAGGCCTTCTGTTAGCATCCTTAATCTGGCCTGTGTTAATGAAGCCCTGTGAAATGTATTTTTAGTGTTCCCAACATAATAGCCTCAACATTCCAACAAAGATAATAATACATATTTTTCAATTCTTGTGGTCATCTTCAGAATCAGTTACCCACGAAAAATCTGTCCTGCACACTTGAGTTAGCAAGGATTTGAGCAGGTAAATGCAACACAGCACTGAGTAGGTCCAGAATACATACAGCTATATTCCTCTGGTGCACACACGTGGCTTTATGGTTTCTGTCTCTTCAGTGCACTCTTGAACAAACAATATTTTCTAATTATTTTTTTAGTAAACAGATAAGAGATCCCTGTGTTATGTATATGTGTATGTGCATATGCTGTCATAAAAAGCTTTGGTAAAGTAAATGTTCTATAAATATATGAGGTGGAGTTCATAAAGGATAAAATAYTCCTCTCAGGTTTTCTTAGAAAGTCACATTCTACTTTGTCCTGAAAATATAGGTGGTTTATTATTGCTAAGGGCTTTCATCATATATGAAGGCTCAATTGCATTAGCCTGCCACACATACAAGGAAAGAACAGTTCCTGCCTCAGGAAGCCAATTACCTTTGGGAATAATAATTAACCTCTGAATGTCAGTTTTCAGGTTGTGTAATGAGGTGTTCAAAAGCGCCTGCATGTCTTTAAAAATGCGAYTTACTTGATCTGTGACTTGTTTATCTATATTTAGCAGTGCTGAGGAGTTAAGACCATTCTTTCACTAGTATAAATTAATTAACTCCACTGATATAAAACTAAATGATGGCCAGATACTGCATCTAAGTGAATGTCAGGTTCTTTGACTTCATCAATAGTGGTAAACACTATGTGGTAAATATCCCAGTGCTTACAGCACAATTACTTTCCTTTTTAAGGTGCTTTATACACAAGTAGTAACTGTTTCTAGACTTTGCTCGTCTTTCCTTTCATAAGCATTTTAGATGGAAGAACTATGTAGCAAACACCCAGAGCTGTTAAGACACCGATGCTCCTGATGACCTGATTGTCCTGCTTTGATATAATGAATGACATTCAAATACGTTGGAAATACACATTTGTGTATTTATTACAGATCATGTCTAACTTGCTCTGACTAAAATAAAGAGGCAATTTTGATGAGGCAATGTATAGGACTTAGCTGCAAGATGTTAAGAAATATTTAAAATTCTAACTGCTCTACTGCGTGTAGTACACGTGTTCTCGAAGAATTCCTTGAAGTATATATATCAGGTATACCTAAGTATAGCAGATATTTGGAAAAAAGGAACATTTTATTTTCATAGTTTGAAACAGTATGGTAAAAAGTCAGAATGGTGCCTAGAAAAAAAAAAAGGCTAAAGAAAACAAAATAACTGGGTTATACCTAGCTTATTTCTGAGGAATTATATTCCTCACTGACACAATTTTTTCCCATTTAGGACCAGACTATTGTGCTCTTCAGGACCATGGCTGTGAACAGGAATGTGTTAATACAGATATTTCCTATTTTTGTCGATGCCAAGAAGGGTTTAGGCTTAATCCAGATAAGAAAACATGCAAAAGTGAGTAATCCTTTGGACATAATAAAGTTCATCTGCTTTTATTTCTTAAACGTCCTGTGAATGGTTTCCCTTCTGAAAGGATGAAAGTTTTCTTTATAATTAAGGTTGAAACAAATGTTTCTTTATAAACTTGAATTTTAACTGAGCCAGTCATGCTGGAAAAATATACACTTTGCTGTTTTGTAGACCAAATTGTATATTAGATATTTTCTGAAGAGATTTATGGAAACCTGAGGAGTAATATAGGAACCAGAGTGGCTCAAAAACAATAAGTTCATTACTTATTTGAAACTTTTTGACCTTGTCTTGTAGTGACACAAACAGCTTTTAAAAAAAAAAAAAATCACCTTGCTTTGCCAAGGACAGATGTATTTCATTAGCTTGGGAAAGTATTGGATAGGTAACGAAGCTATTAAAATCAACTTAAAGTCACACATGAAACCCCACAGTTTCCTAAAAAAAATTGTAAAAACAGCCTCAGCAACATCAGGGTTCTAAACCAATCACACATACTATTTACTTTAAAAAGACTTTCATGTTACAGCTCTTTTTGAGTGGGGGCCTGGAATCACAGCAGATTTTCAATGTAATGTTGTTAAAATTTAAGGAGAATATATGCAGCAAAATTAACTAGCCTTATCTGGTGACTCAGTTCTTGGGGGGAAGAATTGTACTGCTGATATTTTATGAATAAGAAGCTTGTCTGGAGCAACATAATTATGTTTCTAGATGCTCATAAAATTTATCTGGTTTTGGAACTGTCTTTCCTTTCAGTCTTAAAGATGCATTCTCATGAACCGTCTTTGTCTACACAATGCTGGTTTTGCAGCAATTCATGCCTATTCTGGTTTTTATTATCTATATGGTATTTTAATACATTCAGGTTTTTATAGATTGAATGTGCCTTGGTGAGTATAGGAGCAAAAGAACTGCACTGCGTAGAATATTTATTGCCAAGGATGTAACTGCAAATTAAAGGCAAATTGTAATTCCCATTTGGGGTATTTTTCCTTAACCTTAGGGGGCTTTGGATTTGGCTGTAAACCTGGTGACATTTCCAGGATTAAGGTTCTATTCCAAATCTTGTTATAACAAGGCTCATGTTAGATAAGCTTGTAAAATAAAGCAGAACATTTGCATATATGCCCTCTTTATAAATCAGGGAGAATGCATCACTGGTGGCAAGCACCAGGCATTCCTCCTTCACCATGATGCATGACCTCTGATGACTACAGGAGCGGGTCTATGGGAGTCAAAGTGAAGTCTTCTGTAGCCAAGTATTTGCAATCCGCTTTCAGATCCTCAGCTCACTATCAGGTTTAACAGGTGTCCAAAGCACAGAATCCAGTATCGCTTAAGAAAAGTGAGTTTTTCTAAGCCATTTTACTTCAGAAACCCTCATGGCTGGCTTGAGTTCTTCACTGTTTTTCTCTCCACAGAAGTAAACTTCTGTGCCTTAGGTCAGCATGACTGTGAACACGAATGTGTTAAAATGGAAGAGTCATTTGTGTGCAAATGTCATCCTGGATACGCCCAACGACATGATGACAATACGTGCAGAAATGAGTGTGTCTCATGAACTGCAGTGACTAGTTACTGCAGTGGGGCGAGGTGTGAACAGAATGAGAAAATGCTTCTGGTTCCCTTTTGAGATCTTTCTGAGCTACGCAAACCTATGTTATTGTAAAGTCCACCACGAGCCAGACCTAGTGAAGTAATGCTATAGTGAGATTCCTCATCCAATAGAGAACTAAAGCATCATCATCTCCAATCCAAATAACTGGGAAAATGTGTTCAGCCAAGGTGTCTAACACAAAGGTAGTGCTTACTGTTGAACACCTGTATCATTGGGTTATGTGAACTGCAGCACACCTGATACAGATGTATGCTGATATGTGGAGATATATAGAGACTTCCCYGTTCTATTTATTTAAACTTTCAGTGATTTGTTCAATAAAATGTCCTCTTTTAATAAGAATGTTACTAATGAAGAATCAGCGTTGCACCAGAAAATCTCAACAACATTGCCCACTTGACGTCACCCAGTTTTTAGAAGATACTTTTACTGCAGAAAACCATTCTGCACATCATCTAAACTATTGGCAGCGTTTTTCCCCAATATACTTATGACATATTTTTCCAAAGGAACACTCAGTCACTGAAATTAAAAAAAAGTTGATAGGCGGGGGAGTAATTATTTTTAAATAAACTGTTTGTGATAAAGCCATATTTAAGGAAACTTGGATGTTTTGCAAGAGCTCAGAACTTTTTAACAATTATGGTTTTAGGCTATCGCAAGTTGAATATCTAAAAATTAATATATCCCAAGACACTCATTGTGTTTAAAAATACTGAGCCTGCCTTTGTCCCTTCCCCTTCTTACTTTTTTTTTTTACACATGTAATGAAGCACATATGATGACCAAATTTACAGTTATACTAATTTCTAAAGCCTGGTAATTAGCAGCTTTGTGATTACTCTACTCTTTGAAAGAGTGTGTTAAAAGATTCTGCATGAGAACCCAAAGTATTTAGATGTTACAATTCACATTAGTGTGGGTGTTTGTATTGTAAAAGATAGTGCCAAACAGATGCAATTTTTCACAGAGAATACTGGAGGTTTTTCTTTTCTTTTTTTTTTTCCACATTTTTTGTGTGCTCTGAGAAGTTACACAAGCCTCTTCATGATGATGTAAACTCTTGGAAAAAGGAGAATGTTCCAGCTGGAACTTGCTTTAGCTAGTAAAAACTGACACCTCAGCTTCACTTGTTCAAGCCAACCTTACCTCTATCTATGTATAATGGTAAATCTGGATCAATTGCTGCAAACTCGTTGCTTAGTTAAATAAACTAATAAACARCAGTATWTAGAACTAAGTAATTTTACATTAAGTACAGAATTTTTTTTAATGTAAACAAATAGCTGCAGACATGCCTGTTCACATCTGCAAATGATTTGCAAATAGAGACATATGAGACTGTGTTTGTGTCTGAGGGAACTCCACTTTTGATCAAGTTAAGCTAAAGTGATTTGGGCCTATATAACTAAAAATATCCATTAACAAGTCGGCAATAAAATATTACAAGGAAGTTCAATACAAAGCTCTTTTCCTAAAATGTGCTTTTTCTATACTTACAGAGTCAGCAGATTACATAGTACACCTGCAAGTGCACGTATCTCACCCTACTGCCTTGCTGTCCATTCTACGAGACAATATAATTTTTAAACCCAATTCACACCTCTCTCTCCCTTCCCCCACCCTTCATCTTTCACACAACCAGTTGTATACAAGACTAAAAAAAATATTCCATTTTATCTTACTTGGAATCAGAATAGAAAAAATCAAAGAAAAGGAACATATTAAGATACCCTCACACTCATAATTTGTATCTGTCCCCCACTAGGCTTTAACTGCTTGAACCTGTTGGCAGGTTAAAGTTTTAAATCGGTGATTTCTCATCCTGTTGAAAAACAATTTACTGTTTATGGAATAATCTGAAAGCCATAATTTCTCTTTCAAGAGTTACTAATATTTATACTTTCTGAGAAAATTTTATGGTGAACAAAAGAGAAAGTCTTGCTTTTTAAAGAAAGAAAACATGATTCTGCAGGTAAGACCAGGCAGGACTTCAAGGTTCTCCCTTCACTCCACTTTGCATTAGTTTCCCTTTGTGATTTTTGGCAAGGGAGATCTGCACTTCATCAAGTTTGTTATCAGGTGGGGTTGTTGTATTCATTTCATTTAGGTGTTGTTAATTAACTCAGGTTACTCAAATAGGTGGGGATACTGCATAAATAAAAAGCTGTACTGATCTTTTTCCCTTGCTCTGCAAAGGCATCGTGAACTAACTACAGTGTCATAGTGTATGTATCTAAGGCTCCAATGTGATTTCTTCAATTATTAACACAAATCAATAGGAGTGGACCACTGTGCTGAAAACAATCATGGCTGCGAGCAACTGTGCCTAAATACTGATGGCTCTTATGTCTGTCAGTGCTCTGAAGGATTTGTCATCAATGAGGACCTAAAGACCTGCACGCGTAAGTCTTGTGAGAACCTCCTTGATCTCAGCTCACCTGGGAAAGGTTTCTGTTTTCATACAGGATGCACCTTCAATTTATTCTTACAGTCTGCATTTCAATAAGACTTTAATAATGATTTGAAAGCAGAAACAGACAGAAAAAGGACTTGGGAAAGGAGAGTTGTCAAGATAACTGTAAATTCTCACATATTCAGAAAAGTTTTGGAAGACCTGTTCATCCTCAGGTGTTGAGAACTGTTTTTCAGTCACATGACAAATGTGTCTGACTGACAGGTCATCTTGACAGCAGTGTCCCCCAGGCAAACCGCATCAGCTTACCTGGGGCAGGAGGAGAAGTGAGAGTCCCACACTGAGCTTTGCGTTTTGCATGGGAACCCTTAATAAGTGAACAAAAGTTGTCCTGGCAGCTCTCCACCCTTTATAAATCTAATGATCATTGAGAATCATTGCAGTTTGCAAATAGCCAAATTGCCTCCTTCACTGGAAAAATAATATATAGAAAGGGACAGGAAAAGAGGAATGTGAATGCATTTTGCCTGTTGACTTTTCCTGGACCTCTTTGGTGAGAGGGTTTTGGCCACTTTTTCTACAGATTTTGGAGGTACATTATTTTTAAAGCTTGTTGAGTGTTGGAGCAGCTCCAGAGTTTGCTCCTTGCACTCAGGCAACACAGTTTTAACAGAAGTCAATCTGCAGGTGCTCAGTCAAAAAAATGATCTAAGGAGAAGTGAGGCAAATCACCAAAGGCAATTTGTCTTTGTCTTTAACCTTGGCTTTGCCTCCATACTAACCTTTTTAGCCCCATCCGATACCTTGACAGACTTTGCTTCTGTCTGCCACTGCAGCTCTCTGCAAAGGGGCAGACAGTAATGCAAATGCAGAACTGTTGTACATGTAACAGCAATGGGGTCTACTAGAAACAATTTATCTAGACATTTATCTAGAAGAACCACTGGAAATTTAGAAACAGCCAAACCATGGAGTTTTACCAACTTGCAAATGGAAAATCCCTTTTCCTTTGTAGTAAAAAGAGATGTTTTTTTTACTCTTGAGTTATTTTCCTCCAGGCCGTACTTGGAGACCTATCAGCAGCATTAAAACAGTGCTGTGGCTTCTGGAATCGTTCTGTGCAATGAAACTGAGACCTTTTGAATAGCACCTCTTCTTGCCAGCATACCCCTCTCCTCATATATATTTAGGAAGGAGATTTATCCTATTCCTGAGCTCCAGATGAATTGTTGAAATCTCGTGGACATTTTTAGGCTATCATGAAAAGATTTTTGGCACTTAGGGATTTCCTGAATGAGCAGCTGAATGGAAGGGATTAGCATTTAACATATACCACTCCTAATGGGAAATTACAATTCTGGTGTCATATACACAGGCACAAGTATCTTAAGACAGCTGTGGGAACACCTGAATGGTAAACAGATCTCTAGTCTGACAACTAATTACAAAAAAATGAGTGACATTGTGTGTGTAGCCAATAGACAGTAGCAACTGCTGCCTGGAGGATCCCAGGGGTCCTATGTCTTTGTATTACAGAGAAGAAACACKTAAGAAATCTGAGATGAAAAATGGACCATATTTGACAGTACTTGTCGTTTGCAATTCTTTGCAAAAGCTTGAATAGTCTAAGCCAAAGCCCACTGAGGTCCCTGAGAGGTTTTCTGCTTGCTGCCACAGTAGTTGGGTCAGGCACACAAGTGAGTTCTGAGGACTGCCACCTTCACTTCGGGCCATTTAGAGACTGTATTTAAAGAAGAATGTTCACAAGGTAGCATTTATGCCTTTGCTACACTGTCTTATATAGAAGTGTTTTGTTTTGKTTTTTTTTAAATTCAATTTGTAAGTACTGAGACATGGACTCTGTTGAGCTATGTTAAGCATAGAAAAGTATGATTTCTCAACTCCGCTTAAATCAACCAATGGAAAGTATACCACAAGACCCTCGTATTTATATTATCAGATAAGGAACTGGATTATTGTTTAAGCAGTTCAATGTATTTATATGTACTTGCTTATATGCCATGCAAGTACTAGGGATGAAAAATAATTGATTGATTATTTGTTAATTTTTTTTAATAACTTCAATTGCTCCTACAGGAGTTGACTATTGTGCTCTGAGTGATCATGGCTGTGAACATTTGTGTGTAAATGGCGAAAGATCTTATACTTGTCAGTGTTTTGAAGGATACAGGCTTCGTAATGATGGGAAAACATGTAAACGTAAGTTATTCAGCAACTCACAGTTAGATTTTTATTACACACATAGAAGAAATCTGTAAGGTAGGATCTGATTGCCTAAACGTTGCTGTCTAGTGTCATTTTAAATGCTCAAGGATTCCAAATGTTCATAGTTTCCCCTTTGGTGTCATATTTGCCAGTCAGTTGTTTGAGGCAATTGGACAATGCACTTAACAACATGCTTTAACTTTTGGTCAGCCCTGAAGTGGTCAGGCAGTTGGACTAGGTGATCATTGTAGGTCCCTTCCAACTGAAATAGTCTATTCTATTCTAGGTCCTTGCAGGAAAATAAAGGGTGTGGGGAAGAAAGTGAAAGCAAGATGTTAGTTTATCTAATGTTAATTAACAGATTGTATTTTATTTTATTTTTAAATATTAATTGTATCTAAATTCTGTATCAGAAAACCCCACTGAACATCTGTTTGCCCAATTATAGCTGACAATTTTCCAGAATTTCACAGCAGGATCATATAGTTTGTCTTTCTTGCTACCCTTAAATACTAYATACACCGAAGTTTTGTAATCCTACTTTATAGAAAAATGACAAACACCTTCTGAACGTAAGCACAGAGGAGAAAAAGCATAACTATTTCAGGTTTGAGCAGGCTCATTACTGAAGATAAAAAGATGATGACAGAAAGATCTGTTTCTCACCAGAAAGTTTACTTGAAATGTGGATGTGGGATTTAAGTGCTTTTGGAAATCTCTGTGGGTCACTGATCTGCATGCTAGAGACACATGAAATTCTACAAACTTTAGAACTGGAACAGTGCACGCTTCCTTAATAGTAAAGTTGTAAAATTAGCAGGACAAAGATGTACCTTTTTGTTATGACAAAAAAAGACAGCAGGTGCTATAAATGATTTGCAGGATTAAGTCCAGTATACTAGCAAGGACAAGAACATTCAGTAGCTGGGAATTGTAAGACTTCAAACATCTTGCCCTTAACTAACACGATTTTTTATCTATTAAATTATTCCCAGGTAAAAATGTCTGCAAATCAGTCAACCATGGCTGTGAGCATATTTGTGTTAGTGCTGACAATTCCTACATCTGCAAGTGTCGTGAGGAATTCATATTGAGAGAAGATGGCAAGACGTGCAGAAGTGAGTGACCGGTATCTATTGAACATTTTTGCATGTGCATCAGGCAAGGAAMGAAACTTCTTACTTTTCACTTCTTACTAGAAAAAAAACTTCCTTTTGATATCTACATTTTTTTAACATTTTCATTCAAAACCTGTATTTATATCAATCATTCCCAGGACGGGACATCTGCAAATCAGTCAGCCATGGCTGTGAACATATTTGTGTTAACGAAGATGACTCCTATGTTTGCAAGTGTCATGAGGGTTTTCTGCTGAAAGAAGATGGGAAAACATGCAGAAGTAAGTACTCTGATAATTACTCATAGACTTTTATCTACAGTGTGTAGATTTATGGAAGTGTTCTAACAAATACAACAACAATAGTTTACTGTTATAATATAGGAATAGTATTGTTATACCTGCCAGAAGCTTGTAAGAGACTCTGTGGATGGAAATAGTGTATTTTAGTAGCCAAACTGATGTGACTGGAGACAAAAGACTCACAATTTTTCAGGTACCAAGAGTTAGAAGTGTTTGCTGACTATATTTTTGCCCATTTCTTCCAGTGATATCAGTAGACCTAATAAAAGCTATTACTTCTCCCTGCATGATACATTCACTGTAGATGTGCTTTAACCAAATATCATCAACCATTCTCAGATAAAGACATTTGCAGTTCAGTTGACCATGGCTGTGAACATGTTTGTGTGAATGCTGATGAGTCATACATCTGCCAGTGTTATGAGGGATTTGCACTAAGGGAAGATGGAAAAACATGTAGAAGTAAGTATCCTTATCTTTAATAGATTCCTTTATAATCTGTGCATTCGTAGACATCTTTTAAATACCGGCAACCTTATTTTTTTTCTAGATAAAGATGTTTGCAATTCTGTTGACCATGGCTGTGAGCAAGTTTGCGTGAATASTGATAGTTCATACATTTGCCAGTGCTATGAGGGTTTTGTATTGAGGGAAGATAAGAAAACGTGTAAAAGTAAGTTATTTTATGTTACTGTATTTTTTGCACTCAGAGGTCTACTGAAGAAATATATAGTGTTAGAGGTAGGTCGTCTTATAGGGGATTTTTCCTGACAAAAAGAAGGATAAATTCTTTATTTACTAGGAGCTTATTACTTTTAGTCTCTAAAGTTYTGGAAATGTTCTCATTCATCAAACTGTAGTAAATAAAATCTAAATTATTCCTAGATAAGGACATCTGCAAATCAGTCAGTCATGGCTGTGAACATCTTTGTGTTAATAATGACGATTCATACACTTGCCAATGCCATGATGGATTTGTACTAAGGCAAGATGGGAAAACATGCCGAAGTAAGTAGCTTATGAATAAAAGAAGAAATTTCATTTTCCTTTTATTAGGAGATTATTCACTGATTCATAGTGGTCAGAATGGAATATTGTTCCCTATAGATCATATGACTTCTATGAATTAATTATTGTTTGAACTAAAGATACATTTCAGAAAATCAGCCAATTTTAAGGTTTGAATGTAGCTTTTAAAATGTGAACTTCATTTCTAGATTGAACATGTTGAGTTTTAATCTTGAGCATAGGATGTTGCTGCATTTTACTTTGATGGGTTGAAGTTCTAATTGCCACTGTGTTGTTCTATGCATATTCATGCAGATCACGACTTAACCTGTTCCTTAACTTAACCTCTTAGCATGTTCTTTTATAAATGATAAGCAGATGAAACTCCTTCAGGCTCTTTATATGTTTTCTAATCTTTCCATTAGTCTCTTCTTGCTCCCCTAAAACCTCTGCTATTTATCAGCATCCTTGTGGGGGTACCACAGTGGTACAAAGTCTTCTAATAGGAGACACAGCAGGGCTGGGGTAGAGGAACTATAACCCACCTAATTCTTATTTGAATCTACCGATCTTTTTTTATCTTTTATCTTTTTTAAATCTTTTTTTATGACCAAAGATAGCATTAGTCTGTGACCAAAATATTTTGTTAGCATTTGTGTTCAGTTAGTTATCTACCATGATCATAAGCTGTTTAAGACTCTCAGTCACACAGGTGTCCCACATCCTGTAAGTACAGCCTTCATTCTTTGTTTCTAAATGTATAAGCTTAGTTCTGGCTATTTTAAAATACATATGATTTGCTGTTATCCAGTTTGCAAAAAGATTAATGTCTCCCTATATCAGCAGCTGCTCTATTTTTATTTGCCATTCTCTCAAAACTAGAGTAATCTACAAACTTTGTCAGTGATTAATTTATATTTTCTTTTGGGTTGTTCATAAAAATGTTAAGTAGTAGAGGAGCACAGCAAATTCTTAGAAAGAAAGCCACTTGATGTTCCCCCATTTACAATTTATTCTGAAGCCTCTCTAGCCAGTGATAATGCATATAATGTTGATTCTGTAGTCTGTTTTCTTAATCAAAATACCAAGACTGCTGCCTTACTGAATGCTCAATTGTATGTACAGCATGAGCTGTATGAACCAGCCTTGGTTCATAAATAATATGTATTTAGTTTTCCAGGATCTATTTTTCCATAATACCAAGTTGATTGATATTAATTCGCTTTCTTTGATTTTTACTCTGAATCAAGTTCCACATTATCTATTCCATTATTTTAATGAAGATCAATGTCAAACTGACAGGCTTACAATGAACTACTCATCCTTTTCAAAAACTGGAACAATAGTATTTTTTCAGTGTGTGTGCATACACTGGGGATGGAGACTGGTTAGTGTTTTGTGGTTTCCTCAGAGTTCTAGGAGTTACTGAAAAATAACACTAAGCATCCAAGGTGTTCTTCAGTTAGCTCTTTTACAACTCTTTGCTGCAAGTTATCTGGAGTTACTGATTTAAAAATGTGTGTGTTCAGTAGGTGCTGTGTGACCTACTTCTCAGCTGATGAAACTCTTCAACAATATCACCTGTAGYCTATTTCATAGGTTCAGATCTGAATACACTAAATATTTTTAATATTTCTGCATTGATTGGCAATTCTACCATTTCTATCCATTAATTAACAATACATTGTTAGAATGCTTTTTGTTCCTAATAGTCTTCAAATAACTTACTCATAATATCCTTTATGTTGTTGGCCATGCACCTCCTTGTCCTTTATCTTATTATTTCAGTGTTTTCAAATTCCTAATATTTTCATGTTCAGTAAATACTGTGAATGTTCCTTTCTTTCAATCATTATTCAAATCTTATAGCTGTTTTCAGCTTCAATTTCTAAATGAGGTTGCTTTTTTAACTACTCTGGCATTCTTTTTAGATTATGGGACTACATTTTGGGGGGCGGTATCTAGTAAAATAACCTTAAATAGTGCAATCATTCACTTCTTTTATTTTTTTTTTTTTATTTCCCCCCATCCCAAAATACTCTGGCTCATCTTTGCTTGGAGCTATGTAAAATTCATCCTTTTGAAGTAACAGCCATGTCTGCTGCTGGTTTGTATTTGATTCTGTTTATAAAAAACAAAGGTGTCTGAGTTGCACACAGCTGTGTATAAGCAGATGCTAATTTTTACTTACATGATAATTTCTTTTTTATCTGCTATAATGGGATCTAGTTTAGATTGCCATGTCTTGAATGTAATGCTTGTTGAGTTAGAAGATTGTCCTCTGTAGTAATTTTTGGAATTTTTGTATTGGCAGTGTGAGACCTCCAGGTAGTTTAGCTCAGATTGAAGTTCTTGTAAAAATCTAAGTTTTTCTTCCCTACACATTAAACCTACGTATTTTGCTGAAGAGTCAATCTGAACTTGGCTGTTAGTACTGTTCTACTTTCTATGTAAAGGTAGTTCTCCATTAGCAATTGAGAGTATTTTCTTTTGTGTTGAAGTGAAAAAGAAACTGGGAATGCTGATAGATGGCTCCACTTCCTTCTGTACTTTCTCCCCATCTACCCTTCTTGAAGAGGTTTTAACCAACTGGTTTTAACATTGCAGTCATACAAATCCTCCCATCAATTTTCAGTAATACCAGTTAGATTTTATTTATCCTCTTAAATGAGTAGATCCTATTCTTCTGGGGTTTGTTTATGCAGACTCAGCATTGATGTGAGGATGTTTCATGTTCTGTGGTGTTTTACTTAATTTTGTTTCTACCAGCATGAATTTGTGCTAAATGACTGTACTAAATTATTCCCTCCTGTCACTCTTACTGCTCTTAACATAAAGTCCTTCTCCTTAATCTAGTCAGATTAATCCTAAAATGATTGTCAGTGGGAAGCCATCCGAAGCATGAAATTCTTTCTGCTCAGATGGAAAAGAACTCATGTTCCATGTAAGCTAAGCTGTCTATCATTTAACTAGGCAGAGATTTGCTTTCAGTTTGTAGGCTTCCATCTTTCTTTGCTCATGGGATTACCCCCACAGTCTTTGTAATTATAAAAAAAGTTTAACTAGCAAACCACATTAAATATTATCTAACTATTCCCAGGCAAGGATATTTGCAAATCAGTCAACCATGGCTGTGAACATGCTTGTGTTAATGCTGGTGATTCATTTGTTTGTAAGTGTCAGGAGGGATTCCTGCTAAGAGAAGATGGAAAAACATGCAAAAGTAAGTAGTCTGATATTTATCAGCATACTTTTTATCTGCAGCTCATGCTTGTGTAGAAATGCATTAACCAGCAAGAGCTGTCATCTCTTTTCAGATAAAGATCTTTGCAGATCAGTCAACCATGGCTGTGAACATGTTTGTGTTAATACTGATGATTCGTATATCTGCAAATGCCATGATGGGTTCCTACTGAGAGAAGATGGAAAAACCTGCAGAAGTAAGTAGCATGAGAACTTAATTTGACGAATTACACATATAATCGAGGCCTCTGCTGAGGTATGTTGACTACCAAGTCTTCTGTTTGCAGACAAGGATGTTTGCAATTCAGTCAACCATGGCTGTGAACAAGTTTGCGTGAATACTGAAGATTCCTACATCTGCAAGTGTCGTGAAAAATTCATACTGAAGGAAGACGGAAAGACATGTAGATGTGAGTAGCCTGAGCTATAAAAGTATGTTTTTATTTGAGGCTTTTAAGTGTTGTGGCTGTGAGTGTTTGCATATGTGTATGTTTGTGATTCCCAACCATTTGAGCTGGTTAATAGAAGATACTATCTCTCCCTAATGAACCTCACCTCACAAACTCCATCCACTCTTCTCAGATAAAGATGTTTGCAACTCAGTTGACCATGGCTGTGAACATATTTGTGTTAATACTGATGATTCCTATATCTGCAAGTGTCTTGAGGACTTCATACTGAGGGAAGATGGGAAAACTTGTAGAAGTAAGTTGTTTAATCTTTGTTTTGTACTTCGTGATCTGTTAACGAAACACACTATGCAACGGTGGTGTGTTATTTGTGTCTTTAATATAGAATCAACTTCATGGAAGTGAGYTCCTTCATGGAAGATTACTGCCATAATTTTTACATTTTGTCAAAGTTATTTACCTAGATAACTGTGCTAAATATAATTTTCATTATCCCAAGGTAAAAATATCTGCAAAACAGTCAACCATGGTTGTGAACATGTCTGTGTTCCAATTGGCGATTCATACACGTGTCAGTGTCACAAGGGATTTATATTGAGGCGAGACAGGAAAACATGCAGGAGTGAGTAGCTGAAGCTTTTATGGGGAGTATGTTTTTTCAGTCATAAAAGAAATATCAGACTTAATTTCACTCAAAGCTTGTTCATGCCAGTTTTGCATTTGAGAAATGGTCTAATAAGGAAATTCTCTTAACAATTCTCAGATAAAGACCTGTGTAAATCCATTGACCATGGCTGTGAACATGTGTGCATTAATAATAACAATTCATACAGCTGTCAGTGCCATGAGGGTTTTGTTCTGCGACAAGATGGGAAAACATGTCGAAGTAAGTAACTCAATATGTCTGTCAGCCATTCTTCTCTGGCGTTAGTATATAAACGAAAAAAGATGTTATACTCCTTTATCATACATTCTTCAAATATAATGTTTGGAGTCTTTGAATTTATAAATATCTTAAATAGTATACATATAAATATTTCAATTTTTTCCTAGATAAAGATGTCTGCAAATCAGTTGCCCATGGTTGTGAACATATTTGTGTTAATAATGATGATTCATACATCTGCAAATGCCAGGAGGGATACGTACTAAAAGAGGATCAGAAAACATGCAGAAGTAAGTACATTTTATTTAGAAAGCATTTGTTTCTTTGATTTCTAAAATTACTTGACGTCATTTCAAATGCCTCACTTCAAAAAATGCCTCATTTCAAAAATGATATAGTATTTGAAAGCCCAAAGCATATGTGAGTGTGATGGAAAATGTTTTGAACAATTAACTTGATGCTCTCGTAAGCAAAAAAACTAACAAATTGGAACAGTTGTTTTGGTATAGCATCAAGTACGATAACAATTCATTCCAAACATCAAGAAAAAAGCCAAAGTGAAATCTTATTATCAAGGAATGTGCACTTTAATCAGATTCATATACTGTGGAGCTTTTATCTTTATATAGTCCATTTTAAAATGTCATTAATTCTATTTGCTTATCTTATAACATGACATGCTTAGAGTATGACATGCATTTATCTCATGACCCCTTGATACTTGGAGGAGAAATTCTTCTACTGGAACTCGGTAAAAACATTTATTCTGCAAAAATGGATGCCTTAGTTGGGGAGACTATTATTACCAAAAGAATGGTAACATGTTCATGGCTGATCTCAATCCTAACTAAAACCATTCACCATGAACTGCTGCCCTATCTTGACTTACGCAATGATATTGAGGTGGTTCTGATATTCATATTCATTGCATTTCCATCGCTTTACTATGTGTGACACATCTTTTCCTCAGATGACTGCAGAAAGGAATTCTTGGACAGCAGTTTTAAAATAGAGCTATTGTCTAAGAAGAAAAGACCAAGTTTTAAAGCTGAAAATCCCTTATTYCTACACTGACTTGGTCACAAACATCTTCAGTAATTTCTGCAAAGTAATTTCTGCTGCACAATTCTCTCTTGTACAGTGCTTACAGCATTCTTACTATACAAACATCAGAGATGAGTGAAGGTCAAAGTTCATTTGGTCCAGACTAAGAAGCAAATCTTACATTCCTTAGTATGGCAAATTTTCCCTGGAAGTTACATTGATCAAATAGGAGCTGAGTATCTCTGCAGCCAGCTCCTCGCACAAAGCGTGCTAGTCTATGCCTGCTGGAGGCAATTGCTTTCCAGAATAAAAAAACACCTGGCAGAACCAGTCTGCAGCTTYGAAGACATTCTCCAGTCCCTAAATTCCCTAACCTTGTCATGGATGCACGGTGCCTACAAACTGCTTTGATTTTTGCGTGTGCACTTGCCAAAAAGTATGTGAACTCCAAATTTGTCAGTCTCCTGACAAACTCCCAGCTTTAATGGGTAAACCAGGAAAGGTTCATTTCAGCAATACATACGCCTTCTAATTACAAGATTGTTAGAGAGTTACAAGCAAAAAAACTTATATAAACAACTCTGATCCATGTTTAGCAGCTAGGCACATTTCTAGCATTTACTCTCTCACCTACAGTTTTTTAGCTGGTTTTCTGCTACTAAAGGTTTAAGTTTGTGCTATAAAAACCTGTGCATTGTCTGAATTTTGTCCCCAGACTTGAACCTCATCCTAAGCTCTAGGGCAGGCTACCTAACCCTTCTCTTCTCACTCAGACTTCCCCAAGCTCTTTGGCTTTTGCCTCACTGTTCCCTGCCACTCTAAATATGACTCCTAGATTTTCACCTTATATAAAAGTGTGGCTTCACTGACTCATTTCTTTGTACCACCTTGACCTTTTTGCTACTGCTGCAACAAAAACGCCTCTCCAATGATTCTTTTCCACRTCTTTCAGTGCTGGTCATCTACACAAATGTAAAGTTAGCATACTGGCCTATCCGTGGAAGAAAACAATGGCAACTCTGTCTCTATATCCTAGCTATGTTCTTCAGTTATACAGTTCTCTCCACTTAACAGTCATTCTTAAAATTTGCTGATTGTTGCTGTATTTTTAAGAGKTGTAGTATTCTGCAAAGCAGTATGTCTCAGTAAGTATTCACTCTGATTATATTTTTGTTAAACTCTTAGCTTTTGATACAGGCTGTACCCAACATATTTAGACACGTGGCAAAGTTGGATGAGCCAGGAACAAGGTACTCTAGATGATCTCCCAGTTTATGCAGTCCCTGGGTATCTAGGTCCCTTTTTCAGCTTTGTAGAGTTTTTTCATGATCTGAACACTCTGCTGCTTATTTCACAGGATGCACTGAAGGCCCAGTTGACCTGGTGTTTGTGATTGATGGATCAAAAAGTCTCGGAGAGGATAATTTTGAAATAGTAAAACAATTTGTCTCGGGAATCTTGGATTCACTTGAGATTTCACCCAAAGCTGCTCGAGTTGGTTTGCTTCAGTATTCCACTGAAGTTCGCACAGAGTTTTCATTAAGGCAGTTCAGCTCAGCCAAAGACATGAAGAAGGCTGTGTCGCAAATGAAATACATGGGGCGAGGTTCCATGACAGGACTGGCTCTGAAGCAAATGTTTGAGAGAAGCTTCACAGAAACAGAAGGAGCAAGACCATTTTCAGCAAATGTCCCTCGAATCTCCATTGTGTTTACGGATGGACGAGCCCAAGATGAAGTCTCTGAGTGGGCTGCTAGAGCAAAGCGAAATGGTAAGTGGAGATGTTTTTGACTCATTCTAAAAGGCAAATATTGTTAGAAATAAGATGTGGTAATAGTAGGGATGTACTAATCAAGAGAGCATTTGCCATAGCAGTCTGGATAGTACAGTAACCACTGTAGCAGAACATTGCATCTTTGGTGTTCATGAGAGCCTTTGCTACAAGGCATGTGTGTCATCCCTAGTGCAGGACGCATGATGAATATCTCACCACTGGGGTTCTGTGCCATCCACAGTTAGTGGTACTACCCACCTGGCATGGCATGCAGTGCCCTGACATATCCATTAAGGGTAGACATTTGATACAGAGATTTGGGAACGCTGGGAACTTCATCAAAAATTCTAAGAAAACAATAAAAAACAACCTTCAAAATACAGAAGTCTATACTCCTGAGAAATACTATGGTAATAAGTGGTTATATTTTTATTTACATATATTCTGTATTTTWAACCAATTTTATAGTGCTGATGGTGGAAGGAAGATGGATCCTCTTTACAAAAGGATATAGCTGTAGTGCTGCCTATCTTTCTATGTGCTTTATCAGATGATATGCTGAAATGTAACTGAAAACTGGTAATTTTTAATTTAGAATATGTCTGGGCAGAAATCCATCCTCTAGGACACCTGTACCACAAATCAGAAACTTTTCAGCTGTTTAGCAGAGTCAACTGAAAATTTTCAAAACTTTTCAAGAAAATAAAGGACTCCTTTTTTCATTGCRAAACATCTTCTATTTTATGAGAAACTGCTTTAAGAACTATGGCTGATGGCCATTAGACTTTAGAAGATGCTGTGCATCTTTTTTCTGTTCTTGTTTTATTGACTTGGTATATCAATCAAAACTTGATACATGACTAGTACAGTGTTGGTCAGGACTGATCCTCTCTGTAAGGAGAAAAGGGAAAAATGTCCAAGGATATGAGAAGAGCATGTGCTAAAAAGGGTGCCATTACAAGGAAATATAAACAAAGTGTTTTTTGAAATATTAAAAACAAAACCAAAGATTTATATGCTAACTAGTGAGATCTGGGAGAGAACATGGAGTATTTACAGAACTGCAGAAGGAAAGAAGTACAAGCCAACCTGGYTTATTTGCTGAATGAAACCTCAGCTCCGGACTGCTTACACTGATGCTCGTAATGCTACAAGCCAAATCCATCCCCTGTGTAATTGCAGCGTAGGCAATGTAGCAATGCTGAATATGAAATTGGCCATGAATGCTTTATCACTGATATCTCCAAGTCTTTAAAAAGCAACAGACCTCAGCATGACTGGTCCATTCATTAAACTGAATCAGCTTCTGGTGAATGTTTTACTTTCCTGGCTAAAGTGCAATGGTAGGCAGGTTCATGACGAAAAGTAAGGAGATGCTTACGTTAAATGTTAGAGAGTTGGAAAATGCTTTTTTTTTTTATGGTGCCAGCAAAAAGGTTAAAGTTGCAATTCAGTGAGTGTGTAGCTTTTATTACCCTGTGATAATAAAGAAATATCAAACCTCCTCATCCTAAGTTTTATCTGAAACCAACCAGCTGAGAAAGCAGCTTCTGCTCTTGAATCTTACAAAAGAGCTTGAAATACTATGAAGCTAATAATAGTATTATGAATCACAAAATCAGTACTAGTTGTGGACACTTTCTAAGCCAGAATTGATGTAAAGAGAAATGTTGTATCAGAACATATGTTCACAAGAATAAAAAAATAATTGCTGAAAAAGGGGATGTTGATCACTGTTTTGTATCCATTGCTTGTTTAAAATCTGCGTGGYGAGAGGGCTGTGAACCACTTCCTCCTTCCCTGCTTTTAGTGTGAAGAAAACTACAAATCCTCATGTRTTTTCTCCCTCGCACCTCTGCTGGGGAAATGCTTGTCCCCAGCATCCCTATTGTAAGGCTTTCTCYCCCCTAGCCCCCCAAATAATTTCTTTTCCCCTGTTCTTACTCTCATAGGTCTGGGTACCTTTGCAGTGCCTGCCAGCCCAGTAGTGTCCCTTAGAGTGCAAGAATCTAGACTCAATATGCTCCAAGGATTTCGATGAGACACTAAGTAGTTATATTTTTCTTAAAAAATTACTGCCATCTTTCAGGATTCTGCCCCATTTGCTAACATATAACAGGTCTTCCCATCAACCCAGTAATTAGCTTTACTGCACACATCCTACGTACACAGACACACACAAACAAGGAACTTTCAGTGCAACTGTGAGGCTGACTTGTGTGATTATCTTGGATGTTTTGCAGTACTCTTTCTGGGTTCATTTACTATCAGTAGTGGCCAGGCAACTGTCATCTCTTCAACTWGAAAACTATCTGTTAAATTACAGCAAAGCAGTGAGTTTCTACATATCTCTCAATAACTAAAGTATATTAAGCCTGTTCAAAACCAATTTTGAAGTTACACAGCATATACATTTCTTGCGCTCTCTCTTTCTTTCACTCTAAAATGACTAATGCTCCTATTTTCCTTTCATGGAGGAACAAGGGTTTAGAACTGCTGATGTAATAATTATGTACAATTTCTTTTGAATCTAGGTATAATTATCTATGCCATTGGAATAGGAAAAGCAATTGAGGAAGAACTGCTGGAAATTGCTTCTGAGCCATCATATAAACATCTCTTCTATGCTGAGGATTTCACAGCTATGGAGGACATAAGTGAAGCGCTAAGAGCCCAAATCTGTGAAGGTAACAGTATTCCACTTCCATTGAGATAGAAGAGGAATGAATGCTTACAGATTTTTTGCAGGCCTAAAAGGATAACTAGTGTCATAGTATAGATCATAGATCATTGGTGTCAGACATAGCAAGGCATAAGTTACTCACGGTAATTTTTCTGCCCTTTAATATGTGAGGAATATATACCCTTAATCTATCACCAGGTAAAGGTATATAATAATTGTTTCCTTTATTTTCATAAAGGTTGCATAAAAACTACACTTCTGTGCCCAGAAGAATCAATTGCTCCCTCCTCTTTCTTTTTCTACAGTTAAGTCAGCCATGCACTGAACCCCACCCCACCAAGGAAGCATGATCTACTTCATTAGGAATGTGGGAAAATAATCAGGGATTTGTAATGTCTTAATGAGAATAAAAAATTACTCTGAAGACCAGTGGCAAAAACCTAAACCACAGCAAAACAAATCATCMAGAGCTGTTGTGCATATTTATAGAAGACTAAAAATAGTTCATTAAACATACATTCACAGCTACAAAGAGTGGCTCTCAGTTATGCATAAGCTCCAAGTTCTGGTCCACAAATGTGGAAGGTTTGTTCCAGAAAGCACCCTTCCTCACTCTGGCACAAACAGCCTCTATATAAACATTCCCAGCTGAAGTTTTGCAAGGGGAAGGGGGAATGTGAGCTGGGATGAAAGTTGTTCAGACAGAGAGAGGACAGCATGTCTCTCCCACTCAGAGATTTCCAGGACTTGGTATTATTTGTACATTCAAACTGGCACCTGAAGCAAAATTCAGAAACGTCACTGTGAATAATATTAGTCGTAGCACTAGAATTGTGCAAGTTGATTTAATTTTCACTAGCTTTTATTTGGTTGTTTTTCTTGGAATTAAATGCAAACAGGTTTTATTTTCTTCTTTAATGTTACTGTGTAAAATTGGCTGGCAAGCAGCAGTGCATTTCTTCCTCATACGGATGTCAAGGAAGAATCTGAAAAAAAGAATCTGRGAATGTTTCCTAGCTTGTGTTCTTTGTGTTTCTCTCAGTCCTAGGAAGTCCTAGTTCCATCTTTCTGCAATACAAAACACTATGATAACATGAAACCAAGTCTGTTCAATTAACCTTCTTATTAGGCAGATAATCTGCTGATGACAACATGTCATCTTAAAAGCCTGGGGAGAAGCCAAAGCCAAAACTATCTGGCAACTGGTATAATAATTCTCACTCGTTAGCAAACCCCAAAGCTCAGTGATGGAAATGCATCCTTCAGGTACCCACAGCGGTGTTTAGCAACCACGATTTTATTTTTTTAACTACATTACTTACCATATGAAAARTAAGTAAATCCTGCCCCTTTGTGGCAGTTTCTAGACTACACCTCTAGTGACTGGGCAGAGCTGGTGCCTCTCAGCTTCTGTCCTCCTCTCTCACCAACAGGCAATGCCTCACACCTGTGAACTGAGGGCTGACCCAGCCTTGTTTTGCTGGACACGCCAGGATTACCTATTGCTCATCAACTCCACCAGAAATTCTGCCTCCAAGCCTGTTACACAAGCTGAAATTTCACTTTTTCCCCGTTTTGGTTTACAGCCTAAATTTTTTCCCTCCTTTGCAACAGCAGTAATTTCATTTTTACTCCAGCCTTGGTCCTTAGCGGAGAACTTCTGAGGCTCCAGCCTGTGAGGGCAGTGGGAGACCCTCTGAGCCTCACGGACTCCACTGACAAAGCCTCTCAGCCCCAGTCCCAGCTGTGGATGGGCTGCATGTTTCCAAGTAAAGCAGATGCCCTACAAATCACTTTTGGGGTAAGGCCTTTTCCTTTTATGCTGCAAGAAAGCATCAGYCTTGTAAAATAGCTGCTGATTACTATTAATTATTCTTGATGACTAGTAGTAAAAAAAAAAAGTGGTTTTCTCTTTTGCCTCTTATTAAGAGGAATTCAGTCRGAAGGTTCCCCTTCATTGCCTTGGTTAATGTTCATTTCTCATCTGACTGGAAGCACTAAYGAGGCTACAGCAATGTCAAACATAATACGCACTCATCATGATTGCCTCTTCACCCCTGTTCTGAGCACGTGCATTATGGGAACCTTTAATTACATGGGCACATACTATTTTTGTCACAAGACCCCAGCCCTGATCAGATGACAGTTCTCAGCAGCCTGCTGATTAACATTCTGTTCTTCCAAATTGCGGATYGTTATCACTGCTGCAAATAGCTACTGCTTTTGAAGACACAGGTTTTTGAAGACACTTTCTCACAGGCTTTTCCTAGCAAAATACTTAGGTTTTGTTACAAAACAGAACACTAAAAAAAAAACCACCCAACTTTAGCATTGTTCCCCAACAAATTTGAATATTTATGTTCACTGCACTCACTTCACCAAGGACCTCAGTTAGGGTTAGCAGCCTCCATCGCTACTTGTCTGATTATTCACAGTTTTACAGAGGTGATGAGATCAGAAACCTTTGGGGCCTGACCAGTTTCTGACGTCTGAAGAGGAGTTTCTGAAATGCCCAATTCCTGTCTCAAACTGGAGAGCTTCTGCCACACCTCCACCAGTGTATCTATCAGTCGTCTTTCCCATCCTGTACCTCTGAATCCTAATTACTTGTCTATACCAGCCCGGTGTACAAAGCTCAAACTGTTCAGGTCCATTCCTCTGCCCTTCCTAGACAGCCTCCTCATTAGCCCACAGCTCTTAAACGATTTCTAGAGCAAGTCCTTACACAGGGTCAAACACTCAAGGTTCATCTTACCKGTTTCTTCCCTCCTACACTGGAAATCTCACCATCCTTGTTCCCAGTTGAYCATTATTCTGCTAGACTCCTCACCCAGTTTGTTTCATTCCTTACCTCATGATCTCATCCCACACCTCTCTGCCCTGAACTCTTTTCCAAAATCTGTGTTCCTTCCACCAGCTGGTTCCCACACAGACTTTTTGATATATATAAACATTGTAGTTCTTCCCACTGAACTCTGGTCTTCTTACTCAACCACTCATCTCTGTTCATTCCCTGTTCCTCACGCTGTTATTCCAGCCCCCACCCAGAGGGTCTCATCTCTTTCCCAGTGCAACTTAGCACAGCTGCATATTATTGTGCATCTGTCAAAATTCACTAGACCAACAGAGATCCCAATAGCTGTAACAAACCTGTGGGGCCCAGAAGCATCTTCCACCTCCCTACTGCATCTTCATGGCATATCAGGAGAGTTTGCACCATCACCTTTTCATGCATTCACTTTCAGTGAAGGAACTCTGGGTATATTTGCAGGGAGTCCCAGATGCTCCATCCACTCCCCTGGCACAGATGATCAAGTCGCACAGTTGTTAAATGTATGTTCTTCAGCTCATCTGGGCCATTAAGGGCTCCACAGTTAATTGAAGGCAAAGCATTTATTTTCTAGAAAAGAACCCATTCTTAAGGAACCAAAGCCGCCTCTACATTACCCTCTTGCGGCAAGAAAGGGGTAGTGCACAGAATGATTGGAGGTGGTTATACCTACATATAAAATAGGTTTCCATTTCTCTCCAGACACCCTTTGACTAAAAAGATAGGTATGTGAAATCTGAAATAAATTCCTACATTTTAAAGGCTCGGCTTCATGAATTAGAAACTTGTATTTTTGCTTAGAACTGCAGTGCATAATAAACTCTACTGCACCCTTCTCACCYAAACACTCCCAACTCCCTGATCAATGTTTCCCATTATAAAGGAGAAAATTGAAGGAGAGCAAGAAATTTCTTCCTTCCYCAAGCAGTTTTTATTCTTATTCAGTTCACCCCAAAGGACTGATGGATTACAATGAAACATGCAAGAATTTTCATTCAAAGACACAAAGCAGGTTGCTGTCATTTCAGATTGCTTCACTACTATTAATCTATTCATAAAGCACTTCTGGTTTTGGAAGAGTTCCTCTGATAGTCTGAGTTGAAGGGTGAGTCCTGGAGTTTCCATCAACACTGTACCTCTTCTAAACTGCACAGGTATGAGGCATTCTCCACGTGTTATGAGAGACACATGAGTTACTGCTAAGAAACATCTCCGTTTCTAGGGAATGTGAACATTTTTATTGCTCCTTTTGTGATCTCATTTCCTTTGGCAATTTCGTTCTACCAGCCTTGAAAGAGCCAGCTCACCAGCAGGATCCATCATCTGGGAGGCTTCATAAGACTGGAGCACAGCCTTCAGGTTGGCTGTTTTAACTCAGTGTCCTGCTGYCTCCCCAGATCATTGCTAAGTTGCCTCTTCATGCCACCTTCTGTAGAGAACCCTAACAATTCACCTATGAGAGAATTGTTCATCCCGTTCCCCTTCCTACCCCCCTCCAAGCCACCCTCTTTTCTACAATTCAAATCTGCTTTGTACAAAAAAAAATTGAGATTCACTGTAACAAATGCATGGCTGCATGCTTCTTACACCATACAAATGAATTACTTCATGGGGAAACTTGTATTTCAACACTGTGCTTGATATTTTAAAGCATGTTCAGCTTTCAATCACTTCTGTTTCTCACAGGAACCTTCACAACTCCCTTTCAGTTCTGCAACCCACAACCAACTTATATCATGTATACAGTAAATACAGCCTAACAGCTCTGTTCCTTCACATCTTTGTATCCCTAGTCCTCTCCATGAATGATCCTCACTGCAATCAGTGAGATTACTCACTAATTAAGGAGAACTCAGTGCATGTGAGTAGGAAAAAAATACTGTATAATTAAGTGAAGTGGGTTTGATTTTTAGACTTTTGGGGGGTTTCCTGCAGGACCTGAATCAACCACAATAGCCATCACAGATGTCATTGCCTGTCCCAATCTTGCAATACACCACAAGTATCTTTTTGAAGACAGTCACACTCACTCAACAAGAACAACAGGTAATCAGGTTACCTTTGTTTAGAATAATCCAGACTGCTCTTTGAATATATAGGCCTAAGTGTTGTGTACTATTTTCCAGTATTTACAAAATCTGCCCCAGAGCATTCCTTTGGATGTTGACCTGTTTTGAGAATAGGAAGCTTTATTAAACCTGCTCTGCATTTATAAGTCCTTGTCATTTCCTCCTCCATCCCATGCGATTTATTCAGCATTTAGCCTATGCTTGACTGTTTCTGTTTTTCAGCAAAAGCTTCAAAAGATAAAGACCAGTGCAAATGTGAAAACCTTGTGACATTCCAGAACTATGCAACAAATGAAGTAAGAAAACTCACCCAGCGATATATCCTTTCAGAACAATTGTTTCTTACATATAAGACAAGCGGGGCAGGTTAATAAAACGATAACTTAAAGTCTAAACTGTCTCCATAGCGCAAATCAGCCTACTGTAATGAAAAGCAACTACTTAATAGATAGTTAATCTCCCAAGAAGCAAGGCTTTTAAGACTTGAATCTGCCTCTCCTTCATGGAAGGGACCAAAATATTAATAAGCATCTTAACTTTTAATAATCCCTAACAGTGAACACCTTCAGGGACAGCAAAGAAATGACTGGTCAAATTTAAGACTAACACTCTGCTTTGGGTTGTTACTTCAGATGGTATCGAAATAGCATTTACTGGCTACAGGAGTCAGAATACARGAGATGTTTCCCTTCTGAACTGCTTGGTGAAGCACCAGATGCAGTGAGTCATTAAAAACAATACTCCAAATGCAGAGGAATTCAGAGGACGAGGTCTGATTAACTCTGCATAAACAAATATGCAGATAAAAATTAGCTAAGTGCAGATTGATAGCTTCCCCCCCTAAGTTAGTCTGTCTTTTCAAGGGAGCTGTTAATAGAGTAGCCTTTATACTATCTGTAACATCCACCAGATATCTCAGGAGACAAGAGCAGCAAATTGGCAATACAACTTTCTGCAATATTTTGCAATATGCAGTATTTATGCAGCAAATTCCTGTATTTTCTTCATGAAAGCTGTTTCTGCCTAATCAAGGAAATAGTAACACGACTCTGCTGGCCAATCGCCATCCCAGGGAGCTGGGGAGAGGGGGGAGAAGGAGAACCAGCTACAAGACTAGCTCCAGTTACAGAGTATACATTTAGAGGGACCAATCCAAACTGTCAAATGATTTGTATCCCACTACATTGAACTTTTTCTATCAGTAGATGAATGCAGTTTCTACTGCTTGAACTTCGCCTCTCATCAGTTTGAGAAACACTGATGTTGCATAGAAAGCAACTCAACTGATGCTAGCATGCATATAGTAACCCCTTTTGCATGACAGACAGTTGAGGAATTACCAAACATAAACCCAATGTACAGGCAGGCTAGTCCCCACAGAAGCAGCACTCCCACTCTTGCTCCACTGCTTTGCATTGCTACAGCCTCTTACTTTCAGTGCAGCCAGCCCTAGATCCCATGGAGCTGCTTGTGCTCTACTCCACATATGTCTGGAAACCACTTGCTTTGTAAAAACAATACCCTGTACTACACCACCGCAGGGCAGGAATGTAAGATCATCAGCAGACATTCGTACTGCAGTCATGCAGCTACGTAGTTTTACAATCTACTGTTAGCTTACATGTAGTTTCCATGTGGCTAAGTGAAACATTTTTTAAACAGCATTAACTAGGATAAATACTTGGCTTCCCTTTAAAAATAGAGGAAAACAGCCAATTTTCAGAACCACCAGCCTTTTTAATAAGCTGCAGCCTGAACTGCATGTTGAGATATGCCTGTTAATGCATGGGGCTTCACACAGCTTTCTCAACTCAGCTGATCAAAGCAGAGTAAGAAAATACAGGGGAGTATTGTATCTGAAACTACTGGGAGTCAGAGGGTAACAAAGAMGAGAAACAAGAACAAGTTTACAGACCACAGCAATCAGACAGCTGACACTGTTCTTCTGTTAATGCATGCTATCAGTAGCTCTCTTTCCTTAATTTTTGTCTACTGGAAGAAATGACGAAGAGAATGGAAGACTTGGAAAACAGGCTAAAATACTGATCAAAATTTCAGATATATACTACACTGTATATTTATACATACAAACTTGTCAGAGCTATTTTCTTAAACTGGTTCAAAGTAAAATAACAAATCCTTGTATCTGAAGTTGAAAAGAATATTTTGGATCCCTGCATCTATATACTGAGTGTTCCGTCTTGCATTGATTGCAGATAAGAAAATGTTGAAAAGTTTATATATATAAACGATTCAGTAACTAGCAAAAAGTCTTAATTAAGCAGAACTAAACAACTGAAATAAGCTATGCAAAACAATAAAATGCTGTTATTTTTTGAAGTGAAACCTCCATGTTTTGAAGTACTTTTAGGGTATGAATTTATTTGGCTTGCTTTTCTGTATTTCCCTCCTCCACTCACTCTGCTAGTATTTTAAGCACCCTGTGTGGATATATATAGTTATATATATATACATACATATATAAAAMCAGAACAAGTGGGACAGCATTCACAGCCATTAGGTTTCACTTACATTCTTCCAACAAGAGTAGACTACTAAATCAGTTGGAAGTAAAAATAGAAATTTATAYGTTTGTGTTGAAACTGTGATGAAAGTAAATGAGCAAAGTGGGAAGTCTGCTGGATTATCAGGGTATCACAATCCAAAGTGTCAAGTCCTGTTTCTCTTACCGCATCCAGACCATGTAACTTCTCCCTACTRTTCCTTGGTCAGCATTCAGTGATTCTCTGACTTTCCTGAATGCAACTAGTATTTTAATTATGAAACCATTCTTTGGGCAGCACAACTAGCTGCACGCCTGTTTGTCAAACACTAAGACACAAATGAAAACAGCAAGCTGCTTCCAGCCATTCTAGCCAACTGAAGTGCCTTGAAGTTTTACTCCTTCCYCTTGGCAGCAACAGCACTCTTCTGCTAGCTTTACTTTCACACTAACAGCAGTATCTAAAGTCTCYCTTGAACTGATCCAAATCTGGAGTTTAATAGGTAGAGTCACCACCACTTCCTCCTTTGCTTTGACACACRTTGGTTTGCCTCTTTACTATCTCCAAATGGAAATTTACAACTTCATCCATTCTATACCAGAAGCAGAAGTAGTTGCAGCAAAACTAGATTAAGTGATCTCAGATAAGCTAATGAGTGTGCATGGATACATTACAGCAAGCTTTAAGGTACCTTGTGCTTTGGCATACTGTGGCAAACAGAATGCAAGTTCTGCAAGGATACCGGTACATACTGATTTTCGTTAGGTGTTTCTTTTACCGTGTCAGCAAAGGACTGGCACCTCAATTAATAATCACTAGTAATACGGAACATCCTGCAGTCATGGTCTCACACAAAACAGGCGCACATCTGTAAGATACCAATGTTCTCAGCAATAGTTACTTGAGAACACCAAATCATCTGTCTCTAACATAACGTCTTCAAAAAACTAAAAAAAAAGGACTAATTTAAAATCAGCTTTGAAGAGTTAATTGGTATGTTATTGAAAGCATGATGTTATACATCATGTTTAGCACCTATCGTATTTGCCATTTGACATATATATATTCTCTGGGAATGAAAAGACAAAGGGAATAATTTGCATTAGTACTTTGTCATTGACTTGGTAAAAATAGTGTGAATTTTTTTAGTGTAAGTAAACCCTTTGGGGTCCCCCACCAACATCCCAAATTTGCTACTGTACCTCACATTACGACTTGTTTTTGCATTAGCACTCCAAAACCAAAAAACTAAGGAAGCCCTAGCCTGTTGGGATTTGACACCATACTTGCCAAGATCAAGTCTTACTCCACTTACCTCTCAAGATCCACAACTTCTAAAGAAATAGGTAAGTTTTGTCCTGTAAAGGTTATTTCTAACAGAACAGGAAACACAGCAGTGGTAATGAATCTCCGTTTATATAGTTTGTTCCCTAAAACCAGCAAAGGTATAATACAARTTTTTCTTAAAACACATCTGTAACCAGTTTTATTGTAGAAATAACACCTTTACAGCATTTACTTCTCACTGGTTTGTTCTGGCATGCTTCTAATGATGTCAGAGTCACCTGTAAAACAAAAATATATTGTTACAAGAGGATCCACAGAAATCTGTTTTCAGGAATAAGCCAAAAAGTAAAAAAAAAAAAAAAAGAACAAAAAACAACACACTGCTTCCACAAATAGAAACCAACTTAAAAGCAATACAAAGACAGTCTGTTTAGAACAAAAAGCAAGTAATTTTGATGGCTTGATTAAAAAAAAAAAAAAAGTACTTGTAACTGTATTTTGCTAATCCATACACAATATTTTTACGATAATTATGTACCTGTCACTAGCATTTACAAAGCCAGTACTAGAGCAACAATCTAGTCCTGGAGGACACAATGCAYAGTTTTAATATAGCGAATGTCTAGCCTCCCCTGATCACGAAAATATCAGGACAGCGAGAATATTCGCATTACATTACATAGCAATAAGATTTACTTGCCGTTCCTTAGCTTACAGTTAACCCCCCCTGCCCAAAATCAAACCTAAAAGTAACACTTTGAAAATTAAGTTTACAGCTACTATTTGAATACAAGCAAGCTAAATAAAGYTTTCTGAAGAAACAGCGAAGTCAAACTGATGTCACTTGGGGAATATTTGGTGAAAGTTATTACAGAAATCATTAAATTCATGGGTATGCATTTTGGTCAACCAACACAACAAAAGATTGATTCTGCTCTTAGAAGATTCTGGAAAGAGGATAAGTCACCTAATTAGCAGTCTATATGAGGGACCTGAGCAACTCTGGCAAAGAGTCCTACCAAACCACAGTAATTACACACAGATTTACAAGTTTAAAATAAAACATTTAATATAATTTTCAACCGTGGTTTAGTATCCACCTGCACATAGGTTATTTTTGTATGTTCTGGGAAGCAGGACAACTCACAATCCTTTGTCTCAGATTAAGAACAGTCAAACAAGGTTGATGTAGACAGCATGCTGCACRAGCTCATGTTCTAGCTGATGGGCTCAGAAACATGTACCATGAAGTTGCTTCCCAGCAACTGAAACCTCATCACAGACCGACAGGTAGACAAACCACATGCTCACAGGGTTTAGCAGTAAAAGGAGCTATGCGCAAACATAAGCAGCAGTGATGTCAGGTTCTAAGAACCTAGGACTCACAAAAGAAAAACAGGATCTCGGTCAGAGGAAATTATAGGACAACGAAGGATGTCATCACCCCTGCATGTTACTTGCTCAGTGCTGCCACTCACAGGTGAACAGAGGAACCACTGATACAGTATAGTGACCAAATGGGTACTTAAGAGAGACATACCTGGGTCAATGATAGCCAGYGTGCACACTCTGTAGTATTTTCCGCATGCTGTGCCCAATTCAATGTTGTTGCCGCTATAATGATGGACACCAGTCTTGGCAAGCATAGCATAGTACTCAATCTCCGATTTTCTGAAATTCAAAAACTAGGTGTTACAGTAGTGACAAAATTCTAATTGACTGTAATACAGCGAGAGCAGCTTTGACTCCAATCACACTTAAACCTTACACAGTTTTCCCTCCCACCCAGAAAAACACATCTGTCCCTTGCCAGCCAACATCACTACTGTGTTGTGGCTCAGGAACCCTTATCCAGAAGTATGCTGAAGGTATGTAATGACAAACCCACTTCTGGAGTGCAGGTCCTTGAGGTTGCTCCTACACATGCTGATTTCTACAGGAAAGCAGGGGATTCAGGACTTTAAGATTTCCGAAAGGTTATAGGAGCTAATACCTAGTGGCCAGATGCTGAGCAGAGATCTGACTGCCGCTAGCTGTGAAAGAAACTGTGTACTTTTCTAAAAAAAAGAGTCAATCTATATTCCCTTCTCTTCTGACTTCCACCAGGAGATTCTAGTGGTCAATATTGTTCCTCAAGCACTTTTGGGATCCCCACTAACACGTTGCCTACTGTAAGTCCTACCATTTCTCAAGCATCTAATTTTGGTTTTCTGCATTTACAGTTTCCTGAATCTGTCAATATCCCTTAAAGACAAAAAGGGCCCAGAAATTCAACACGGCAAATGTCAATAACTTAGTAAAGATTTAATYCTCAAAAAAGCAATTTCACTGGCCAGGAACCTAAATTTATAACTAACTTGGACAGCAAATTTTGTGTTCAAATTTTTGTTCAAATATTTTAAATCAGTATTAACTACTAGTTTTCCTACCTGTAAAATTATTTTCCAATATACTACTTTGAAAAAACACAGGAATTCAGCCCCATTATACTTGTAATGAATGCCATCACAGTGTGAAAAGCTTACAGTATCTTCGCTAGTGCGAACTCTTTGAATTAGAAAGCTAGGAAAACGTTGGGAAGCATTTCAACACATCCAGACCTGAAATCATTATACACCAAACAACCCATCACTTTTATTTCATAGCACTCTGGAATATGCCGGCAAAGTATTCTGCATTAAGAACTCACCGTAGTGATTAACATGAAGTACACGCTGTATTTGTACAAACAACCTGTCTTAGTTTTAACTGTTTTTTCAGACATGTTTTTTTCAGACATCTGCTTACCTCAAAGCAGGACAGTTGTTGGCTAGGATGACCAACTTGGCTTTGCCCTGTCGAATCATTTTCAGAGTCTGTTTGTATCCTAACACATATTTACCACTTTTCATAACCAGCTGAAGCCTAGAGTTTATGGACTCTAGGGACTTTTTCTGAAAAAGGTGTAGAAAAGCATTGTTGTATGTTACTTAACATTTTGCAGAATAGCAGAGAACATAAGAAAATGAAGACATTCCAAATACAAGCAATCTTTTAATAATTTCCCTATAATTTGCAACAAGGAATAAAAAAGCCAGCCTACCATATGAATATGAGAAAGCTTGTGGATAAGGGGGTTGCTGATACTATGTTTTCCCAACTTCATAAAAAYATCTCTTATCCACGTATCTTACAATAGGAAAATGCATCTTACAGCACTGTTGCTGCTATTTATGTTAATCAGTAACGTCCAGGTGTATTTGAGAGACTTTTATCAAAGCACAGCTACTCCTGTCAAAATAAATACTACTTCTGCCTTGCAAATCTAAGCCAGGTTTGGAATATGTCTCTTCCCAGGGCACATACTAATAGCATTATATTGCTCAGCAGAAACAAATAATCCCATGCAATATGAGCTGACACTCCAACAGGARAGCATGGTGCTCATGACAACAGGTAAGTGCATTTGCAAGGATGAACACCACCATCTAACAAGAAACCCATGCTTGCCAGAGTCGCTCTAAGAGAAAGGCAAGAACATAGCAGGAAATGCAAAAGCGGAGCAAAAGTTCCTCCGCCCCAGGAACTCAGCACCAGCTCCCCTTCCTCCAGCTAGCACAGGCGCCCTGTAAGCAGCCCGGGATAGTGCACAGGAGGGAACCGAGGACGGGGAACCCGGTGGGAGGCGACCGCAGCCTGTGCAAGGAGGGCACGGCCCGAGCTCCGAGGGCCGCGACAGGCGTCTCCGGCTGTGCCCAGGGCCCCCCGCCGCCCCCGGTCCCCGCCCCATACCATGTCGGGGTCCACGCTGCCTCACCGCAGCGCGACCCGCCCCCGCACCCCCGCCGCCCCGTCCCGCGCAGCGCCCGCCGCTGGCGGAGGCCGGGCCGCCGCCACGTGAAGCCGGCGCGGCCCGCTCCCACTCACCGTCTTCTTCGCGGCCACCATGTTGCTGCCTCGCGTGGGGTCGGGCGGTACCTGGAACACAGGGGTGAACGGGGGAGGGGTTAGCACCCGGCAGCGGCCCCCCGCGCCCGCCCGCGCCGTCCCGGCCTAGTCCCACTCACCGGAGACGCGCCGCCAAGATGGCCGGGCAGCCAGAAAGGAGCGAGCTCCCACAAGGCATCGCGGATCCCCGCGCGGCAGCTCTCGCGAGAGCCACGCGCAGCCTCCCCGCCCCTCCCTGAAGTGCGGCCAGCCCGGGCGGGACGCGGGGGCGGCTGGCGGGGGGCGGGGCCCGGCTAGGCGCGGGGCGGGGCCTGGCTAGGCGCGGGGCGGGGTCAGCGAGCCGTGCGGCGGCGGGCTGCCACCATGGCTGCCGTGGCTGAGCGGGTGGGGAGGCGCAGTCGCCGCTCGCCTCCCCTGGCCCTCCGCTTCCCCGGCCGCACGGCCGCCCGGGTTTCACAGAGCGAGTGTAAATGCCCTTTTTACCGTTACAGCCTTGCGGGAGACTTCAGGCGCTGCTCAAGGAAGCCCCTTGCGGGGAGAGTCCCAAGGGTCCTGAGCCTCCCGTCCCCTGTGGGGACTCACTTCTGCCACGGGGCTGATGCCGAACGCTACGGTGTGGAGAAAATAAATCTCCTTGGCATCACAAGCCACTGGAACGGTAGACACGCGTGCTGGTCTGCCTCGGCGCGTCCCCCCTGTAAGTGCTGAGCGCCGAGGCTTCCTGTACAGCGGCGGTGCCTTCGTCTCGCCAGGCCCGACGGCGTCTGCCTGCCCCTAATTCTGCACCGCGGTCATAAATAAACTGTCCCGATGGGATACAGCCCCGGGCTGAGCAAGCGCCTGGATTTCAAGCATTAAACGTGCCACTGAGCTCGGGGATAGCTCTGGGCCTGAGGCTGCCGGCGTCAACAGGCTCAGCTTTAGGCGCCCTTAGTAGAGCCCCCAGGTTTGCTGGGGCGATGGCAGCTCCCCCCCACCTGGCCGTGCGGTGGCCTCGGCCCGTGCGAGRGCAGCTCAGTCCTCTGCTGTGCTGGAGTCACGGTGCAGGGAAACCTCCTCCTGCCCCCCGTCGGCTCTGGCAACCATCAGCCTGAAAATTAGCTTCCTGAACACACACGCTAGCTATGAACACGGCTACGACGTGAGGTTCTCCACTTCAGGCTCAGAACAGTTGTGGTCGATCCCGTGGTGGTGTCTGGCCTAGGACAGACGCCCCGGGTTGGTACAGGGAGGCGCAGCGAGCACCGGTTCAGCGGGCGCCTGCCTGCGCCTTGCGGGGATGAGCAATGTGGGTGCTCGGGGTGTGAGTTTGGGGGGTTCCCCTGTGACACCCCCCCAGGAGGAGGCCCGGGGATCCACCCACAGGACAGCAAGTCTTCTGCTGGTACGACTTCATGCTCTTAGGACACACTGCACCAGAAAGGCACCCCAGCATATACATTTTCTTACGAAATTACAAAACTAGCATAAAAGCTTTTCTAGACTTGCCTGGGTTAGCACAAGCATGGGAGAGCGTTGTGCTTGTTGGCTTTAGGGAGTCTGATGCCTTTGCCGACATGGCATATGTAGCAGCAAACTAAAAAGCAAAGCCAAAACATGTTGTATTCAGTTATTCTAGTATGCTTACATTAATTGAGCTTATTTCAAATATGGGAAATACTTTATAGCAATATACTGTTATGCCTTTCTACTGGTATGGCTACCTCCATGCTGACTTTTTTCTGGTATGTGACCACACACCTTACTGAAATATTTGTAACAGAATAACCTTCTCAGTGACAAGCAGCCATTGGTCAAAATGCACACCATCACCCCAACCGTTTTTTCTGTGTAGACACTGGGTAACAACCTTAGCTTTTTACAGATCAGTTTAAGCACATAGATTAAGATCTAAGCTGCTAACACTGAGATAAAGATGAGATAAAGGGATGTTAGAAAAAATATCACCAACCTTAAGTGGACCTTAAATATCCCAGGTGAAACTCAGACATTGGTCCATCTCTAATTGTAAAGTCCTCTGGGAATAAGTTCTAGCTTAAGCACATATAAATAATATGTGTACTATATAAATAATAATATAAAAATGTTATATTTTTATGTGTCTCTATAGTCCAATTTCACTTACTGAAACAAAATAATTTTCAGCCCTTTACAGCCCTTTATAATTAAATCAATTTTGAAGTGTACTTCAAACTTTTATTTTCTTTAGCAGCTGAAAAGTAAACTCCATTCTACATCTCATTCTTCTCTTGTTCCTCTTCCTCTCTGTGCCCCAGCACTCGGGGGCATTGCTGTTATTCCTACTGTCAAATTGTAACTTTGCTTTTAATTCTTTAAACTTTTACCTGGTTGGTGGTGGTCAGGTGAAACATTCATCTTTTCTTGCTTGTTGAAATTACTGGCAAAAGAAGATAAAGCTCAGCCGGCCTTGTGAAGTCCTCGGTGCAATTCCTTTCGACTATGCCATGTTTTATGTTATCTTGCAAAATGTGGGAGCCGTGCACGGCTCCGGAAGAGGGAGCTGTTTTCAAGGGTACCCTTGCAACCTCTGCTCAAATTAGGAGAGAATGCAATACCTTCCTTAAGAGTTTATAAAACTAGTTCTTCCCGGTGATGTGTTTTTGAAAAAACCCTGCATTTCCTAGAGAACTTTCTGACAGATACTTTGGTCATTGGACCCCAAATTCTGTCCCTAAATCTGGGTGGAATAAGAATCTGGGGGGGGGAAATACAAGCAGAAATGGGCACTGTTGTCTCTTACCCTCCAAATCTCCCTTCTGTGGCAGTGAAGGCCTCTCCCGGGGGTCTGTGGTCCATAAAATGTCCTTTATAAAGGCAAGGGGCCAATCCAAGTCGGATGAAAGCAACACTAGAAGGAAGACGAGGCTTTGGCCGCACCAAAATTTCTTAAACAGTATTATACAGCCAGTGTTTTGTTAAAAATTAGCACCTGGGAGTGGATGGGCATTTACAATGCAGGTGTTTGAGAATTAAAGCATGGGGGAAGGYACGTCAGGCAGAGTTTGGCACCCAGGCACCCTCCGCAGGGGATGCTGAGCTGCTCTCCACAACGAGCCTGTGATACAGCAGAAATAAAAGAAAGGGAGGGAAGCAGCAGACGACGTCTCCATCTCCAACAAACAAGTCTCAAGATGGAGAGATCCGGGGAGCAGCCGGCAACCTCAGGAAAAGCAGCATTACTTCTCCCAGCACCAACAGCAGGCCCTGTGGCCACATCCATCCCTCCTGCCGGCCCTGCCAGCCACTCTTAGCCGGGGAGATCAACTCCTCCGTGGGCTGAGTCGGGTATTACTCTGGCTCAGGGGCTCTGCAGGCTGGTGCTGAGTTTGGCAGTGAAGGTGAGCACGCAGGGAAYGGAGAGTACGCGGGGAGCAGGGCCACTCCTCCTCCCCTACTGCTTCTCCCACCCTGGCTTTACTGTGCTTGCCTAGTGAGAGGGCAGGGGCAGGGTTTCCAATGGAGAGGAAGATAATTTAATCCAAATCTGGAGAGCAGTGGCATTGAAGGAGGTCTCTCACCACTTCCCCCCCACTAAAATGCTGATAAGGCTGTGTAAGAAAGCACCACTTAGAGGTATGAATTAGGAGAGTGAGAGCACTGCGAGAAAAGTCACTGGTGGAGCAATGACATATCCCAAAAATTGGAGAGCAACTTCATCATTGTGGGCCGGGAGGAAAGTGAAAACAACTCAGTGTGTCTGAGAAATTCTAAGTGATCTGGAAGATGGAAAATATCTAAGATCATAAAGAAGCCWCATTTTCTTTGAGTATGACACGTGATCACAGATTCCTGAGTCATGACTGGAGTAACAGTCTAATGGCCACCCTTTAGCTGGGGCCATAACTTCATAATACGTTGACTTCAGTAGAGATGACAGCTGAAGGAATTCCCACCCTGAGCCTTTTTTTTTTTTTCCCCAGAGTTGTTTTTAAGTGAAGTCRGTGCTTCATTTGGTAATGCATCCCACAGCAGTACTGACACAGCGGTGGGATGTCCAGCTGGGGGTGGAAATGTGCGGCTGGGGAGGGGGAGACGAAAGGGCAAGGCAGGGAGCTCCCACGGCAGCACTGACAGCGACGCCAGCGTAACAGCAAACGACAGTGCAAGCCATGGTGGCCGGGTATACYCATACTTGAGGACAGACAAGCAAGTTCATGGGTTTTCCTTCACAGCTGGGGCTGGCTAGGATCACCCGTGGAGTCTCTTGCAGCAGTTCAGCTGCAAGGGGTAAGCACTGGGTCTAGTGCAGATGCGGGCCCATCCGTGCAGCGCAGGCACACGCATTTCTGCAGAGAAATCCCACAGCAACTTTTTCTCCACGTTATGGAATGCCAAACATTGCCCTCTCAAATGCAATGGTAATAATAACTGTCAGCTTGTTAATAGGGTGGTCTCATTGCTCATCGAAAAATGACACGTAATCTGATGACAGTAAAATGAGGCACTAAGAAAAAAGGTATGTGTGCTAATTACGTGTGCTGTTGTAGACAGTGTATAGTTAACTGAGAGAAAAAGGTATATAGTTAACTGGTTGAGTCCTCATTCCTGGAGGTATTTAAAAGACGTGTAGATGTGGTGCTTAGGGACATGGTTTAGTGGTGGACTTGGCAGTGCTAGGTTAATGGTTGGATTTGATGATTTTAAAGGTCTTTTCCAACCTAAACAATTCTATGATTCTATGAAAAGGTTGGAAAGAAGAAAAGAAAAAGAAGAAAGAGAAAAAATAATACTGAAGTCTAAAAAAGGAGCGGTACATGGACACCCTATGGCACAGCCCGGGATGGATCATTCTGTTAAATTCTCTGAACTTCTGAGATCTTTATAAAGCTGAAGCAGCAGCACTGCTGACCCTGAGAGAACGTGGGGATCACCCTGACAGCCGGGGACGCAGAGGAAGGTCTGAAGCTGTACCCCTGCTTACCTCCCTTCCCTGAGCATCAGCAGGCAACGGGTAGAGCTCYGGACGTGCTCCTTGTCAGAGCTGCTGGGTGCCTGAGACGGTAACAGGTACTGACCCGTTACCAACAAAGACCAGGGAAATGTTGTGTGATGTGGCCGGGGGAGGCTTTCAAGTTGTAACCTCTGCTAAAGCCACTGCAAGGGGGAGGCAGCGTGTCTTTAGCTATCCTTCAGGTGCCAGAGGTCACACRCTAACCCTGGGAGACAAGATTCAATTTAAAAAAGAAGACTGATCTTTTGAAAAGCTAGGCCTACATCTTTATTTTACCAATATGACCAAAGCATACTATTTTGATAGGATGAAAAGATGCAAAAATACAGTCCTGATCTTTCTTACATTTTTAGTCCTKTCAAAATCTCTGCACAATTACACAACAACGTTGTGTGAACACCTGCAGCCATTATCTTCTCCTTTTGCACTTGTCAGGGCTATTAAAAGTGACAGACTGTGTTCTCTGATAATCATCGCGTTTACAGCAAATGCAAACATCTTCATCCGATTGTCACAGGGTCACGCACCGAACTATCCCCTGTATTGTCAGSCAGACAAACGCAGGTCTTTGTTTCAGATCGCTGGGAATTTGGAATCCCAGTAATGCACAGGTCTGCTGGATCCAGATGTAAACCTCTCCTCAGCCACCCTTCCAGCGGCTTTACTATGAGAAAGGAAGGAAGGAAAGAAAAGAACTGTAGAGGRAAATGGGCCAAATGCAGAAAGGTTATCTCATTAGGGAAAATCTTGAGATTAAATACTGTCTATCATGAATACCTGGATATCTGCACACCTTGGATATATTTTCAGCCAGTAAAAGGATGCTAAGGAGTATGTGTGTATGCACATRTATAAATATACACATACATAAATACATACATTTGTATACCTGTATGTGTGGCCAGCTTAAATATAGTGCCAATACAACAARATACTTGCATTTTCTCAGGGCCAAATTATGCAGAAATCCACAGGTACAGATTTCTAAAGATAGTAATTAGTCTGATAARAAGATCTTCAGATTCCCTGCTTTCCAGGAAATTACAAGATATGTCCTAGGACCTAAGTTTCAAGGTCATTGCCATCCCAGGCAAAACAAAAACAGCGGGTTCAGAAGGCAGTTCTCTGCAGTTCATAAATCAGCATCACAAAGCAGCCTTCAGTGGAGCTACACAAATTTGCATCACTGGAACATTTGGCCTGAAACATCTGCCACAATAAACAATTCAGAGTATTTTATTGCCTGGTCAGTACTGGTCTTTCTGTACAGAATAGCCAAAGAGTTGAGAAAAGGAATCACAGTTTAAAAAAGAAAACTCATGATTAATATAATGTTTTGAAAAGTCAACTGTGATTTGGAAAGTCCCAGGATTTGGGTCTATCAGAAAGTAGATATAAATTTAACAGCTGCAGTAGGAATCATATCTAAAATATTCAGAATTATTAACAGCGAGTGAGCCCTGGAATGAGTGAAACAAGTTTGACCATGAAGTACTGGCCTGGGGAACTTAAAAAWTGCGAGGACCTTAGAGAAATCTTTACGAAGTTTGCTTTTGGAAGTGTATTTCTGCTTGTGTATAGGAGGACATAGGTATTTGTTGCTTTACCTCTGGAGATAACAGCTATCCCTGAATACTCCTAGTTTACATTTTATTTTAATTTCCCAATTTATATTCCTGAATAAAATAATATATTTCTTTGTAAAAATAACTAATTCAAGATGATTGTTTAGTTTGTTTGTTGTTAAAGGTTATTTTTAGCTACTTTGGTACTGCCTTCATTTGGGGCAGTACCGGGGYGGTTCAGGTTAGAGAAGGCAGGGAGCCTGAGGAGAGGTGCCCTGCCCAGGGRAAGGGATGGGAAGGCTACCAAGGATTTTTATCTGCCAACATCATGCTGCAGCCACTGGATCACTTGCAGTCGTTTTTTTGCTCTGTACAAGCACAGGGCATAGCTCGTGAGTGCCGCTGCCACAGCCCCTGCTCCCATACCCTCTCACTCCCTGCCCCTGCCTTCTCCCACCGCCTGGCACACAACCAGGAACCTCATCTCATTTTCAGTCTCACACTTCTGTATCACTTCCCCAACCCTGAGACTCCTACTTCCAAAGCTCCTCACCCTGCATCTTTACTGGAAAGTGCATGTCACTACCACTTACCCTGGCCAATAGGTGAGCATGCTAACACAGTGATACACACTATCGAGAAAGCAGAAATAAAAAGTTTGAGCCTAACGGGCATCAGCCGCAGCCCTATCTTGGCCTCTTGGACATACAGAGGCTTGAAGAAAGGAGCAYGCACCAGTTCGTGTTTGCACGTTGAATTCTTGATCTACATCAGCATGTGTAACCTGCCCCCCTGGTAAACCCATGGAGTTACGGCTTTTGGTGGAGGGGTGAGCATCTGGGTGCTCCAGCAAGGTAGGACAGTGGCACAGAGGCAGCTGCGGAGCAGCATGTTATCCCGCGGGAATGTGTTTGTGCTGAATGATCTGCAGAGGGCACACGTTGTCCAAGCCTGAYGTGGTACGTGGCAATACAGCTGATACACGGAGGTGCAGCCTTGTCCTACCATGGCCCTACCTATGTCCAGCTCCAGCACGGGCTCTGTCGTGCCCAGTCTTGCTGCTGAAAAGATGCAACTTCTCCTTTACTCRTGGGAGAAGGGAAGAAGACCATGAAATTGTTATTTAGTGATTCCGGGAGTCATCTGCCAAATGGCCCTTGGGTTCTCATTCCTATTTCTGTACCTTATCCAAGGCCTGTTTAAAGAACGTGAAGTACAGAGCAGCCCTGGCCCCCCCGGTGAGTGCCCTTGGCTGCCGATACATGCCCACACACGTTCCCTCTCTCTGGCCTCATAAATCTTGAATTCCTTTCTCCACTGTTTCAGTAAGATGGATGGTAGCWGCACTCTGCACAACTTACCCTTTGGTTAGGACACAGAGGGAAGCAGACAAGAGAAGGAACTGGATGTAGCTTTCCCTTTTTTATTTTCCTCAGTGCCCAGTGCTCGATGAGTCTGTCCTGGTGGCCCAGCCTCCTTGCTTTGTTCTTTGAAAGAACATCATACAAGAGAGGTGGGCTATCAGACCTGTTTGCCATCCCTCCCTTGCATATGTGCTGTCTGCAGGCAGCTTCCTCAGCCGTCGGGACTCCCTCGCAAGCACAGATGCTTCTACTTTCCTACCTGTGGCAGCAGAGCCCGTCCCAGTTGGTAGGCAATAGGTGGGTGCCTGGGTGTCTTCACAYGCACATCTACCTCTGCCGCTGAGGCACCCGCACCTCTGCTGTACAGGGACCCCACAGGTGCTGTGTAGGGARCCAACCCATCTCCCACCACAGCGCTGTCGGCATGTCACACCAGCAGCATGAATGTTAGGTATTTCTGACATTAACTTTTAAGTTGCTAAGCCCTTCGTTGCACTTCTGCTTTTGTGCTTACACAGCAGCATGCTTTGCTAACGCTAGTTACCAGCATTTCACTGTCTAGTGACCGGTAGAAATCTTATATATAGCCAGAGAGAAATCTATACAGCCTACAGTTTTTTGTATTATTTTTAAAAAGTGTCCTAAAAATGAACTCARTCTGAGGAAGCAGAAGTTAATGTGGTTAGGCTTACGTGGTGTATTCCCTCCTGTGTTGCTACTCGTATGTTTGCCAGGTGATTTCCCAGAGTGACACAGGTGCACTCAGTGTGCATTGCACACGCAGGGAGGCTGACAGCTCCAGGGTACACCTTATATCCATACAATACATACCTTATCTGTATCAGTCTTTCCCAGGTGTGCCAGAGCTTGACACTTGTGCTACAGTGACAGTACGCATACCATACGGTATGCCACATGTCCAGGATTTCCATATGTCCTGCAGCCTGGCTGGAGTTATTGCTGCTGCTCCATCTTGGCTGCAGGACATCAACAAACCCTGGACAAATGTCCAAAGACAATATGATTTGTCTGGACAAGTTTCTGAATGGATAAAAAATGTTTATTTAGAAGAATGGGTGATTACTCTAAATTTGAAGGACGTAATGAAACACATCCTGGATGCAATAAATAAAATACACTGGACCTGCTTGTGCAAGCAAATATATGGCAAACATTCTTCACTCTTGCTCTTTGGAAAGTTTCTAAGCCACCTGGACTTCCCTGGACACCTGCTGATTTGCCTATATGCAAATATAAAAATCATGTTATCTTTGTTTTACCTTCAAGGCTAATGGTAAGGATGTTACAGGTGGCTGCTGAATCCAGAGGACTCTGCAACCCGGGGATTCCTTCTTGCCTCCCAGCTGCTGAGACCCCAGAGGTCTCCCCATCCCAGTCCCACAGATGCACTCGCTGCTGTTCCCGTTTGCAGGGAGGGCCAGTAGCGAGGCTGAGCCCTCTGTGCGTGTACAAGCACACACAGCCGGGACGCTAAGACAGAGCACTGCGTTTAGCAGCACCCACATGTACCACATACACCATAAATGCAGATAGCCCAGTCCGGCTGCTGCTCTYTGGCTGGTCCGGGCTGGGGCTCCCTACAGAAACCCCACACCCTCAGTCTCAGGTTCACAAGCACAACCACATTCGTGGGCCCTCAAACATCAGCATGGCTTCCCAGTCCATCTAATATCCTTATCCGGACCCTGGACCCTCAAACATCGGCATGGCCTCCCAGACCATCTAATATCCCTGCCCAGACCCCGGACACTCTTACCCGCTGTACCGGTCTCCCTCTACTCCATGCTAACCTGGCTTGAAGTTTGCTAGCGAGTTTTAACCACAGGTACACGCACCCGGGATTAAATTCATGGGTCTGCAGCTGCTGCCGCAYAGACCTGCGGTCCCCTTCTGGGCTGCTGCCGCTTAGAGCTTGTAGCGCAGAAGAACGCCTCAAGGGCAGGAATGAGGAGGGGCGGCCCGGGGCGAGCAGGGCAGCCCCGCCGGCCGGGGGGGTGTTTTAACGCACCATCGCCAGGGCCACCCCCGCGGCCCCCCCGGCCGGTGCTGTCACGGCGGCACCTCCAGCCGCTCCTCACCCCGCCCCGGGCCGGGCAGTCGGGAAGAGGCCGCAGCGCCGGCCGCCGCGCCCCGCCATGGGCTGCTCCAGCAGCGCCCGCAGCCGCCCGCAGGAGCCGCCGCCGCGGGGTGAGCCGGGCCGGGCCGGGCCGGGCCGGGCGGGGGGTGCCCGGGCGGCTTGTGAGGGGGGCAGGCGGCGTGGGTGGGGGCCGCCGGCGCTGGCCCGGGGGGGGTCCCGGCCGCGGGTGGGCGTCCCGCGGGAAGCCCGCGGGGGGCCGGGAGCCCGGCGGGTTTCTGCCGCTTTTAATTCTGCCCGCGCTGTCGGTGGGGCCGCGCCTCGCGAGCCGTGTCTTCGTCAGCTGCTGCTTCTTGTCAGTGATAAGTCACTAGCTCCTGGTCCTCTGCGCAGACTTTGGGGTTTTTTTTTTAGTTTACAGACAGCTCCTGCGGTCGGTCCTGCTGTATGATAACTTGTAAATCCAATGCTTTTTTCCCCCCTTTAAAATAATAGTGAACGGGCAATACCTGACCCTGCGATCCTTCCTTTTTCGTACAAAATCTGTACATCCACCCCAACACAGTTTACAGCACCGGCAATACTCCTGTGACTCTGATTAGGCTCAAGTCACAGAGGATTAATTTTGGGTGGAAGGCGTATTTGTAGGGTGCTCCATMAGAATCTCCTTGCTAGTCAGTGGTAGTTAAATAAAACTTTGTTTCCATATTCATCATATTTAGCTCTTTGCTCCAAGGGAAGTTTGGAAACACTTTTATAAGAACCTGAATGAGGCAGTTACAGATAATTGGCCTCTCCGGAAAGATACATCCTGAAGATAGATACGTAAAAGTCGTTTGCATATCGGTTTACTGCATTTCTTTCCTGTATTCTTGAGTTATAAATATCATCTGTTGCTGTTATTCTGGCTGCAGCATCCGTGTTTTCTGTATAGGTTTATCTTCCATTTGTTGTCTTGCGGTGTTGTGGTTTGTGACTGCAGAGATGACAGCAGGTCGTGTGGGGTGAGCGTTGTCTGTGCCACTATAGAGCCAGCACACAGCTGCAAACCGAGGAGCCCTGCTGAAAATATCAGCAGAAGTCTCTTTATACTGTCCCTGCTGTCTTGTTCACCTGGTCAATGTACCAAATTCCTCCGCCTTTCCATCCTCTACTGAAATATATTTGCACAGGAACGCTGAGAGGCTCAGGGAAACAACTGAAGTAATTTATTCTGAGTATTTTAGGAATTCTCTCTGAAGGCCTGTTCATGTTAGGATGGGTTATGAAATGTATTAAATACATAAACTAATGTCATGGTAATGATAAAGTGCAGTTTGTATATACAGCTGAAAGATTTCCATTAATTTGACTGTTACCAGCCAGATGTGTTAGTTATTTTCTAATTTAGTTTTATAAGAGAGGATAATTTGAAAGAAACTTCTCTAAATGTGTTAACGGAAAAAAAATGTATTTAATTTCCTTCCATTGATGTGTAACTCACAAAAATGTGAGGCTTTTCCAAAAGGAAAGAAAGAAGGCAAAGGGCAAAATACTGTAGCCATGGCCCACTTAAATTCACTGTGCTTTTCATTGTTTCTCTGGCTGAAATTGTCTGCAGCAGGGAAAATAAGAATTATAAATTTAATAATAAAACAAAACTAGAAGGCATCCTAGGAATGTTGACTGCCACATGATGTTCATTCTTCTTGGGGATAAAGGTATTGAACAGATTACTGGGAGGATTTATTTTTTCCATATTAGAGAATTCTTTGCATTTTAGATGAGAGGGGAGGAATGCTTCCAGGGTTTCCAGCAGTGTGGATCTCGCATTGCATGGCAGTATTTTATAATCCAATTTATATAAAACATTGTGATGAAGAGAGGGCTAACTGGAAGTTACAGGGCTGATGTTTATAGGAGCTGCAGGAGATTCCTAGTAATAATGGGTCTGAATTGTTTCTTTTACTGGTAACACCAATTGGAAACTCTGTATAACATGCTAGTTTTCATGGCTCATTTATTTCTGTCTGTAGGTTTTAAATGCTCCCTGTCCACCTGGTACCAAGCAAGGTGAAGGCATGAGAAGTGTCTAAAGGGATAAAAAATAAAACGTGAAAAGATAAGTCTCCAGTCTCTGAGCATACACTCCATTTTTCTAGTCACTGCTTAGAGTAGTTTAAGTCTTACTTGCTGTTATTTTGTTGGGTATCTGTTTCACATGGAGCTTCGTGTTAGGAAAAGGATTGCCTGGAAGACAAGGCGTGATAGAGGTCTAGAGAAGGTAAATAGGAAAAAGTATCTGCTATTTCTTGTAACGCAAGAGGTGTGTCACTTAATGACTAGCAGCAGGCGTAAAACTAGCAAGAACGTGTTTTACAGGGGGTGTGAGTGGGCTGTAGACCTCATTGCCCCTGGTCGTGGTGGAGGCCAAGAGTGTAAATGGATTGAAAAGGGGCAGAGGAATGTCCACCAAGGGACTGAAACCGGCCCCGTGGKCTGGGTCCCCCTGCCCTTTCCACTGCCCCCGGGCGCGGGCAGAGGCAGGGTGCCACCGGGGCGGGTCTGTGGTCTGACCCACGTAGCTGAGCTTACAGGCTTTTCTGCAGTTGCATTATAAATAGCTATACCTCTGTGAATTTGGAGGGATTGGTTGGACCTTGGATGGTTTTACAGTTCCTGAGACCATGTCCCGTAGTCAAAGTTGCTTTCTGTCTGTCTTGACACTCCAGATTCCCTGTTCTTGCTCTTCTCCTGGCTTAGCTGTCCTTCCCCGTGTCTGTAGGCACACGCTAACTAGGTGACACTTGCTGGGGAGGTGTTTTGCTTGAATGCCTCAAAAGAACTGTGAAATTATCTTAAGAGCAGCAATATTCAAGCAGCTGTTTTAAGAACAGGATGTATTACATTTTTTCACTGTTCATCTATGTGTGTATGAAGTATCGTATGGTTCTGCTCACTGGCTTTGACACTGCAATCATAATTTTCTCAGAAAATACAATTTGTCCAGTTTTGCAATTATTATATAAACAGATTTTGTGCATGAATTCACAGGGTTTTCATCCTGACATTCCTTTGAAGAAGGTTAAGTACAAGCCCTTGTCAAACTGAATTTAATCAGAAAGTTATTAAGTCGGTCTGATAGGTAGGTATAGCTCATTTTGAGTCTTCAACTTTTATCCTTAAATACCTGTCAGAGTAATTTTGCCATTTCTTTTTTCATAAATTTTGTCTGCCAGAAAGGCCCATTGCTTAACTCAGCCAATAAGYTGATGAAAGATGAAAGAAGCAGAAGTTTTAATTTGTTTAGACTTCCTGTTGTTGAATGTTTTATTAGACAAAGTGTATTATGAATGGTAGTTTAGTACTTTAAAAGACAGACAAACTGTTTTTTGTTTAAGGAACGGGCACTGCTCACCCTCTGGGATGAGCAGGTTCTTCTCAGTGTTTTTCATTCAGCCCACCCAGAGGCACCACCAGAAGTTTCCCACGTGCAGCCCAGGGCAGCAGTTCCCTCCCACTCRGCACGTTGATTCTGTGCCTGGTTTGGGGAAGAAAAAGGTGCTTCCTTGCATAGCATCCCCTCACTGGCAAACCTTCTGCGCACCAGATCCGTAAGGCAAACTGTAATAGGACGCTGGCCTGTAAACAGGTCAGCTCTCTTCGTATAAAAATATATGACGTGCATCAAGCCAAAACTTTTTTTTTTGTGTAAGAGCAGAACCATCCTCTACTGCATGTGTGTAAGAAAAAGCAGCAGACCTGGTGAAGGAGTGTTGTCTGTAGCCCGGTGGGGCTCTTTGACAGGTAGTGCTTGTGCGGTCCCCTGTGGGTCTAGTTCTCATCTAGCTTACACGCCCACTCATCAATTATCTGTAATTCTCTTTTTTCTTTCCTTGCTCTGCCATAACTAAAAGCATCATCAGGTGAAAACACCCTGACTGCGGACRGCCATGAAACCGCAGCCGACCGAACACAGTTGGAGCCAGCGGAGGATGTGAGTCTTGCCTCTGAGGAGACAAACCCGGGCGAGCATCCGCCAGGAGGGGAGGYGGCAGCCATGATTCTGGCCGTACAGGGGAAGATCGATTCGGTCAGTAAAAGGGAGGAGCCGGAGGGCACCGAGCCCCTGCCTGCAGGAGCGGAGGAGAGCTCTGAGCTGCCATCTGCGTGGCGAGAGGAGAGCGCTGGGCCTTCACCTCCAGCACCGGGAGAAGATGCCGASGCACCATCGCCAGGACCAGCAGAGGACAGTGGGCTGGTAGAGAGCAGTGACAGCTCTGTAGTGGAAATCATCGAGAAAGTACATATTACTGAAGAGGACCACCTCATTGAGGGTAATATTTGTGCTTTCATAAATTCAGGAGACCAAATTCTGCCTCCAGGGACTTGTGCGTGGGTCCTTTTGACTTTACTGAGAGCCTCACATGAGCTTCTGGAGTCAGAATTTGGTCCGGGGAGTCTGTACAATGTGGAGTGCAGAAGAACATGGCTGGGGAAGCCTCAGACTCACAAGTCCAAGCTGTAATAAATTTAATCAGCATTTTCAGTCATTATCTCTGCTATTTCATTTCATGCCCTTTTTGTTCTTAGCAGGTACAATGCCCCACCATACCCCTCATTTAAAATGTTGTAGCTCAGACACGTTCCTTAATATTTACAGAGACTCAAGGCTGTATTACTTAGTTACATGTATTAATTATAAAGCAACACTCCCTGTGCACATGAAGTTGGAGGGTGCATGTCTGGATGTAGAAGAAAAAGCATCTCTTTGATGCACCCGTGGCATATCTGGCCTGTAGTAGCAGCCAAGCTTCTAGGAGCTGACTAGCTGGGGAGGAAGGCTGCGTGAGGAAGCAGTGGTGTCTGAGATGGCAGGTATTTCCGAGGGGGACCTTTACTGGGAGGTATGGTCATTGCCAGAGATTGCAGGCTGTGCTCATCTTCGGGTTAGCGCCCAGAGGACGGGTGTCTCCCATGGACTGCATACGCAGAAGGTGAACACTTCACAGGAGGAATCGGATTTCTCCTAAATGGTACAAAGCAGCTCGGTGAGGAATTGGATACTTCCTGGAGGAGCATTTCTTCAGGGAATAGGCAGGCGAAGCACGCGAGAAGTATTTCTCTGCAGGGAAACGTGGTATCAGCAGCCTTCCTCACTCCACATTTGCCTCGAAGGAGTGCGAGATGCAGGAGAAGGACTGACCTGTGTGAAGCCCAGAGCCTGTTACACACACTACCACTAACCCTGTGGCTTTGCTGTGCACGTCTCTGAGCTGGCTATATAAATCTGACTCCTTGCATCCCGGTAGCTGAGTGTGGGGGTTGGCTTGTCCTCTCCTGCATCTCTTCGCAAAAGAATTTTGTGGTTTCTTCTACATAAAATGGGCATCTATCCTTTGGAATGAAGCCTCATTTTATGTAAGCAGTATATGACTGGATGCTGACCTGTAAAACACATAGCCTTGCGCAGCTGAAAACTCCCATTTCATTAATGACCATTTCTAAGCTTCAGGGCATAGTGCTGGAGGCAGGGCAGTACTCCCTGAACGTTGTGGTGTGACCTCATGTCCATGGAAACACGTTTACAACTGGCCGTTTGCCTGAAGATCAGTTACGGGGCTTTGACCACCAAGTGATTCATGCTACTTGCAGGGCGAGTGAACAAGGCTTGTGGGAAAAAGAGTTTTACTCCTATTTATTCCAAGCTAGAAGTAATATCTTAACTTGTGTGCATTACCTTTCCATGAGGCATATGATGAAGAAGGGACCTTCCATTTTTATGCTGTGGTGCATATGATACTTAGCACTTGTTTTGCTTTCCTTTATTCTTCAGTAACTGTGCGAGTAAATTAATTAGATAGCAGCTTCCCAGGGAAAGCACAGCTTCAGCCAGACTGGCATGTTACCGTGTTTTCTATTTCTGTTTTGTTCCAATTGCAAATAAAAGTGCACATATATAAAATAAAATCCAGGAAAAATCATTTGAACAGAAATAGTACTCATGAGGTGTATTGAATAGAGCGTCAAGGGAATTTTGTGAAAGCATCAGGAGAACTTTACGGGCATGAGGCACGCATGTAGCTGGATGATGGCAAGTGATTGGGAGCATCCTGTTTGTTCGCTATGGATTCATTCAGGGGGTACCTTGGCAAGGGGCATTGGAGAGCTGACAAAGTCCAGTCAGGTTCACAGAAAGGAGCTGGGGCACTTGGTGCTTTTCTCAGTGGATTCTAATTTGATCTCCGTGGTTACTGTTCCCAGGTGAGACGGGAGAACAGGTGGAAACTGAGCTGCTCAGTGGGATAGTCAGTGGAGGGCCTGAAACAAAAGAAGAAGAAACAGGAGAAGCTGTGGATGGTGCAGCAGCGACAGAGATAGGTATGTTGACAGAGGAGGGAAGGACCACGTGGGTTATTGTTTAGGAGACAGAAAAGACTGTGCTGTCCTTAATGAGCACATCTTGTCAACCCCTGCCAGCATACAGCTGCTTTCTGCGGTTTAACACAAGAGAGAGAGTCATAAATATTTCTGTTTACATTAAGAGATATTTTTGGAAGGAATCAATTGTAAGTCATGCTTTTCACATGGGTCATCTTTATATAATACATGAGTCTTACTGGTGATGAATTATCCCTGTTTGGGGAGAATGCTAGACTGTAACATGCAGTCTTGGAAAATAAAAACCTATGTTAAAATCATGACTCTGCTCATTATTATCTGCAGGCTTGTTTTTATGAGCTAAAGCCTTAACGCTGCTTTGTGATTTCCATTCTATGCCAGATGGTCATTTTAGACCCCCTCGTTCTCCTTATCAGCTGAATTCAGCAGTGTAGCGCTGGGATGAAAGCACATTGCACAGCAAATGCAGTCACATGGTGGGAAGGAAAAATCACAGGCCAAATAAAGTGCCTCTGGAAAATCATAACACCAGTGAAGAGAAGAATTCGAGGGGATAGGACTGTTCCCCTAGCAGACTTGGAAATTATGTTCACAATTCTTGTCATCACAGCCTTTCTGCAAAAGTTATTTCTTCTTTCTCCACATTTACTAAGAATCCCACATTCATTTATTTTGAGTCCATCACATAAGGTATTCGCATGCCCCAGAAGGCAGGGGTTACCCAGTGGTATTACTGAAATGTGGAACAGGATGAGCTGGCAATGCAGACACCTCCTCCTTTCCCCCAGTGAGCATTACTGCAATGATTGAACCCGCTTTTCCCCTCTCCCCTCCCTCCTAACCACTGGCCTATGTAGCCGTGCTCAAAACCTCTATGGGCTGGTGAGTATGTCTGTAATTCAGAAGAGGATAGCTTCAGCGGGAAGGGTGGGAGATATCTTACACCAGCAYCTTTCCATGACTTCCAAATGAACCTCTTGCACCTGGATGAGAGGCTTTTGGTTCCTTCCCAGTGCTAGTATATGCTCTGGCCTTTGAGTTGTTGAGTCCAAAGCGTGAGGGCTCCCTTAAACAGACCAGCAAGGCATGTTACATCTGTCATCCTTCCTGATACGCTGGCAGGATGCAGAGTTTCGTTTGGTGGGAGATAAATGGGAAGCACCGAACTCGCGTGTTCCAGCAGGGCAGAAGTGTTGCTGGGCAGGTCCAGAAATGTGCATTTGAAACGATTGGTAAGACTTGTGCAAGGCACCTTCTGTAACTGGTGGAGAAAGACACGTTCTTCTCAAAGTGGGGAGACATTGAATATCTGCAATGGTTGCCTTGCAGGGAGCAGCCAGGTAAGAAATTCTTAAACAAGAGGGACTACGGGACAAGATATGAAGAGCCACCGCTCTGCAGGGCAGTTCAGAGCAGTCCCCTGTCTTACTCATGGCTGCTGGCACTGCTGAGTCTTTAACACACTAAACTGTGCCCAAGATCATTTTCTTTGTCTTAGCTGTCCACAAAAACTTGTAGTCAAGAGGGTTGTTCAGTGAGTTTTGCCATACGCTCTGGGCATGCCTGTGCTATTTTGTCTTAGTTTCGCTGCCAGCAGCAAGCCAGCGTGTTCCACCTGTGCTACAGGATCAAGGACAACGGTTTGCCRCGTGAGCGCTGCGGCCTGGCAGACCAGTGGGGTGGTGGTCAAGCTGTTTGGTCAAGCTGCTTGTATGTGCCTTTATGACCTTGTGATTACTCCAGTGAAGTAGATAAGCAGAGACCAAAGAAAGGCACTCACCTCCCTTTAATTCTCATCTGTTTAACTGTTGGTGACCTTTATATTGTTACTTTTTAAGCTAGCCGGTGAAGACAAGCTATTGTTGGCTGTTGGCAACTGTGCTCTTGCAGGATCTTCAAACTTATGCCATACAGCTTCGCCTATGAAGTCCACAAAAGTTTATTCATTCAACTTGTTTTTAATGTCTTGCCGGTATGCTTTTGAAAATAATTATCTGTCTGTGCTGTGAGTTGAGCAAAGCACTTAATTTGCTTCTGGGAAACCTCAAAGAACAGCATCCTCCTCCTCCCAAAGAATAAGAGATTTCATCATGCAAAGATTACAGCTTTATTGAAATACTTACTTTCTGCATTTGCCCGCCTTGACAATATTCTCCCCAACAGTTTTGTAAGGAAGCAGAAAGAGCAGCCCTGCTTCTGTGTCCGTAATACATTTCAGATGATAGGAGTGTGCAGACAGCTCAGAGAACAGCTGTGGGTGAAAAAAGCAAACAATGTTAAGAGTGGAACAGTGGCCATTTGAATCTGGGATGCTGTTGTGTAAGGGAGCAATTCTTCCATCTTGAAAGGATATTGAAAAACTAAAACAAGATTCTGGKCAGGGAAGCAAGATCGCTAAAGGGAATGGAAAAATTCTTACTTTGAGAGAGATCAAAAACATTCAGAGTCTTGCCTCTGAGAGGCTACGACTAAGAGGATGTGAGCTGATCCTAGTGCAAAATAAACAGGGCTCTAGAGGTAGCTGAGGTCCATCTCTGAACAAGGGAATGCTCAGTGACACACTAAGCATGTTGAATTCAAAACCACTAAAGAGGATATTTTTTTTTCACCTTATATTAGCAATGTTCATGCAGATTAACTGTCAGACTCTTTGTTGCAAAGAGTCACTGCAATTGGATGTCTCTCTCCTGTCACCTGCATTCCCCTGCAAAATTCCCACCTTCCCTGCGTTCCTTACCCAGCCTTGTGGTAATACCACCATTCACTACAAGGAAGTCCCATGTTCCCAACCTATCCTTGCAGGGTCTTCTGGCTGGGAAAGAAGTACCCTGAGCTGGAGTGGTCCAACACTATGATTTCTGCCAATCATCCCCTTGGGCACCATCTTTTAGCTGCCAAGCAAGCCAGCGAGACTCAKAGCTTCTCAGCTGCTGACAGCCAACCCATATAGTTTCGAGGGCTGGATGCAGTTCCTCAACCGTACGTTATCATGGAATAGTTGAGGTAGGAAGGTACCTCATCTAGTCCAGTCCCCCTACTCAAAGCAGGGTCAGCTGGAGCAGGTTGTCCAGTTGGGTTTTGAATATCCCCAAGGATGGAGACTCCGCAAACTCTGTGGGCAGCCTATTCCAATCAATTGCCCTTACAGTAAAAAAAAAGGTTTTCTTACATTTAAATGTAATTTCCTGTACTTGAATTTACGCCCTTTGCCTCTTGTCCTTATTTARGACTTTTTTAAGATTTAATGTCCATGAGATCTTTGCCTCTGTATCAAATATGACTGAAATTATGCAGTGATTTCAAAAGTTAAGAGAAAATGCAGCAGGGTGGGGAGGAGCATAAGGCTGTTGCAGTGTAACTGGATTTCACATAGGCGAAGTTAACATCTGTAAAAGGAAGACTCTGTAGGAATGGGATGGGGGAAGAGAGAGCAGAGCCAGTGGATGCTTGTGGCTGTTTCAGGTCCACACAGAACATCCTTACAGATCTGGGAGAAGAGCAGATACCCGCTTCGTGCTGTGATGCTTCCAGGGAACTTTAACATTTAATTCCTGTAAGATTTATTGAATATCAAGTTGTACCCTCAATTAATTGTTAACTTAATTTTTCCATGTGTTGCAGAGACAGCTAATAACAAGGAATAGAAGTTATGTGTCTATGAATATCCTCTTCTTGGGCCTGCTCTTCTGTTCACATGAACTTTTTTTAATTTTATTGGTTTGGGAAAATAGAAAAGCTTTTATGGATTGAGCCACAAGCCACGAACATGGATAAGAGGCATCAGAAAAAGTTTTATATAATATATATTTTTTGAAGTCAAGCTGCCAAGACTTCAAGTGTTTGAAATACCTGAACTTTCACCTCCCTGCCACAGAGTGCCTTCTGTACACGTCTAGCACAGTGGGGTCATTTTCTGAAGTCAGTAAAACCATTCAGGTTTCAATTAGGATTTTTTCCAGGTTCAGATAACTAACTTCAAGCCTTTGAAACCTTCAACTAGCGTTATATAGGATAAATACAGTGTAGCTTTTTTTTTCTTAATGTATGAAGGCAATTTCTCTAAGTGCCTGGACTACCGGTGTATGGAGCTACTGAAGTGTATAGCACATAGAGGACTGGAAGATGAAAGTTTTTTACCAGGCTGTAACTAAATGCAGAGGTTAGTTTTTCAGAAAATGGAAGATATACAGGSTGCAGTGTCCAGGTCCCAAGTGGGTGTCTGCTGCTCACTCTCCATTTTTAAATACAAATTTATTGCAAGGCTAGTAGTACAATAAATGTGATGACTTCTGCAAAAACAGAGAGAGGAGGGCATTTTTGAGTAGGATGGTTTAGTCTTATAAATTCTAGCACACTTAAAATATAAAGATAACTTCACAGCTGTTAACATTCATGATGATTAATAACCTGTCTTTAGCTGTGTAGCTCCTCATACACATTTGTGGCTTCTAAAACAGATTTCTAACCAGAGACATATATAAGCCTGTTCCCAAAGGAGAGGTCATCTATTTTATTTCCCTGTAGTGCTGTCCTCCAGAAGAAGTATGCCATCAGGGACTGTCTTGGTTATTTTCCAAAATGCTAAATAATCATTTTGGAGCTGAAGCTGAATGGCAAAGCTTTCAAACAAATTTCCTGTGAAAACGGGCCCTGAATATAATTGATGTTACAGATCTGATAGAGAGTAGAAGTTTGTTCTGATGGTGAATGTTGCAAAGGGACTATACGTTATCATTGAGGACTGTGTTTACAGGATTCTCTGCCATAAGGAAGTAGAATACAGAGAAAAGGTCAGTTATCTAAAAAGGGCAAGCACATGTTGCTATTTTATTAGGTTTATTGTACAGAAGGACTTCACAAAAATTTTGCTGTCACTAGCAAATTATACAGCTCCCCTCTAAGAGTTAAATTTTGTGTTGCGTGTGCACATCTGACTCCAGCTGATTCTGGTTTGTATTAAATAACCTAATTGATATTCCTGACCTAACAGCCTTTTGTGTAAGCTGATATTCCTTGGCTATATCACTAAATCTAAGGTTTTCTGCTTATCAGCACTCTTACAAACTTGTCAGCTTCATTTAGTGTCAACTTCCTGTAGGCTATACCATAAACTTTTAGAACCAAAATGCATACTTTCGKTTTTTTTAGGAATTTTTGGTAGGTGGATGTTGCAGAGTTTTATTTTTTATTTTTACTAGCCTTCTATAATAAAGAAGTTAAAATGAGCAGCTAGTTCTATTAAAAATCTATTTACATTAAAGCGGGAATTAAAAATTCGAACAGAGGTAGTCAAACTTTTTGTCCACATGCCCAAATCACTCCATGACAAAAAGCCATGAGAAACACAGCATGCACTTGGGAGAGCTGCGGAGTGGGGCAACAGGGACCGAGCGGGACGAGGACTCCCCAGGGTGATACATGACTGGGCTGGCGTACAGCCAGGGTCCAGGACACCGCTGCAACTTCCACCGTCAGCTCCTTCTGGCAGCTGGTTTCCTCCTGTCAGCTGGGAATTCGGTTCAGCCACCAGCACCCGTGCCAGCACAGTCCTGCTCCCAAACACAGGAGAYGAAATCGGCAGGGCAGCTATGCTGACTGCCTGCAGGTTGCGTGTTAGATCATGAGTTGCAGGTTGACCAGCTACACTGAACAATTTAAAAGCATAAACCAAGAGGAGTTCTGTGACAGAGATCAGTACTATGAATAGCAACAGAGGAGACTGCACTTGGAAATAAAATATGAAGATACAATGGAGTCAAGATAACCTGCTCAACTCAGAGTGACTCTTTCTGCCACTGTTGTTACAAGGAAGATCGGTGACAATATACGTCCTTTCCTCAGCGTTCAACTTTTTCAGGTCATTAAGCAATGCTAATTGGAAACGAGGAGTATAAGGCAGTCAATGACTCAACAGTTTCAGCCCCTCTCGGTCATCTTCAGTCCTTACATATTCTGTGATTACAACACATGAAAGCTATTTTTCCTTTTCCTTTCTAAAAGATGAAATATGCTTGACACTGTGCTAAACATGGAATGTTAATCACTTAAATTACCACAAGATCAGAATTTGGCTGCTAGATGTATGCTGAACATCCCTACCTTGAGAAATACATTGGGCCTAGCGTTCCTGGTCTGTAAGCAACCAAAGCACGTACTATGCATAAAGGGCCAAAATATGTGCGGTTATTTGCCTCTGCAAACCTGGGACATCACAGAGATTGCAGAAGGGCAGAAACTGGTCTGTGGATCAAAGAGCTTTCTTCATGTTGAAGGCTGAGAAGAGGATATGCTCCAATGTCTGTGTTTACAAGATATACCTCCAGAGATAGGGCAATATACTTTAGCTTTTTTTTTTTTTTTAACATAATCAAAATACAAAACAACCTTCAGAGATGTTTATCAAAAGCTAGACAATTTTCAGCCCTTAACTTCTTCCAAGGTGGAGGTAATCATTCCATGCCACAGGGAGTGCTGGGCAGGACACTGGAAGGAATAAATTCAATTTCCAAGCTAACAAGAAAGTTCCGGTAGGAATTTTGTTTCAATTACCAATAAACACAGCCCTAGAAGAGGTTAAATATTTGCACCCYGTCACCTCTATGCAGACACGTATGCACGTCGTGTTAGGATCCCAGAAGACACTTGGCATTCGGGCTGGCTAGGGTTGGCTCTCTCACTCAGCGCGGAACTGCTTTCAGGTAAAAACTGCTTGTAGCAGATTAGGGCAGTTTAAGTTTGTGTATATGTTTTAACAGAGAACAAAGTTTTATTAAAATTATGTACTGAGCTTTATTTTTGCATTATTTAATCTGTAGAGAATATAGTCTTTTGGGAAAAAAAAAAACTACTTAAAAGAAACACCTGGTAGAACATGCAAGTTTAAGCATTGCTTTACTTTCACAGAAATAGAGGACCTGTTGGGTTTTTTTTTTTAAGTTACATGTGATTGAAACAAATTTTAAATGGTGAAATCAGTTTGCCACGAGCTGAACTGCAGCTTCATTTTGCATGCTAGAGGCTCAGTCTAGCAAACAAAAAAAGCTAAGTTTAACTTAACTCTAATTAAAACAGGATTTCTTAAACGTTTGTGTACTTTGCTGACCTAAGACCTAAGAGATATCCACAATACTTGCTTTTCATATTGGAGAATTATGGGGCTTAGCCTTTTTGTCTTAAGGAATAGAAGCAAATAATATAACTCTACTTAAAAAATAAAAGTTTCAAACATCTCTATGGAAGGCCGATTGTTTATGTTGAGAACTGCTACGTTATAGCTGTAAATAAGAGAGTTTATTTCTGTTATTCTAGAATTCCGGTACCTGAAGAATACCTATCTAGATCTGAGGCATTCAAGAAACTGTGCAACTGGTCTCCAGCTAAAAGCTAAAGAATCGTAGAGCTAAAAGCAGATTTTAGTTCCTGACTTTTTGCAGAATGGCACCTACTTACTGATACAAACAAACATTTTTAATTGAAGTAATGTGTTGTGGCTTGTTAGCTGCATCCAGCATGCATTTTTTTTCAGGTGTTTCACTTACATTTCGGTCTCAGACTGTACCTTACTGTGGAAAGCAATGGTATATTCACACCCCTTTCTACTAGTGAAGACACCCAAAGGAGTGTCTATAAAGGACTTGTATCAGCAAATGGACAAGTTGGCACACACCAAAAAAAAAAAAAAAAAAGTCAAACCTGCCATCTAGTGTTAGGTTCAAGGATGGCAAAGAGGCAGCATAGCACAAATAAGGCAGTGGAGAATAACGTGAGAGGTAAGAAGGGATAACCGTAGCAATTATACGAGGCTGAAATTAGCTCGTGTTCAACACTATTGGTATCTGCTGGAGGTGAACTTTAACTAAATCTGCTACAAATAGCTGAAATATATTCCAACAAAGTAATTGTATCTGAGCAAAGCTGTAACAGAGAAACACAAGTATGAATTAGGAATCTGTTTAAATGTAACTCCATACAGTTACATTATTCTTAATTATTCTTAACTGACAAAGTGAAGCAACATTTGCTCTATGTTTCCTAGAAAGTCATATTCATGTTAGTACTAGCTCCTTCCTAACAAGTCTGGTCATGTTTTTTCTTAGGTGGGATTGCTTCTTGTGTCAGAGCTGTAGAGCATAAAAGACATCAATGGTATAGCCAAGGAGAAAAAACAAGAACAGAAGACAAGATGAATAACGTTTACGTGTAGGAAGCTTATATGCAGAAAAGTCAGGTACTTTTCAAAGGTTGTTGCTTGGAAATTCACTGTTTGAAATACCGAAAGCATTATCTTGTGTCTAATACAAATAAATATCTCCTGTTTTGTCAAGGGAAAGCAAGATAATGCTGTAAAAAATCCATACATCTGTACATACTTGCTGTGACAACCTCATTATTAATCTTTTTTCTATAAAGATAAAATTTACAAGCTCAGCAAAAAGCAGGAGAAATGGCCACTTCACACATCTAGAAGGGGTAAATAGGGTTGACTGTTCTCACAGTCAACTGCTCTGGTGTATGCTAAAGTGATACCAGGAATGCATGAAAAATACAAGACATGGATACTGCAATAGTGCAACTGAAGTAACGAGAGCTGGAAAGCATAGCTAACAAGCAGGAAGGTAAGAAACCACAAGTGGGACAATTACAGTTTATCCAAGGATGAAGGAAGATTCACACAATGTGGCTGTGATATTGAATGCAGGGGGATTCTCAGACCAGGCAATATCTGCATGTGCCATGCAAAGGTAGACAGAAACACGGTGCTGCCAGATTGGATTTTTCTTGCATGCTTACCATATGAAAATCATTAACCAATTAAAAGTACGTGAGATGATCATCAGTAGGCATTATACACGGAAGACAAATGATACACACACAGGAGAACTGAAGTTTGGATTTGAGTTGTTGGACAGCTGAACCCACAGTATTGTGACTTGACCTGTGGCAAACCAGCATTGCGCCCTCTCCTTGCTATACTGCTGCTTTTGTGGCTTACCAAAACTGAGTGAGTTTGGTCACACAAGGTGGGACTAGAAACAGATTCTGAAGTGCGCAGTCCTGGCACTCTGGCATACCAACAGCAGCCTCCGGAAGGAGCAGCCTACAGGGCTCCCTCTCACAGTACATTTGATAAAGCACATACATGTTTCTACCACTGAAATGGTACATTCTCCAAGCTGCTGTATATAYGTATTTTTACTTTCTACACAAACAAAGTGAAGATACAGTGACAGTAGCATCCCATATGTAACTGGATAGCCATCTTCACAGAAGAGAGCAAAACAAAGATGTTGAGGTGGACAGACTACAACAGAAAAGAATTTCTGCTCATTTCCCACCAAATAAACCAATACTTAGTGCTTAGTCACATGGCTGTGGGGAAGACAGGGAATCGGCTCTACCATGAGGTAGCTGACTTCCTAACTAGTTCCTTAGTTCTAACCATTTCTACTTGGTTAGAAGATGGATGCAGAGGGATGGGATAACTTAGTAGCATCACCAGTCTGACTTCTCAGTATTGCTTCATAACTCCATCAAGCAGATGCTTYTGTCCTTAATGGCAGAGAGAAAAATGCCAAGAACTGTAATGCCATGGTAGCTGAAAGCCTTCTGTCTTGAAGGATTATTTTCATCCTTAGCTATTAGGAGATAGATAAACCTATTCTTTTGGTTTGAATTATTTCTTATTSAATAAGCCAAGATAGGGACTTTTTTGTAATGGAGTATCAAAGCACAACCAGGAAAAGTCTGTTCCCAGAATAGACAAGTACAGTTTTACAGATGCAATTATCATTTATTCTCATTAAACAGGATTATTTTTTGGTGGGTTGTTTGGTTGTTTGGTTTTGTTTTTTTTTTTAAATCAAAAGATAGTAAAAGTTGAATTGCTATGAAAAAGATTATGAAAAAGGTTACAGGTAGGGATTCATTTACAGCTGATTTATAAAGTTAGCACTTTATTTCAGAAAAGCATAGTTTTCTCCTTTTGAAGTTAATATTTACTTTGTTAAGCAATAGCTTCCATATTAAAAAAAAAAAAAAAAGTGAGTCCCAACAGTAATTATTCGGTAAAGAAAGAGTTAAAGACAGTTCAGAAACAAATACAGGAAAATTCCCCAAAACACAGAAGTTAAAACATATGCTAAGCAATTCAAGTGTTCTACTGTTTTCCCATTTGTCATTTTTCTTATTTAAAATTGTTACTAAAAACCTACTATTATAAAYCATTACAGTTTTCCATGTCCAAATCACCCATAGTATAACTGTCATACATTCACCCAAACGTCTACTTAGTATCTGAATATCCAGTAACCATGACCAAGTAAGGGCCCTGTCCTGCAATCAAGCTCAGCTGATTTTAGCAGGAGTCCTGGAGGTTTCAGCATTTGCCTGCACAGAACTCACTGTAAGCTTGTATTTTAGAGAATCCAAGGCCACAATCCAGAAGAAAGCACCCTTCCTCAGTAAGTTTAGTGATTTCAACTCTATGTAACTGCTGGTAGTCARTTGTAGGAATAGGATGTAAGGGAGCAGTATTAAATCTAAAACTGCTGTCATAGGATATTCAGTCTCTATTTATAGTCAGGCTGAAGCACCTTGGAGGGGTCCCTGAATGGCAATAGCTTCAATCTCAACTCGGGCACCCTGTGAGAAAAAAAGGAAGAAACATTAGGAATTTAATATATCTATTTTATGAAGCAAGTGGATGTATAACACAACCTTGTAAGAACAAAGTGACGTTTGAGGGAGATTATACTTCTGACAGTTGTATTACTAATTTAGCAATGTTAAGTAATACTGAAAAGTGACTTTACTCTTATTAAGTATCATAATCCCTCATTTCTAGTGTTGTAGCCATCTTCCACCATAAAGAAATGTCTCTCTCATATTCAAATCTCTTATGTGTGGGAGTAAGACTGGTATACTTAGAAAAAACACTAAATACTTACAAGTCTTCATTAAAATAATTGCAGTTGAAGCTATTCCAGAGTAAGAAAAGCTGTCAGAATGCTTCAGAAGTAAGGAATTTCAGAAAATTCATTTTTTTGTAGGYATAAAAAGTGACACTTACTTTTGGCAAAGCTGCAACCTGATAGGCTGCTCTGGCTGGGAAGTTTGTCTTGAAAACTGTAATTTAAACAGAAACATCCACCAACATCCACCAATCACTTAACTTTGCTTGATAAAACACAGTTCAAAGTAACCTGTATAAAATGCAGTCATTGGAACAGTTTCAGGTTCAAGACTACAAGACAAATAGTCTTCTGTGCCAGCTATCATTTCCCCCTTGTTGTTTTTTTCTTTGGTCACTGACTGGTCTAACATCTCAGCAAGCTACCATCCATCATTGAGAGGGCAGCTAGTTATGACCTAGCGGCCATTGGTAAGTTGCACTCTGCTGACACTGCATGGCCTTAACACCAACTTGGCTGAAAAAGAAAGATTAAATCAGAACGGTGATCATCCAAYTGCAAAGACCAGAGAGTGGGAGAGGTCTCTTTCACAGACAAAGCAAGAGGGAGAAACAGGCCCCTGCTAAAAGAGACATGAGCAAAGATCCCAGTTTTGCCTAAAGTCAACAGGGGCCAACCTTACTCATAACAAAGTTAAAATAGGCCTTGACCTATTCCTCCATTCACAATTAGGCCTGGCACTCAAGGATATTAAAAGAACAGGGAGGGGGAAAAAAAAAAAAAAAGAAAAAAAAAAGAATATTGGTCAAGATATAAGAGCTGAATGTATAGAATCATAGCATAGTTTGGGTTGAAAGGGACCTTTAAAGATCATCTAGTCCAACCCACCCCCCTGCCATGGGCAAGGACATCTTCCACTAGATCAGGTTGCTCAAAGCCCCGTCCAACCTGACTGAACACTTCTAAGGAATTTGCATAAGTAAATGAAAGTTTTACTAGTAAGAGTTAACACTAAGCTCAGAAACGTTAATTTCAGGGTCCTGCACTGACAAGGCAGGATAACAACTCACAAAGAGCAGCAACAACTGCTTTCTTGAACTACAGGTAGGAGGCAACAAGTAACTAAATACCCAGACGGTCTTTTTTTACCCTGCTTAAACGCACACACAATTCCATTTTGACATGCAGAAGATTGTGTTGATAGCTCATAAATAAAAGACTTCATTCAAGACCAGATGTTGCTATCTAATTAAAACCCAAAGCTATATAAATAAGGAACTTATGTGCATACTCTCCCAAATTCTTCTGCACGATATGGCTCACTGGAATCACCTATTTCAGTCTACATTCAGTTTTGTTAATCAAGCATTATTCTTTTTTTTTTTTTCCTTAAGTGGATCAGCGTGGCTCATCCTTGTATAACAAGTGAGCCCTGTCCCATAATCCACAAATCATTCAAAGATACAAACAGACTTTAAAGAAATGGAGATCCAAAATCTGAAGTTAAGCATTTGAAGGCTGCCTACAGTAGGATTATATTAGGGACAACACAGCATCTATCAAAGTCAAGAGGCATGGAAGACCAACCTGTAGGGATAGCAGGAGTTGATCTTCACATGACAGTGAGTTAGTGGGATGGTAGGACACAAATGCACAAGAAATTGGGCTGTGCTTGATCTGGTGCTTGCAAATTAGTTTTTCTCTTTTTTTTTTTTTTTTTTTTTAAATGTTATATTTCTGCTGGAATCTCAATCTGGAACTACATCATGTGAGTCATTAAAACACTTTGCTGACTGTGAATGCAATTTGTCCACAAGCCGTGCTGTTAAAACAGAAACAAAAGATCTACTTACATTGTTTGTAAATATCATTAACATCATTGAAGTCCTTCATGTCTGCCATCAAAACGGTAGTCTTCACAACTAGAAATTACATAACTGCAGTTATTTTGGACCTCTGACTTTTGTCTATAAGTTGAAAATCTTTAGTGCATTTCTTGCTTTTATTTCATACATTTCTCTCAAATATTCTAAACATTTTGAAAAGTTTTGCAAACAGATATTGACCATTAGAGCTACCTCCTAGAGAACCATCTAAAAAATCTGAATACCTAGTACATAATAAAACTTTAAGGAATTAGACATTCCTGGCCAGCTCTGAAATCTGTTTTAAATTTTGTTCTAAGCCCAATTCTTCCAAGTGGCACAGAACTGATAAAAAGGTCAAATAAAAAAGCTGTTGTAAGCCAACTTTTGGCAAAAATTACATCATATATAACATCTGTTGCCAAAAAAAAAGTCCATAAAAGGCCTGAAGATATAGTCTATGCTAGAATTCTTAAGCCATGACCGCCCAAGCCAACATAAATCCTGGTTTAGCTCCACTATTACAGTCCTCTGAAAGTGCGTAGAATATTAACACCATCGATACAGACCTGCTTTTACGTGGAGCAAAGTCCAGGGTGCTTAAAATGCCTGTAGTCAGTTGCAGCTTTGTCTATACCTGAGCTTCATCAGTTAGAATTAAAATATTAGTACTGTGGACAGGAACTTATGATGAAAAATAGTGTCCTATCGAAACCTATCATCAACACTTGCACATTGATTTATTTATTTTCTTTTTTAACCCAGACTCATGATTCCTTTTATCTCCTTCAGCTATTGATAACAACTGCATGTTTAGCAAACAGCTTTTTTTTTWMTTTTCTTTAAAAGGTCACTTAATTATTTATTTTTTTTTCAATCCAGGTAGGTAAAACCAATCACTTGTTTGCCGCCATCACCACTTACCATTGCCATAGTCACAACCCGCAGCTTTCAGGATTTCTCCCATGTTTTTTAGAGCCTAATGAAAAGTGAGACAAAAAYCTTTATGTATCAGCTGGGTTGTATTTAGGTAAGTATGTAAATATGAGTTGTAATCTGGCTACATCCATGTTATAGTATAAATTCACCCAGCAAATCTTCAACCGTCACCAGTAAGCAAAATCAGAAATAGATTAAAAAGTAAATTAATAAAAGGGAGCTTCTAATAAACCACAAATATTAAACTATCCATTCACTAGATGTAAATGCATGATGCAGCGCCATCTCATCCTACCTATAACCTCACACAACCTCTTTGCTGCTGGGGGAACAAATCTTTCCCCATCCCAAAGCCAGGGTTTTTACTAGGGTCTGAACCTTTGTTACAAACGCTGATTCCTTCCCACACGAAATACAGATTCCTCCCCTGACCTCCATGTTGTTTGGGTGGAAAATGACAGGGATAGGATGGAGTCACTTCCTCCTGCTTTTCCCTCATGTTGGAGGATGTGAAATGTGCTCTCTAGGGCGCCTCAATTTCTCATAAGTACATGTTTAACTAAGCACATGCCAACTCCATTACAAGTTTATTGCTAGAAGACATCTTACCTGCTTAGCTTCTTCCTTTGCCCCTCCAGAGACAAGCTGCCCGGTGGAAGGTTCTATACCTATCTGTCCTGCAATGTACATCGTCCGATCTACCAGCACTGCTTGGCTGAAAACATAAGTGACATTTTAGGTTTAACGTACCTCATCGAAACATTTAACTATCTGAAAGCACACTTCATATTTTCTTCAGTAGTTTATAGTATCTCAGAAAGATAGAGGACTTGGGTTATGCACGCACAAGTCTGTACGCAGTCATACRTTCAATCTGCTTATGCTTTGGGAGACCTGGGATTAGATCATCTATGGAAAGACATAGCTACACTAATATAGTGTAGCTCTGTTTCTGAGGTAATAAACCCTCTTTCTCGGAAATGCAGAAGGCATGAGTGCAGCAACACAATACTAAACACAGTTACACAGCTTCCTCACTGCAGATAGCACAGAGGGAAGGCACAGTAAATAAGCATTTTTTTGCACCTGCCCAGATAAATATTTTGTCCCAGTTTGATAGGTAGACAACACCTTTTGTCTACATCTCAGCTGCAGAGCAATGAAGTTTAAAAAAAATTAAGAAAAAAAAAAATCAAAAAAGAGCTGATTAGTAAATTTACCATTTTCTGCTCAAATGGGCACCATGATAAATGAGCTACAGCTGTGGGGTGTAGCCCTGCATGCTAGTTCTCTGGCATTATTCCTCCAGAGTCATGAATTTGGCCCATCAGCACACCACCTTGATCACTCCATTACCAGAACAATCACTCTCCTCTCACAAAATAACCTGGATGACCTGTTGGCTGGGTTAGTTCAGAAGAATGCAGAATTCAAGCTATTTGCAAAACATTTTTATATAAATGTCAGGTGTGTTTTTGCTGAAGTAGAGTTGGCAATTATTAATGTCTCTAATTACCACAAAGAGATTAAAAGATTAAAACAAAGATTTAAACTACCTGGCAAACATTATGGAAGAGACATAATTTACTTCTCTTCAGCTGGTAATTAAAAATATTTTGCAAAGAAATTACAGAAAAATTCTTCTGAAAGCGTTTGCTGTGTGTCAACAACGTTTTTCTTACCTCTTCCCATTGCACAAGAAAATGCATTGTTTTGACAGTTCAACAAACCTCTCGAGTTACCCCAACTAGTGAGGCACCTCCCTGAAGTATCTAAATTAGGAGGTTAGCTCCCTTCAATGTCAATGGAGAAGGAAAGGGACTCTTTCAGAGAACACTTATTACATCTCTTCTCTTAATTGAGATTGACTCAATTGGATTTGCTCAATCCATTGACTTCACAGGGGACCAAGTTAATTTAGGGACTCAGTAAAATGATTACAGTCAGGCAATCCAAACAGGGCCATCGATCCCATCTTTCCTTTTACCCCATCCTACATTCTCCTGTAATTTCATAAGGGGAAAAACTAGCCAGTAACTTAACTGATATAGTAAAATTATCTTACRTGGTGATTATTTTCTCTATCATCAACTAACAGAACTGGAGTAAATCACAAAACTACACTATTTAAAGAAGAGAAACTAGCGAAGTAAGTAGTTTTCTAGCTAATGCAGTCTTGTTGATAGAAAATGTGTGCATGAACCAAACACACATTTCTCTTATTTTATTTTCTTTCCTACCATGTCCTGCTTTGTTTGAGGCACAGGCCCCTCAGGCCACAAAATTCTGTTTCTGTTTGAAGCACAGAGAACCATGGAACAAGAAGGTATGAGCTCTCTATAAAAAAGAGATTGTCTTGTACTGCTTATTATAAAGCAAATGACACAACGAAACATTTATCCCAACAAAGGCAGTCCTAAATCATGAATAATTGGGGAAAAAACAAGCTGAAGCTTTCTATGCCACTGCCAGATCAACATCTGCAGCAGTCTTATTGGGTCCCCTTCTCTGCTCCTCAACTTTCTTCTCTTGGTATGCTTACCAGTGGAATCCTGCATTCACCAAGACTATTAACAATTTACCAACTAAAGGGTATACTTCTACTGCAGTCAAATGCATGAGTGAACCTCAGAGAAACTTCAACTACACAAACCGCAATCACACTAACTACAGATGTATCCTATAACTAGGGTCAATCATAGCTACTCTTTAATCTCTGATTCAGCAGAGATCTGAGTGTGTGYCTAAAGTCATTCAGGTTTCAGTGTACCTAAGTGCATAACTGGATGGACATTGTGACCTTAGAAGAACATCATCCACCAGAGAGATGGTGTTAAGAAGCATGCTCTTTACAGACAAGGACTGCAAAGTTAATCAGATCTTCTTTACTCAAATGATTGTTGATTAATACAAGAACAGTATCTCTGCTGTGTCTTTTAAAAAGTTTAATATCGTTAATGATATATATACACACACACACACTCACACGCATAAGACTTTTTATATATCTATCTACCTACCTATCTAAAGGTACTGGAAATTGGATGCAGTAAAGGAAATACAAAAATACATTAAAAATAGGTCACCAAAAAGCATACTGAAGGGCTGTAGCAAAACCAGGAATGCAGCCCATCCATCCCAATTCTTCATTCCATATTAAGCCCTCATTCCTCTGTTACCGTGCTCAGACTCCACAGCAGAGATGTAGCAGTTATTTCTTGTGCAACTTTTGCTCAGTGGACTTTGACAAGTTTACTGAAACCTGATACACTAAGTTAGTGATAAACTTATTGACATTAGACCTGTCATACAATTAACAGGATGCATAATAAGCAGTATTTCATCAAGAACTACCAATAAGCACAAAATGTTGGAGTGCAGTTAATCCACAACAGAAGTGGAGAGCTATGTTGAAGGCTAGGCCAGTTGGGGTGGGGGGGTGCATGCAGCTGAAGAACTGTTGCCTTYCCATGTCTTAGATGTTTTCCTAACTATAAGCAACGCCAGGCCCCTGGCTGCAATCCAGTTTATTGTTTACAGAAGTCAACCTTCATGTCATGTCTCTCTGCTTCTACACTTTSTATTTCTCCATCTTTATAATTCCTATAAACAAACAATAACACAGCTTGAAGCTCAATAAACTCAGTTTTAAAGTAATGGAGACAAAAATGCACCTGGAAGGCACTAAGATGCTACAAGTGGAAAAGTTTAAACCAAAGGAGTCTGTGTTTATATTAGAAAAACAAAGCCTGAAAGCAAAATTAAAAATTCTTAGAAAATGCCCTGGTAAAAATCCTTCAGTACCTTAGATATAAAGGTCAACTATAGTTATTGAACATTTTTTCACATCCAAATAGCAAAGAGAAACCTTTCTCCAATTAAAATTGGGATTTTTTTTTAAACTACATTAAGAACTGTTGCAACTAACAACTTACTTGTGAAAATGTTGAACACCACCTTATATATTTTTGCAGCAGTTAGTTTTTAGACTGAAAAGCATTTAAACTTCCTGGCAGTCACATTCAAAATAAGAAAAGATTTGCGGTTCCCAGACAGTGAACTCTCCAACTGCCAAAGCACGTCCTGGATCAGGCTCAGCCTTCACTGTCCCTCGCCTCCAGAGACAGCATTGACTGCTCACTTGCCTATGCAACATGCTTTTTTCCTACGCAAGCATTATTTTCCTTGAGAGGAATCATTCTTTCTCTTGCATTTTTTTTTCATTCACTGCTTATCACCAATTTCAGAATTATTTTCTCAAACTGACTTTTTGAGAGACATTTTAAAACCTCACCTAAACCGATCAGGACACACACACACACCCCCCCCGGTCAGGCCGCTAGCACTGCAGACCCCCCCGTGCTGCAGGGGTGGGGGTGTACCGGGAAGACGATGGGTCCCTGCTCGGCGGGGGGCGGGAAAACGACTCTCACCGCATCCCCCAGGGCTGCCTGACAGGCCCCCCTCCAGGGACCTCGAAACTTTACCGACAAAACCTGCTCCCGCTCACTCCTGCTTCTTCCAAGAGACCTCCCTCGCGCTAAGGCATACCTGTAGGGACCCAGTGCAGCAGGGGCCTTAGCAGTGCTGATTATTTTCTTCACGAGCGAGGCCATAGCTGCTACCGGCCCCCTCCTGCCCTCTCCTCAGCGCCCCCCCAACCGCTGCCTCCTCCCCCGCTCCCTCCCTAACACCACAGCGCGCACGCTGCCGCCACCGCCCCGCAGAGCTTTCTGGGAAATGTAGTCCTCCGGGGTGGAGGGGGGGTGGGGGTGGGGTGGTTGCGCCGTGCGCATGCGCAGGGCTCGGGCTCGGGCGGCCGCGTGTAGCGGGCGGAGGCCGCGCCGCGGGTGCGTACCGGGCCGGGGCCGGTGGCCGCTCCGCCCGCCGCTGCACCGCCCGCCAACCCCTCCCCCGCTACGGAGCGGCCGAGCAGCCCCCGCCGGGCGCCTGAGGCCTGCCTGAGGGGCGGGTTGGTGTGACCTTCCTCTCCGCACACTCCCCGGGCCCTGCTGGAATGTCCGGGGCGAGGGAGAAGAAGCGGGCCAAGAAGATGAGGAACCAGCCGGCCAGCGTCACTTTTCCCGCCGAGCCGGGGCCTTTCCCCGGCGGCGGAAGCAGAGCCTGCGCGCCCCCAGGTACGGCTGGGGCACCCCCTACCSAGGGCCGGGGTGGGTGAACGCGGAGGGGGTGCCCCCCCCGCAGGGCTGGGGGTCCCTGTCTCCTGTCTCCTCAGCCCCGGCGGCCGGCGAGGCGTACCCGGTGTGGGAACGTCCCGGGGCTTCATCCCCTGCCATTGATTTCTTTAGCCCTGCTTCTGCCATAAATCTCGTTGATACGCACTTCTCTGTATCATCCCTTCAATTACACGACAAATCCTATTCGCCCATTGCGGTTTCTAGTCTTAAAATGAATTTGGATGTTACACCCTATCCAGTGACCTCCCTTCTCTTTCTGTCAGACCTAGGAGCCATAGGAGGAGCTGGTTTAGCCTGCTGGCCCTATGATAAATGCACTGTTTTTCCATCAGATCAGCATGCCCAACAAATTTGCCTGTCGGTGCTTGTGGCTCTTGTATCGATGGAAGAGTATCTGCAGGAGGCAGCAAAGCATTTCCCTAAAATGGCAGTGTTGCTAGATCATTGCTGGAGCATTTATGTACACGGGTAACCTTTGCAACTGAAGACTGAAGGATCCTGTCAACCTGTATGCCGGATGTGTGTTTCGACCTGCATCCTATATGCTTCAATCAGACTTCAATTTCCACACCACCAGCACCCCACCCACCCCATTTCATGTTTTTGTTTTGTTATCTGTATTATTTCTGGGGAAAAAAAGCACACRTAAGAGCAGGGGCTGTTACTCTGGGGCCTTAAGAAGTTGACAGGTTGCATCTTGTGATTGAACAAAAAAATGCTGAGGTGTCACTGCGTATTTGGGTAACTGAAAAGTTCCTGAGCAGACAGAATGACATAGCAAATTATAGTCAGCCCTGTCTGAAGATTTTGGAATGTCATTAAAGGAGTACTGCCAGATTAAACACARTTTTCTAACTTTGTAGCAGGGAACTTGTAAGATTATGTGGTTATGGTTTTCTGTCCTGTTGAATAGCACAGATTTTCATCCATATAACTTTCTTCTGTAGTGTTAGTGAGTATCTTGGTTTTATAGGGCTATTTTATAGAAACAGGAAAGAAAAAAATCTAAATACGTGTTATAAAACTATGGATCTACATAGTACCTGAAATAATTTARTTTTTCTTTAGGTATTTTCTTTAGTCACTGTCTCTTGAAGCACTCTTCCATCTTCTGATTAAAATAGTTAGTTCCTCCATTCTTAGGCTAACTTCGTAGTGAAAGGGTGTTTTTGTGATATGAGTTAATTGCTGTCCAGTTACCCTCCCGTGATTGACTTGGGCTGTAGGTCTATACAGATTTGCTGACTGAGGCAGCATCCATCTCTCTCTCCCAGCTATTTCCTTCTCACCTTCACCTCACTGTCTGGACAGTGCTGCTCTCACCCATGTGGAGAACCCAGATCAGGGAGTTATTCCACATAAAAACTAACTTCTGTTTCCACCCCAAATTATTTTTTCATCTGAATTACTGCAGTTCTGCATGATGTGTGGTTGCATCGGGGCTGCAACAGCATTGCTGCTGAACGTATAACTTCAGCTTCATGCTTATTTGAAATGGAAAAAGAGGTTCCTTGACATTTTAAGTTCACATAAATAGAGGCTACTGGAGGTGAATCTGCTCCGGGCTGTTCCTCATGCCAATAATAGCATTTCTGGGACAACGTGATAGGCTTGTTTAAGAAGCTGATCAACCTGAAAACTGTTTTTTTTTAATCTCTTATCCCATTTCTCCTGACGCACAGGTTGACTTTCACTAGAGGAGCTCCCTGAACCGTATGGCCCCATGTTCCTTCAAGCACTCATCTTGATGCAGTGGGTGGGGTGGTGGGAATGGATGTCTTRGCCCTTTTTAGTCCAGTTATCCAGCATGAGCTGCCTGAGAACCATATCTCAAGTTGTACTAGAAATCCTAACCAAGGCTTAACTGAATAGATTGAATATAAACTAATCTTTAAATTTGGACTTCAGGGCCCTCTTCAGTTTGAAGCACTGTTAGGTTCTTATCACTCTTGAAAGGTATTTCTGTACCTTAGGAAGCTTACTGAAGGCTTTAGTTATTTAATTTCAATATTGGTTTAAATGCCTGTACCAGAAAAGTAWCTTACTGCACCAACATACATGTATCATGCTTACCTTATTTATTGCTGTAACAGAAACACATGTCAGTGAGACAAGAATACATTTGCTTATGGGAAAAAAAATCAAGGGACAAGAGGGAAAAATATTAACTTTGCTGRTTTGGTACTAAAACCCTGACTAGGCAATAGTAGAAATCACTACTSATGTTGCATAGACCAATTTTAGTCRGGTCTTTCCTACTGGATCTGATAGCGTATTGGAGGCAAAGTCTGGATTGGGTACCATTTTCAGAATGTGCAAAAGTTACTTAGTCTATTGCAGGCTGGCTGCAGGACAGTGCAAAATTTTTATTTCTTCCTATAAAAAACAACTTAATTCTTGGGATTTCTGGTGGCTTTTCCAGGTACATATATTAAATAGGAGGAATGCGCAATGCAATCTTATGRGGAAAGACTGTGTATAGTTATCAGTTACTCAGACTGCTTTGCATTTCTGTTACCTCTTTTCCTCTCTAAACCCTCCAGGAGATGTTCGTTCTGAGCAGCAGTATCAGCAGCAGAAATGTTCGAATCAGTCATCTGGGCCTTCTTACAGGAAAGACCAGTATTTTCCAAAAGSGCAAAATAGAGGAGAGAGAGGCAGAGGAAGAGGAGGATGGCAAGGAGGACGCCAGAGTGTTTCTGAGGAAATGCCAAAATACATAACAGGTTTGTATATAAGAAAAAGGTCATAATTTATAAGTCCAGGGCAACTTGCTGGTGATTTAAGTTTGCTGCCTTTCTTTGGTTTTGTGCAAGAGCAAAAATTAGAACTGATGCTATGTTCTTCTGTTTTTCCTAATTTTCTCCAAAATACACAAGTAGTTGTGTACTGGAATGAATGACCGGCTGTTGTTCAATGAGTCCTTTCAGACTTCTGAGTTGAAAAGTTGCACTTACCTGTAAGGAGGAATATGCATTTTGGTTTCTGTTTGCCAGCAAAATGAGTACTGACAGTCATCTGCTTTTAATGTAGCCAGTGAAACTGTTTTTGCCCATGATGTGATTTACAGATAACTTTTTATCTAACAGAACGTTTATTTAGGAGAGCAGATTAGCTTTTCAAAATGTGGCGGTGTTCCGATAGTAGATGCATTTCCATAAGCATAAAACAAGAGCAACCTCTGGATTTTTTTGTTTGATCATTTTAAAAGTCTGTAACATGATTACTGCTTCCTTTTTTTTCCATGCTGAATTTTTTTTCATCTCTCTGAATACCATCTGAAAAAATTGCTACTCTAATTCAATAAAGAAGTACTTAGTGCAAATAGGACTTGTTGGTTATACCACAGCTTTCAGATTCATTCATGTGTAAGTATTTGCTTAGCCATATCTGTAAGCTTCAGAATATCAAAAGAAATGAAATTTCTTCATTAATGACTTTTATCTCAAGAAGTCATTAGACTGATGTACTAGGAATACTCTGCTGGAATTCAGTAATTTATGTACAGTGTCCCCTTCTTTGATTTTTGCCATTTGTCATACTCTGATGCAGTTGTTCTCATTCCAGTGTCTACCTTTGCTCAAGCTCGTGCTGCTGAGATCAATGCCATGTTGAAAGCAGTTGCGCAGAAGTCTTCAAACTCTCTAGTTTTCCAGACTCTACCTAGGCACATGCGAAGGCGAGCTATGAGTCACAATATTAAACGCCTACCCAGGCGGCTCCAAGAGATTGCCAAGAAAGAGGTATAAGCGTGTTCTGTAGTATTTGATAGACTATATAGTGGGCATAGCTAATGCACAGTGTTCAGCTGTACATTTATTAATGTTCAGACCTGAGCTTATCTGCAAAACTTCCCTGTGTACACAGGTTCTCAAACTTTGACTGACATTTGGATTCAAAATGCAGGAACACCTCAGTTTTAGATGATAGCTCAAGTAGATCTCACTAACCACTTGGCTTTGTGATTATTGGTCATCTTGGAAAGTTATTGGAGTAGTGATGATAAAAGGGTCCACTGCAGAAGGGRTTTTTCAGGCAGTGCATTGGTCCCAGGTGATCCAGGAGTCCTCGATAACATCTGTCTGCCTTGCACCTCACCACAGCTGCCGGGTGTGACCCTGCCGGCCTCAAGCCAGCATAGCCCGCCCGTTCATGATGGGCACGATGGTTCATGTGTTATAGCTCAAACGTGGGAGGTACACTGGAGTTGTTGGCAGGCTGCATGCAGCTTAAGACTTAGTAATAGACTATTCTTGGTTGCTCGTGAAACTCTTTCATTTTGTGGCAGTACCTCAACATTTAGTCAGAATGCTCCTGTGGAGTTACTTGCTCCTTACCCACTGAGGCCTTCCTGTGTGTTTTTAAAAAAAAAAAAAATTAAAAAATTGGTTCAGCAGGATTTTATTGTGAAATGAACTGTGTGATGTTTGGCATTGATCACTTCATCGTCTCCAGACACTTCTTAAAGTGATGAAGTGAGTTTGCTTGGTAAGTTTTCTATGTATTAAGTTGACTGATTAACATATTTCTTGCATTCTTTTTTCCCTTGCATTGTCTTTTTTAAGTTCTTTGAGACCTTACTCCCTCCACCCTGAGTTCCTGAAGATAATTGTCCATGATTCAGAAATTGCTTCGGGTACTTCCACACATGTTCCTTAGGGCGTGTTTTATTGCATCTTCATAACCTGTGTCTCTTCTTTTACTGCTCTGGTTGGCATTCTTTTTGCTTTGTTAGTCATGACAAGAGATGCAATTTGGCCTGTTTTCTGAGAGCTGAAGGAAGAAGGCATGGGCTGTTTTGTGTAGTTAGTGATGTATTCTATCCTCGTTAAATAATCGAAATTTCTTTAATGTTTATGCTTGGTTCTTTTGTGTCTTGCTTTTTTATCTGCTTTCACATGATAGCCTTTCTAACTTCTCTGTACATGCTCACACTTATTCTCCCATCCTTGTTTCCACTCCTTGTATGATTCTTGGATTTCTGAGATTATTTAGTTGGCCCTGGTGCAGCTGTATTTCTTCTGCTCTGTTTTTTCTCCTCAGGTCTTTTGGTGTAGTTTGTGTGTTTGCACAGGCTGTTTTGTTTTATGTTTTCTTGCAGCTTGTCATATCTCCTGAGCTATTTCCTTTTGTAAAGGTTCTGCCTATTACTTTTCAGTGTTTAAAGTCTGCTTCTTCAAAGTTAACTGTTCTGATTCTGCTGCATTTTCTTCCTTTTTCTTAGATCCTTTATCATAACTATTTTCATCCAAATGTTTACCTGGACCATCTCTTATCTCTTCAAAAGCTTAAAGACATATGTTTTTCATCTACAATACCACATCCCTTTTTCTCTAATTGTTTTTCTGAACCAATCAGTCACATACCATTGATCCAGTGGCTTATATTGCCTACTCTGTGGTGGAATGATGGGAACATACTTTATTTTTTTGTGCATTTCTATTTTGATGTCATGGGTTTTCTSTGTCAGTGATGTCAATGTTTTCTGTGGTCTTGGCAGGGATCTTCTAGTATTCTTATTCCTCTGCTATTCTTATAACCAGCGGTCTGTTGTTACCTATTCCTTGGTGAGCTTACAAAGGACATCCTAAGATTTTTTTTGTGTGTCTTATAGTCTCTATTTCTTTCCACCACTTCTCTTCACAAAAAGACAAATCAAACATTGATTGAGAGAGTCAAGCCTTCCTCTCCAGCCATGCATCCACCCATATTAATTCAGACGTTGGCTGCCTATTTATCAAGAATTTGGTCAAGACGTCACCACAGTCCTTTCTTCACTTCTACACATTGTAGAATACTTGGGGCCCTACCTCACAGTCTGAGAGTCCGTACTGCTTCTGTATGAGCTCAAATCTCCAGGTGTTCCTAATGTCACATTAATTTGTTCATGTGGATATATTGATGTTGGGCAAAAACTTCATGCAGGAAGCAGCAGATCTTACTGTTCACTGCTAAGTTTCTGAATGTGTGGGGATTTTGGTTTATCTGTGGGTTCCAGTCAAACCTTGATGCACTTGTGTGGATGGGGCTTGTGTATAAAGTTTCAAAGTGTTAGTTAGCCTCAAGAATTATGGAGAACTAACATCAGAATAAAGTATAACTTAAAGCTAGTGCTTCCTGTATCCTCATATATGTCAGCCTTTTTCTTCTACAGAAGTTTGTCCTTTTGAGATTTATTTCAATATCCTCTCTTTTAAAAACAGGCAGAGAAAGCTGTACATCAGAAAAAAGAACAGTCAAAGACTAAATGCCGCAAAGCTAGAAGGCGCCACATAAATTTGGTAGCAGAGTTTAATCGCAGGCAAGGAAAGAATATTTGGCTGGAAACGCATATTTGGCATGCAAAGAGATTTCATATGGTAAAGAAATGGGGATACTGTTTAGGAGATAGCCCTACGGAGAAGAGCTACAGGGCTTGTTACCGAGCCATGACAAAACACTGCCTTCTTCAGGTACCACATTTACATCATTTTTAATTTGTTTTCTTCATTATTTTGCCAAGGTGAATCAACTATTCAGTTATAATGAATATTTCTGTCTCTTTAAACTACTGTTGTATCAGCTGTTAATAACTGCTAAGTATGAAATGAGTGATTTCATAATTGTATTGAAGGGTGGCGAGTATCAGAGAGAACAAGATGAACCTTTAGAAGAGCCTTATGGTAACTATGACTGAAATACTGCATCTTCAGTCTTCTCAAGAGCTAAGAGATTCAGTGAATCCCTGCATCGTCTTCCTGAGCAGGGTGCTGTTGAAGACAGGTGCTTTGTTCCATGTCCTCTTTGGTCTGTTGGTTTGAGAGGCAGGTTGGCCCTCAAATGAGAAATGCCTGACAGCTCTCCTATAACTAACAATTTTAAGTTAAAAAAGAAAACTCGTTTCTCTTTGACACAAGTTTTAGTGAGTGAAAAATTACTATGTCAGTGTAAATTGTGAAGCTCTGTCTGATCCTTCCTTGCCAGGCTCACTTTCAAGAGTTACTCTCACTTTACCGCTATCCTGTTGTTTCAGGACTTATCATATTATTGTTGCCTGGAGTTGACTGGTAAAGAGAATGAGCTTCTGAAGCAACTTGCTCGAATATGTAACATTGACACAGGTAAATTTTACGTAGTTCAAAATGAAGTTAAGATTCTGAATAAACTAAAGGATGACCCATCCTTTTCCTTTTTTAATATCCTACCAATTGCAATAGTAGTAACAGAGTTGATACTGAGTTGTGATTTTGGTTGAAAAACATAATTAAAATGTCTCATACTAGGACTAGATGTTCTTGTTTTCAGTTGCTTMTTAATAAACTAATTGTGGTACATGTTCTTTCTTTGATGCTGTCCGAGCAGCCGGACTGAATTTCAATTTTTTCTTTTTTAAACGAGATTATTTTGGTTTTCAATAAGTATCATCTTCTTTAGGATTAACATTTGAGGAGGGTTGTTGTCTGTCTGGAAGATTTGAGGGTTCCCTGAATCTTTACCGAGCAGATCGCTATCCTGAGGATATGCTTGGTCCCGTTACATTTATTTGGAAACCCAGGGATGGGTCTGAAAACAGACAGTTGTGGATCTGGATGCATCCAGCTCTCAAACAGGTATTTTTTTCTTTATAGTTGGAACTCTGATTTCCTTATGCATTGTACATTTTTAATGCTGAAGATACATTCTGAAAGGTGTAAAAGAGCACGATATAATACATAGCTTTAGGAATTAAAAGTTGGAAGACTGTTTCTGCTCTAACAATATTTATGTTCTGCAGCTTGTTTTTATAAAGCTTGTACAGAAGGTGCATGCCTCTGAGGTTTTTTTAGTGTTTGAGCTTGTTAAAAGTTTTCTCGTGTCACTTGCTTCARGATACATTTGCAATATGATGTTGCTTGATTCACATCCTTCCCACTGGCACCCCCAACAGGCTAAGTTTGGTCTCATCACAGATAATCATAATCCGATACTTAGCTATGAACTTCAAAAAAAATAAAAATAAGTAAAATTTTGTGCCTGGCAATTTTTCCTACGTTAATTTGAGTGAGAATAAATTCTTAGCAACATTCAGTATTACTTTCAGCTCTTAATAGTAGGCCGTGGACTTCAGCAGAATGAATTTTATTCCCCTAAATCCATATAGGAAAATAAAATAGTAGAGTGTAATTCTTAAAACTGTATGTAAGCTTTACAATGCACTGCTTATCATCCTAATCCAAACATTTCATTTTTCTTAAGGACATGCTGAGAGAGTTAAAAGCAGTTTTTCAGTGTTCAGAGCCTGAAGAAATCTATATTCCTGAGCCTATAACAACATCAACTCAAGAGGAAAAACAAATGGATGTTGTTCTGAGCCTTGGCAAGAAAAGAAAGAGGGAGGATAAAGAGGGAGAAAAAGCTGTGCCAGTGAAAAAAATAATTGGTGACGGCACTAGAGATCCACTCCAGTCCTACTCTTGGATCTCGCAGACTACTGGCGTTGTGATCAGGTTTGTTCATAGTAGAGTCAGAAACTGTGACCCTTAACCAGTTAATATAGCTGAGTTCTGGCTTAACAGTACTGGGGAAAAAACTGTGTTGTACGATTGTACATTCACCTGAAATTTTCCTCTGTTTCAGTGATAGAACTATGGAGATTCTCAGATATCGGCTGATTGGCCCATTATCACACTCCGTCCTTACAGAGACCTTGAAAGCTGCTTCTCTCCAAACAGTAAGGAAATGGGCAGTTTGRATATTACTGTAGTTTTGTTAAGGTTTCTAGAATGTGCAAGCTTGTTTTTGCTAGAAAGAGTTGTAAACTATCTAGCCTTAATTATAAAGGCTAACTTATGTACTTCTTCTCTGGTAGCTTCTCTATATTGAGCCACTTGACTGACGCTGATCTTGGGAAGAACTCCTATCTGGATTTTAAGTGGGGGTAGGAATAAAATAGAAGCAGTGATGCTGTTGAGCAGGCTACGTAGTTTCTGTTGATGTATTGTGCTGAGAGGCCCAGAATAATTCATATTCTCTTTGACAAACCATAGATCATGTTTCTTGACCAATGAGCGAGAGCACCTAGAGCTAAAGGGCAAGTCATGTAAGGTATAGAAAACTTTTGTGTTTTCAATTAAATATGCAGTTTCTCCAGGATTTAGTATTTTGTCCACCTCTCGGCACATAGCATCACTGTGGTTTTAATGGGGTTTTTCAGTCTCTTGCAGCAAACATGACGAGGCCATGAAATCTCTGGCTTTCTGTAAGAGGTAATTAATGACAGAATTAGGAGGCATTGTGGATTGCTTTGTTTATTTTTCGAACACAGGTTAAACTGAACAGTTTATTGGGGATTACTGTAAGGTGGAGTATAGGAATAGACTGCATCAGGAAAAAAATACTTTTTTTGAAACTTGAASAGGAAGAAAGCAACAGGCAAACTGAGAGTGAATTCATACTGATAGAAAATCATGAATGACCACTTAGATGTGTTGTTTTCCAGGAGATGGCAGATTCAGAGACAGAACTGAATAACTGGTGGGTAGAAAACTGCAAGGACTCTGAAAAAGTATCTCTTCATCAACGTCAAAGTGCTGTCTTTGAGCTATTAGAAGGTATTTGGGCATGTGGGTGGTTTGGATGGAAGGGGAAACTCTTAAACTCTAGTGGTCAAAACTGGCGTGCTAATAAGTTGACTTCAATTTGGAAATGCTTATTTTTCGCTTCATCAAGAGAGCGACGCCATTGAGCATGTGCTAGGTAATTACAGTGGCACGTCAAAGATTTGAGAAATGTTACAATAACTTTTTTTTAAGGGAATTTTAATCCTCTGTGTAGTCCAAACTCTTAATAGGTAAACTGAATCTTGTTTCTTACCTTCATGAACTTAGATTTGAGATTGCTGATGGGATATACAGTCTGACATATACACTCGCTCTCCCCCCTCATACACACCAAATTAAGGCAATAAGTTGTACAATACCTCCACAGATAAAATGGTAGGCTCCTACCCAAAGTGAAAGTATTATACCTTGCTTTATATATTTTTGTTTCTAATGAACAGTGGTATATTTGGCTGAGTTGTAAAGTATCATAAAGTTAACAACATCTCCTCAYTTTCTAGCGAAGCAGGTAAGGAACTGGCTTTGGTAGATCTCAAGCTATACTCGAGCTATCCAATGTGAGGCAGTTAAGCAGAGATGAGGTAAAACTTTTAAAAAACCTTTTTTAATTTCCTTTCTCTGGAAGGCAAGTATAAAACAAAGGTTGTTTGTTCTTTAAGAGATGTGTCAAATGCAAAGGATGAATTGAGTCTGTAAGTTGTGAGAGTGACCTCACTTCTATGCTAAGCATAAATGTAATTGCGGACTAAAAACGCTGCTATTGTTGTCTTTTGTTATTGGACATTTAACAAGCATTGGTGAGTTTTCAAAACGTGTTAAATTGAGTACTCTGGATTGCTTTTCTGGCTTACARTGGTGTCACATCCCTGCAGGCAAAAATGCACAAAATAGTAGTGCAGAAAAGGATCACAACTTAATTGGTGGTTTCATGGCAATRTTCATCTGTGTATTTTTAAAGGGATAAGTTCACCATCAGAAATGCCACCAGGTACAATACTGGGCCTCACTGTTGGAGATCCTCGAGTCAATTTGCCAAAAAAGAAGACAAAAGCCATGCCAGACTTTGAAAAATACCAAGGTAAAATGCCTTGCTTATATTATGCTTCTCCTGGAGCGGCCAAAGGCAAGAGATTCAGTTTCTCTCTACACTTTTGTTTTCACTTACTGTCATCTTCTACTGATTGTYTCTTGCTGTTTTGCTCTAGCATTTGATTTCAGAATGTTTCCTTCCCCTTTCCACAGCCCCTGGCAGAGCAGAAACAGCTTGAAAGTTGCATAGGTTTTAGAACAGCAGTTGTGAGGGAGGGACATGCACCAAAGCTGGTCTTGTGCTCAGTGGAAGCCTCTGTCTGACCATACAGATGATCCAGGTTCGAATCCTGGCAAGGCCAACCAGGTGCTAAAAGCTACTTAGTAAGTTTCTGTTTCGTGTTTAGTTTTCCTGATGCTGTTTCTCTCTCCAAGAAGATATCTGCTGTTTCTGGTTTATAGTCTACAATGATTAAAGTTGCAAATCCACTGAAAAAAAAAAAAATTACCATTGCAAGATTAGCATTTCAGATGGCCAGGATGCTGGTTATGTTAAAAAATGAAAGATGCAAGCGTGACTTCTGAAACTTTCATTTCAACGCTGACTTACACAACATTTCAGTGCAAAATTCAAATTCAGTTGGATTTGAATGTCCTTGAAAAATGTGCAAGATCATATACAGTATACAATGGGATTTGTGTACAGTGCTGTGTAGGCGTTGCCAGTTAGGTTGACTGGATGCAGACTGCCTGACCTAATATGAGAAACATAATAGCCAACTAGCAAACAGAAGCAAATAGGACAAGTTGAAGGTTCCAGAGAGATGAAAATACTTCATTTCCTTGGTGGTGTGTTTGCAAGACGCTAGAATAATCTAGCCTTACCTTTCACGTAAATSAGGTTGAGCACCTATTTCAGTTACTGTCTTTTAGCTCTCTGCACAACTCTCTGTTATTTGGATTTTCTTACATCCTCCTATTCTATCCTCTGTATCTAGAACAGCCTTTCTCCTGTTAATTAGTTCTGCTCAGCTAACTTTCTCATCATTAGTGTTCCTGTTGGAAATGCTGCAGCATACATGACCTCTACTTTGGTTCCTTCCTGCTGAGAAGTAAGGTGAGCTATATAGCACTTGTTTACAGATACTGGTTTGAGCTGGTAGAGGAAGTTAGCAACTACAAGAAGTCATTCGGCTCCCTTCATTCTGCTTGTCATGTCTGTGAAGATGTGTTCAAGAAGGCAAGATCAGCAGAAGGCATCTAGGCATTGGAAATGTCTCATAGTAGTTTCTCTTCCTCTGCCAGAGCTGCTTGTCCCTCAGGAAGGAGGGCCATGGTAAAGAGGTAATGATGTAAGATAGGGAGGAAGAAAATACCTATGCCTTTTTTCCTTTGGCTGGCTAGAAATGGCCATCTTCAAGATCTTTCTACTTGGGGTTATCCTTCACTTGAAAAAAATCTTCTAAGCTACAAATATTCAGAAAATCTGGTGTTGCTTTTTGGTTTCTTTCTGAGTGGTTTTTTGTTTCTTCATGAGCTTAAAACTGCTTCTGCCCTCTCTGACTTTTATTCAGGAGAGGGAGAAGGTCCTTGATCAGCTAGCAAGGAAAGGTAAACTGCACGATACCTTCTAATTTAGGTTCTGCTAAAGGACCTGATGTTACACAAGCACGTCACTACTAAATAAGTAGTGAGTAGTAGTGAGTAGTGAGGAGGCAGAAGGATGAAAGAAGACATACAATACAGCTGTATTCTAGTATAAAATCAAAAAGACATCATGGTAAGGGAATAGAAAAGGAGAGGCTAGCCCTCCTACAAGAAACAGTTAAGGAGAGAATATGGGGGACTAACAGTTCAACAGGGAAAGCAGCTACTGTTTTCCACGTTTCCCACCTGAGTGACTTCTTAACGCTGTGTGGGAAGAGTTACAGGATCATTCACAATCTCCTGCATACCTATTACATGTGCAGTGGGGGAATCCTATGGCTTGGTACTTCATCTCTCCTACCTGAGAAACTCAAGACTGAGGTCTAACTGCCACTCCCCTGTCTCCCTCATTGAGTATTCCTAGGTGATAGCTGGAAAGAGAGTCTATTGTTACTCTCCAAAGACTTGTTCCTAAGCTAATTTTGTAGTTGGCCGTGTGACAGATACTACCTGTGCTATATCTCTGCCTTAATGGGCCTCCTTGTTCAAGTAGTTAAAAGCAGAGAAGTGATATTTTTTAAGTACTTCTAGAAAATTAATCCACGTTAGATTATTAAGCTCAGATACTCCTATAATTTTCTAGTCAGGGGAGAGCATTCAAGTGCATTTAATTCTTGGTGGCTTTGAAAAAAATAAAATTGCGTTAATAAAAGGAAGCCTAGAYGTAGTCAGTTATTGTGCAGAATGCATTTTATGTCTAGTCTGTTCTCTCTAAACAAGCATTATGCTTTCTTGCCACTATTTACTGTTTCAGGATCCATTATAAGGTCTTCCTGTATTCTATCAGCTTAGTTTGTAATCTCCTTGGAGCATAGGATCTTGTTGCATATTTCACTGCCTTTATACACCGATTGGATTTATTAATTTTTCTATAAGCCTCCTTGATTGCCTGGCAAGTTTGGAGGAGTTAAAAAATCAGTTAAATATATGAAGGAGAACCTACTGAAGGTCACTCAGTGCAAAAGGATCACCTCTAACTGAAGAAGTCTATAAGCCAGAAGTGGCTAGGAACTGGCAGAGTGAGGAAATGCAACACTACACACTGTTCTAGTGTTGTACTCTTCCCCAGGACTCTGTTATTCGCCATACTTGGAGTCAGATTACTGAAATATCCAGCAGGAATTTAATGAAAAGCAACATATTCCCAAAGATTATTCTAGTTTGATTTAGCACTTTTGCCAGCATTTTTCCAATCAGTTCTGTCCCCTCATTCTASTGGTTCATTTGCCAAGAGTGACACAGGAATGGAGACTATCCTCCTCTTCAGTTTTTTGAAGGGCAGTTTGTTTAACCAAAAAAGGAAGGAATTTAATCATGGCACATAGTATGTATTACTACAGCAGTAATATTGCCAACATTTCCACAGTAACACCCACCAAAAAAAAGTTAGACTTCTCTAAGATCTGTAATTCCATTTGGGTGGTAATAATTTGCCCCTTCTGTAAGAAGAAATCTTTTTAGAACCTTAGAACTACATAAACTTTCTGAGTCTTGGTTTTGATGTAACCTTACTCAGATGTGATAATACAGTGAGCTGATTTTTATTTAAGAACCGTTAGTAGTCATTCATTTGCCTTAATGATATGTCATGTTGATTGAGCAATAAAAAGGAACTGTATTCCACACTTTTTCCCCCCTTTTTGCTTCCTGGACAGTCAAATACTATTAGGATTAGTAAGATTGAAATGGCACTGTGTATGTTAGCAGATTCTGTGTRTGCTTTAGCCTCTCTTGTTCTTTAATGTTGTATAAAAGCTAACTGATTTTCTTAGGAAATCTTTACTAATTTAAAGATGCATTGTTTGTCAAGTGAGTGAATAGTTTAGGTAAGTTACAGCCATCATCTTTGCCTGTGGATTGTCATACATGCAATCTGTGAAATGATACACATCTGTCCATATCCCCTTTTTTTTTCCAAAATGCTGTTCTAAGATATGCCTGTGTAGTTTTTCCCCTGTGAGTGACATGCTAACAAACCAAAGGCAATTTCAGTCTTTCCCAGTTACTCTTGTTCCCGAATGCATATGCATGTGTGCAAACTGTGTGTTATAGACACGTGCTGATGGGATTTAATGGAAGAACTGTCCTCATTTCTTCAGGCTAGGGGATAGAAAGTTTGTGAATAAATGATTTTTCACTGCCTTCTCAGCAGGTTTATGCCTTCTGGAAGTCAAGACTCCCAGTAAGCAGTCAGTGCTTATATGACTGCAAATTAGTGCTGTTCTTTTCTCTATTTTAAAATATACTTCTGACATTTTGATATGCTTTTACTGTTTTCTGTGGGAGAATACAAATTCCACTGCCTTAAAAACTGCTCAACATGGAGTATGGTGGAGTTTTTAAACAATCAGTGAATGAGATACATAGAAGGAGAATGCATCATGAAAGATAAGTGAGCTAAAGTTCCTTCTGCAGACACAGAGCCTGAGTCCTTGCCTGTAAACACACCTCTTGCAGAGGTTTAGGTATCTGGCATCAGTTGTCCTGGTACCATGCACCCCTGTGTACATACGGCTCTGAAACTGCTCCCTAGCAGTGCTTATATTTTTGCTTTTTCTGCTCTTTCCTCACAGAGGTAAGGAGAAATAGAAGCACTCTTACTCTTAGGCCTGTCTTCTAAGACTGTTAAGATAATCAGCTACACAAATCAGAACAAAAGCTTGAAATGGGACAAAACCTGCCTCTATCTGCCTGTATAGTCTAAGCAGCAACCATTGACACCAGCAGAAGTAGATAATGTGCTGATTGTCACTGAGCTTTGTGTGCTTAGTAATACAACTCCATATTTCCTATACTAGCTCTAACACCTTACTTCCACTGTCATCAGCAACTTATTCATCAGTAGGGTTATTTCCCCAGCAATCTTAAAATGTGGACTGAAGAAAACAGGAGAGAGGTAAGAAATAAAGAGAACTGGTGTGAGAATTTGGGATTATGATTTGAATTATGGTATGCTTAGTAGAGAGATTAAATTCTCCAAGTTCAGTGGGGATCAASGAGAAAGAATGTACCAAGTTAGAGAAAGATATTTTTGGGTAGTGAGGGGGATATTGGATGGACTGTGGTGATGGGAAGACACTGACTTAAAAGGGCTTTCTAAAAATATTCATGCCATTATAGAATATAAGAATTATAAAGATCTCCAAGAATATGACAGGGATAGACTGCCTAAACTGTAGTAATAGAAAGAAGTGGTTAAAAAAATTTTTTTCAGAGAAAGTTACAGTGAATAATTTACAGTTGAAGGAACTAGAACAAGTTTAAATAATTTAACATAAAGAAATTTTGGTGTTCATGAATGCTTTCTGTACAGAAGATGGAAAAGTCACTTTCCTTACCTTATGTTTGCCTATAATTATGTGCCCTTCCCCCTTGGTTATCTGTAAATCAGGAAGGAATGCCCCMCCACCACTACACACAGTTTTGTTGCTGTCTTTTTCTCCTTCCTTTGAGGCATTGATATTTGCTGTATCTTCAGACAGAATGTGCTTTGCCTCTAGGAGCATTGAGCTCTTTTAGGTTCCTGCTCAGGTTCCTGTCCTTAATTTTTGGTCTGAGAAGGAATTCTTCTGACTTAATTGTCCGGGAATTGGCAAGGATTTCCTTTTTAGTTGTATCGTTCTTAATTTGAAGGAATGCCACTCTAATCTGATAATTTCTTTAGTATTTCTTCCTCTCACGTAAATGTAGCTCATCAGCAAGAATGCATAGCAAGCATCAGCTTAATAACACCATCAAACTGTCAGGAGTGCTGCCGTATTTAATACTTCTTTCAAAGGATTTTGCAACTCTTAATAATCTTAAAGAGTATAGATTTTAAATACATAATTATTGCAATTATGTTTGGCAGTACCTGTTGTATTGTTAGTACCACTGAATAATCCATATCTTCTGTGCTCAAAGTCTTTGTCAACATTAACTGAAAAAATTAGCTGAATCTTCTTTTGAAAGACTAAGTGATTTAAAAACCAAAACAAAACCCAACACATTATGTTCYTTTAATATGTAAGACCTTGTAGATGACAAAATGAGCACAGTCCCTGTAAGTTTTAATCACAGAACTATTAACAGGTTCATCGTATTGCTTATTGTTAAGAATTATTTTATTTAAAATATGGATCAGCATGCATTACATACTGTACACTGAAGGCTTTTAATCCATAAATCACTAAAGGTAGGTATACATTTTCTCTGCTTTGGTTAGCAGAGCTGAAGAAGAGAGAGGTTATTTAATACCTGAACAATSAGTTTTAAAGCTAGAAGCGTTATTTATCTTCAGTAATGCACACGACTGTTGGTCTTCGCAGATGTAAGCAAAGGATAGTCACTTCCTTGAAGTGCAGAGTCTGAAAAGATCCCGAGTGGGAAGCTAGTGCTAAATAAGTAGTTGCATGCTAGTCATATCCATAAAAATATTTCCTGTAAGTACATTTCTTAAAGGTCATCCTCGCTTCTCTTACAAGTTAACTTAGGCAAACTTATTTCAGGCTTTGTAATGTTGCTTTTTCTGATTTTCACCAAACCTGTTGTGTTTCACACTCTGCCTGAAAGGCCAGATTCCAGAATGTTAAAGGTGGCATGCTAAAGATGTGACTTACATTGGCAAAGGTGATGTCACTTGTAATAAGAAATGCCTATTTGTAGGAGAATGCCAGGTTAATGCTTCTAAAACTAACAGTTTATTTCATATTTTGTATTTGGAAAAACGTGATAGTAAGAAGCAGGGATGCTTGTTAGGCTTTTAATAGTCTGTTTACTTAGTTGTCTGCTCATTGTACTTATGATAGTRGAGTGGTTTTGGTAACTTGATACTTAAGCCACAAAATGTGTTTGAATTTTGTTTGAAGGTTCTCTTCTTTTGTAGATAATGATAAAGTTAGGCAGCTGTACCTGGAGGGTGTACCTGTAGACTGTGCTCACAGCTTTATCTGGGACCAGGACATCTGTAAGAACGTCACTGAAAATAAAATCTCAGAGCAGGTAACTAAAAAGGTTGATTGCCATGGGGAAAATGGCTAATGGTCCATAGAGTCCATAGAGCGAGACTCTTGAAGCTTGTATAAATCCAAGAGCAGTAGTTTCTTAATGTCATAGTATCCATTTGCTGAGTTGAAGTGTTTATTTTATAGCCTTTATTAAATGTTCTTGCACAACCATTGTTCATGATTCAGTTAAAGCTTTATTGGATTGTCTACAGGACTAAATAGTTGTAGGTTTATTTATCAGAAGGGTTTGGAATTGGATTTTCCTATATCACCTTGACTCATGTGCAGCAGATAAAAGGGATGAAGTGGCACAGAGAGGCTCAGGCCATTCACTCCTCAGTCATAGCCAGGACGATTCTTCTGACAAAAGAATCAGGAAGTTGGAAGGAAATAAATCCCTCTGGTTCTGAACTGCAGCGCACTGTGTTGTGGATGTTCTGGGCAATACCTGTGATTTGTAGACAGCTTTAAACGTGCTGTTACAGGTTTGAGATCTCCTATGTTGTCGTTTTCGTTGGCAATGGAGGAGCAACCCATAAAATGCATGGGTAAAATGGTGATTTAGTCACAAGAGGTGATAAACTTTCGGCACCATTGTAGTCACAAAGAGAAAATACTTGTATGGCATAAACATCTTTCTAAATATTCTCTTTATGAAAATTAGTTTTGTGCCCTTTCAAATTGGCTGCCATAGTGTAAAAAAAGCAGAGTACTTACAAAATACTACACTAGCGCATAACAGTTATTAGCACAATCTTTTTGTATATGACTGTTCTTCATGCTGTCGTGAAATGTAATGTTTACCTTATAAAACAGCTGATGCAGTAAAGAGGCAGTCTGATGGTCTGTTTTTTTGTAAATGTGTTCTTAATGTGGTACAATGAAATACAACAACTGGTGATTGACAAAGCCTTGGTGCCAGCATGCGTTACGTGAAACTGTTTCGTGACCAAACGTTCTTCCCATCTCCCCGGATGTAGTTCAGATTTGCCCTGTGTATTGACAGACTGTCTGAAAGCACCTGTTCAGTCYAGTCTTGTGCACAAACCTATAAATATCAAGCTGCAATACTTGTTTTTCCTCCTTCATCTGTGCTSTACATTTTTGCTCTGAGTTTCAGTACCTGCCCTCCATCAAGATCTGTGGAAGTAAGAAGGGGAGAAAAAGGGYGCTTAATACTTTTTTCTAAAAACATTTTTTATGCCTCGATGAAGGTCAGTTCAAATGTGTAGCGTATTACTAGTATATTTTTCCTAGTCATAAACTCACTTCCTCTCTGTATCTTGGAAGGATATCTACAAGAGGGAAAAATSGTTACTAACTTATGGGAAATGTCTCCTCCTCCTCAGGATTTAAACCAAATGAGAGCTCAGTTACTGGTACCTGGATCACACCTTGATTTGGGTCCTTGTGAATCTAAGATTCCCATACTGTTGGTGCAGCAGCCAGGGAAAATGGCTGGAGAAGATCGACCAGGATGGGGGAGTGGCTGGGATCTCTATCTCCCAAAGGGCTGGGGCATGGCTTTCTGGATTCCTTTTGTAAGTGACTTTCATTGCAAATTGCAAATAAATATGACAAATTATATAATTTGGTTCAAAATAATTGGTTTTAGAGAGTATACTTCACACTGTGTAACCAATTCACAATTACAGGATCAAAATCCCACTTTAAAAGAGGGTGTATGAACTGGTTGATGACAGTGGCTTGGTCTTAAAATCTTAAAAATAAACAATAGCTTTCCATATCTTCTGTTGGGTATAACTGTGCCCACCTGGCAGTCTAAAGCAGGAAATCGGAGTCAGGAGTAAGGAGAGAAAGCTGATGCTGTAGCTCTTCAGTTTTGTGTTTCTAAGGGCATATGTCTCTAAAGAGAAATCATTTGGTGCCTGCTGCTAATCCATTTCCAGTTTGGCTATCTCCACCACTCTGTCAACAAATTGGTTGCCTCTGATTTGGGAGAGAGCTTGAAATACAAAGTTTGAGATAAGCTTGAATACTTCTCTGGTGCTGTTTGGAGCATCCTGTTTTGAATGTTTAGATAGCAGTTTTAATGTCTTTCTGCAGTTAAATTTATGCTTTTGAATGTGCAGGGGGATTAATTGTGGTGATGCCTATTGTACAGTTAAAATAAATTGGGCAGTGACTTTGTCAAAGTAGTATGACATTCTTGGCAACGTACAGGATCAGAACCTGTGAAATTCTCTTCAGTTTTGTTGATAGTTTTTCAGAATTAACTTTAAAGACCATGACTGACATTTTTGTTGAAATGAGCATTTAGAACTGTGAAAAACCATACTTAAGTTTTTTTTTTTTTTGAAAGCTAACGTGATAGACTTTCCCTTTTGTAAGGCAGTAGCTTCTGGAGCATTAATGKTTTTTTTTTCAGCTAGGAACCCGGAATCAGTACAAACATCGCTTTTTTGGGTTTTGTTTTTTATAACAGATATATCGAGGTGTACGAGTCGGTGGCTTGCAAGAGGCTTTAAAGCATTCTGAATATCAAAGAACGCCTCACACGCCAAATGATTTCCCAGACTGCCAGGCTGGAATGCAGTTTGCCAAAGAACTGGAAACCAGTCTTCTTGAAAAATTCAAACGGTAATGTTGACTTCAAAATTGATTGCAAGAATGAAAAAAATGAATACTGCTTAAAATATTCCCTTAATTATCTGTTGTGTTCATTTAGACTTGGACTTTATTAAGATCTTTCACTAGTGTTTTAAATCCTAATATTATAAAAAAGAAAAGAATCTTAGATGTATTTAACAGAAAAGCTCTGCTAAACGGTGCATATAGATTAACTAAAACCTTCTGTTCCCAGAGGTGTGCTCAGTTATAAGGCTGTAACAAGGCTGCATAACAATAAAATAAACAAAGCTATTTCAAGCTCCCTTAGCAGCAAATGAGGGAGGAGGTAGGAGAAGGCAAAGGCAGAATATCAAAGTATGTACTAAGTGTTAAAGAATGAAGTGAATGAAGAAGTATATTTCAGTGTCCACTTTTTAAATAGCAGGTATTCTGAAGTTTGCCTTCATTTTCACTGTGGTAAACACAGAACTCTTAACCATGAGTATGGGGTAGCTGGAGGTGTTCTCTGCACCAACTGGTGTTGGCTCCCCTTCCAGCTAGGAGGCAGAAGTAGGAGAAGTTTAGAGGAAAAGGTGGTGATGTCAGTCACAGTGGATAGAAATATCCAGCATGGTTGAAAGGGTATGGTGGTCAGAAATACAGCAGTGTTGTCTAGAAGTATAACTTCAAAATTCTTGCTCAATGAGATTACAAAGGGAATGCACAGWTAACTTTCTGTTCTAAATACTTGGTTTTGAAAACAAAACATCATTAGATCAGCAGGACAAAGTAGACAGCCTTTTGAAGTGCTAGGGACTGAATAAGGGCCAAGGTAACAAATATTCTTACGTGCTTGATTTATCATTTAGACGTCCGCCTGCAAAAAGGGCAAATTACGTCAAGCTGGGCACTCTGACCCCTTTTGTCTGTCCTTGGGGACAGCTGACGAAGAACTGGGAAGGAAAAATGAAAGCTTCAGGAGAATTTGTACATCCTTGTTCCTCACACCCTGTGCATTGCACAACTGAAGGGCATAGCTTTTGTGACCCCAAAGCAGAAGTGGTCAAAGAAGCTTCCCCTGAGACTGATGAGGTAGAGGAGACCATGGAAATAACAAGCTCTGAAGGTGTCCTAAAGACAGGCACCCAAGACTTCGGTGAGAGAGATGAAACTATGACAACAAGTGACTTTGTTGTTCTCAGGTATGTCAAAATGATACAGGCATRTGAGGTGTTATTTCTTTATTGGGAATTATTGAATTGGGTAAAGGAAGAGCTCAGCATTGACTATTAAGATTAAAGAATTATTTGATCCAAATACAGTGAGGAGATTAAATAGTTTTATTGTGGATCAGGATTTGCTGTTGAGTGGAAGTCTTTTTCCTGCTTTTCCCCAGCAAACTTGGTGACTAGGTGAAATAAATTTCTTAAATTATCTTAAATTTAACACTCTTTGAGTTTAGTGTGTTCTTGGAGTTGGCATATTCTGTCTGCTTCCAGGTGGATGAAGCTTTTAGAGGCTCATTTTTGTGATTTTAAAACTGTTGCTGTGTAAATCAGCTTGCATTCTCCTTTCTAATACATCATCACAGGTGGTTCTTGCACTACTTAATAAGGTCTATAATGAAAATAGAATCCCCTGCRTTCCAATGCAACGCATGAGGGCAGCAACAGTGTTTGGAAAGTATCTGAATGCAAGTCTCTAATTTTTGTGTAGTTATCAGGGGAAGAAAACATTGGCAGTTCTGGACTGCATTAATGTCACTGAAGGTTTTAGAGCATTTGTGATTTAACAAGTTTTGAGGGTTTTAACAAGTAATGTCTCGTTCTGAAGAAATAACTTCACACTGACGTGCGGAAATAGACTCCGCAATCTCTAAGATTGTAAAGTAGGTATGTTTATTCAGCGCTGGGCAGCGCGGGGGGGTAGTCCCACCAAAGTCGTGCGCACCCCAGTGCGGCACTCACTACAAATATATACAGCAAAGCATTGCATATACATTAGGTTGCACAATACGCCTATACATATGCATGACCTGTCCCCGCTTCGTATTGAAATGAGTTCCAAGAAGCTATTTCCATGAACTCCTCCCATCTGCGCTTGCGCATTGCCGCCTAGTGGTGGTCGTCGGGGGTCGTGGGGATGAAGGCTAGTGGTTCCTCTTCGTCACTGCTAGTAACCTTTTGTTCTTGCGCAGACTCAGTTGCTCCTTGACTCTTACCCAAACTGCAGGGTCGGTTTTAGCTGGTTTCTTAAGGCAAGTGCCTAGTTCTTATCAGGAACTGGCCTTGTAGATAGCTGACAAAGCACCGGACTCRCACAATAGCTAGCAAAGCATTGAACTTACACAGTAGCTAATAAAGCATTAAACATCATCTACTGATTCGATCCTTTGACTATCAAGCATTAAACGACTGGAATTCCCTTAACCCCTTGTCTCAGCACATGAATTCCGCTCACCCATGTTCTTTTTGTGCTCAGAGTGATACAAATATCAGCTTGGAAGGTTGCAGAAAGCCCCAGGGCTTTTTTAAATCATGCTCTTGTAAATATGCGGGGCACTGGATTTCCGTTGTACTACTTGTTAATAACTATCCTTGATGTTTATTTTTTTAAATTTTTAATAGGAGTGAGAAACTACTAATGCAGTTGTCAGCCTGGTGCTATCCCACTGCTGGAAAAGATCGGCGAGTCCGCCTTATTTCTCGACTGGGACAGAAGGAAATGACTGAAGATATCTTTTTGCCAATCTTGATGAGCTATCCAAGGGCTCTTGTATGGGTCAACTTGTCTCTCTTGAGAAAGGGGAACCCTGAATTACATGCCATGATTTGCATCCCAACAGAAGATGACTTGCTGCATCTAAGTAAAGACAAACTCTTCTGTGGTCCTCAAGAACCCAAACATCGTGACATATTCAAGCACAAGGTACAGAAGCTAAAAGAGGAGAAGAAGAAGAAGAAGAAGGAGAAGAAGGATAACACGAAGGCTCTAGAAAGTGAATCCCTGAGCGTTCCAGATAAAAAAACAACTGAGGAGCATGAAGACCTCATTCTTGGTCTTTGGTCAGATGCTCTCCCAGATGTTACTTCCCACTGCTCCAGAACTCTCTTGGGATATGTCACTCGAGGGGATTTTTCATTGGCTGCGGGCTGTGGAGAAGCACTGGGTTTTGTTAGCTTGACAGGGTTACTTTTTATGTTACACAACCAGCCAGCAGATAAAAAAGGGCTTGTTTTGTTAAGAACTCCAGCATCTTTACAGTACAGATTTGCAAGACTTAATATTGAGGTTTAAGTACCATTGCAATGCAGTAGAATGCCAAAAACACCAAAGGATGTCTGTTCTGTCTTCTGTGGCCTTTCTGATATGTCTCAAATTTGAAGTGCTTCTGAGCCCCAACAACATCTTGAGGATTATGAAATAATTAAAAAGCTTTGTAGCATTATTCATGAAAATAACTAATGCATAAACAGACCTAATATTACTTTTGATGTCTGCATTGCTAAGGATTTCTGACAGTAACCCATCCATTATCGTGATCTTTATCTCTAAAGAAGTGTATTGTTCATTTTTCACCTCAGAGCAGTGGATGCTGTAACAGTACACAGAAAATCATTATTTTCCTTTTAGAAATCTTTTGGTCAGATGGATTGTAACTTTCCAGGGCATTGTTCACATGTAAGTGCATGCGATCTGGACTGGTGTACATATCAAGTGGCTTTTCCCTGTTCTTCGTGTCTGAATGCATGTGGCTGCAGTGGAACAGGGCTAAGTAGACAAATGTATTAAGAAAGCAGAAGGGTACTTACTTTGGTGGAAAAACTCTGTGCTTAAATGAAATGTAAATAAAATATAGCCCAGCTATATAATCTTGAATTATAGCAACTGGAGCTCTTAAATTGGAATGCATATCAGTCTCTCTCTCTAGTCTGAGAAAGAAAACTCAAGTTTTTTTAAAGGTAGTAAGCCTTTCAGGTGCAAATTGCTGTTGGTGGGTCAGCATACATTTTCTGTTAATAATAGGGGATATTTTGGTTCCTTAAAACACAAGGTTATTTTTGTATGGAAGAGGTGAGGGGAGAAAGGTGTTTGATTTGACTGGGGCAGTGTGGGTGGGTTGGTTGGTTGGTTTTGGTGGTTTTTTTGGGTTTTTTTGGTTTTGTTTTTAAAGCCTTAAGCTTCTAGCCATTCTTGAGTTAAGCAGCTTGAAAACAAGTTTACAATAATACACAGTAGTTTAGTAGCAGCATGTTACAAATATATACCAGTTGGTAAAATTACCCTGAAATGATAATGTACGAATAAAAATCCTATCTATTCTTGATTCAGGAGTCTACTGACTAAGCTTGATTCTTTAAGAAATTAAATATGGATCAGTTAATGACTTAGTCTTTGTAAGTATCAGTCTGCAAATTAATTCCCTCATTCATGGTTTTGTTTGAAAAAGTCTTAGGCGAATAGATTCATGTTGTTTGTTGGAGGAACCTTACCTTCACAATTATTAAAATTTAGGGCCATTGTTGGATTAAACGTGGCACACACATAGGGAAGGGGGGAGAACATCTCTGATCGCAAGGGAAGTATGGGAAGTGGAGCTGGATTTTTTTTTTTTTAAGCCTTCAGAAGACCGATTTAAGAGTCACGCACCAGTTGGAGTTACAGCAGCATGTGGGACGGAAGATGCAGCCTCCAGCACAGCTTGGACCACAGCTCCGTGAGAAATCATGCCTAATGGCTCCAGCATCGCTCACCTTCCATGCACCTGATAAAGCAATCATTGTCCCAGAAAGGTCCCGAGAATCATCTGCGCAAAAGCCGGCAGATGGCCCCAGAGGAAAATGCTTGGTGCTGCACAGGGCTGGGATTCGCATGCTCCTCGCTGTGTGACCGTGAGTGCTGCAGCCTGTAGGTATGTGCGAGTAGGGAGCCCCTTAAACATTACAGCCTGGCTGCTCTGATCAAGTTCTCTCATGGTAATAATCCTGGATTTAATGAACCTTTTGAATTGTGAGCCCGACTGAAATATTTCTAGGATCAGAGTTTCCAGACCTGTGCTTCATGGGAAGAAAGGAGAGGAGGTGATGTTTATATGGCTTTTTCCCCCACTTCGCCTCCCTCATCTTCTTAGTAGAGAGATATTTTCTTGCCTCACTAGACCTGGCTTGCATGTGAGAAAGAATGAGAAGAAGCCCCCTGCCCAAGCTATCATTTTTTTCTTTTCTGCTTGTAGATCTTTTGTTCACTGAATCTTTCCCAGGTTTTTATTTTTTTAAAAAACATCTGGAGTCTTTTTTCTTTTCCTCCTATTGGTAATTTCTGCCAGGTTTTCATTTTGACACTTCCTGTTACTTTTCTTTGATTTCCATTCTCTATTTCTGATTTATGATCCTTCTCTCTGGTGAGCCAATGAACAGAAACTGGAATCCAAGAGCATCCTGTTCTGTATATCTTGTAATATTGTTACACAGTTGTTTTCCTTTAAGTCAATGATTTATGCCTTAAGACTTCACTCTCCTTGTAAAATGCACTGCAAGCCCGATAAGTTAAAAATGCTCAAAACTCTCAGCCAAAGTTTGTCAGAAAAATACTGTGACTTTATGTAGCTGCAAGGAAATTTTTATCTGTGGTTGGGATTTCCAAATTCTGAGTGTCTCAAGGGTGGCTTAGTCATAAAAACCATGTCAACACCGGATAATCAAACTGTGGCTAATTAAACCTGTGTTATCAGTGCATCAACTGGACAGTACGTCTGTGTTCATCATGTTGAATCAGGTGTAGTTTGCAGAACACATCTGTTTTTGGGCTGTATCTTACTGCAGTTACTACCCATTGGTTACCCCAGAGCATCTGGATCAGCTCCCGTGGGCTCCGATACATGAGCATTTTTGGGAACCCAGGAAGCTCTCGCTCAGTGAAAGAAGCTCTCACAAGCTCTCTGGCTCCCATGCTGTTCTCCAGATAACTTTCTCAAAATGGATGCCAGCACCAACCCCTTAGCTTTCATTCCTTGCTTGGCAAGAGCTTTTGGAAGCTGATGTGAAGCACAGAAGGCAATTCTGGCATCATCTGTAGCACTGTGAAGAGCTCGAATGCTACCGCGCTGCTCCTGTAGCTCTTTGTACAGCTCCCTCAGAGCAGCTGGATAAATGCTGTACTTGAGACTCACCTGCTGAAGGGCCTTTTCCCAGCCTGAACCATGACTTACATGGTAGTTGCCAGCTATGTTAAGACAGGCGCAGTGACCAATAGACCTGCCAAGCTGAGGGCCTCGTGGCTCTGAGGTGCGCATTCTTTACCATTGCAAATCCAGAAAATGAGGTTGCAGAAGAGGGTGGTGATTACTCCGTGGAATGAGGTGAGGTGGGACCCTGGCCAGATTGTTGTGTGTTTAAGATGTTCAGGGCAATCGGTTTGTTCAGCAGCGCATAACTAATGGAAGAAGTTACCTGGCAGAAAGGCAGCTGGGGTTGTTGAAACAAATCTGGGAAAATAATTGGCRGGCTGACAGACCTGTCGATGGAGGTGGAAGCCTTGGGGAATCATGGCACACGCAGACAGAGGGTAGTCAAATGCAACATGACAATTTTCTTTCAGTGCTCTAAATCTGGAAGAGCCCGATAAGTCAAACCTGATCCATTCACATGTCCAGAGCTCGGGGGAGTAACCRACCGAAGGCAGGTTTCTGAAGCGCTAAGACTGAGAAGAGCAGAAAAGCAATAGAGTTGTTTTATTTTCCAAAAATACAACATGCAAAATAACCCAACCCCAGAGCCCCTAAAGTTCCATGCTTCTAAATGCTCTTCCCAGAGGTCAACAATCTAAGTAGCACCCACAGTTCACCTCTTACAAATTCAACTGTACTAAAATTCTTCTTTGTGAACACTGTTCTCATCAAATCCCTGCAAGAGCAAGTAAACTTGTACTGAATAATGAGAACTCTGSGAAAGGACAGAGGAGATGGGCTGAAACCATTTTGTGGCAGCTTTGAAAGTCAGAGCCTGCTTCACCCTGGACAAAATAAAATTAATGAGTTCAAAGTAGTTTGCAAAGTAGGTGGGGTGACAAGAGAACAGAATAGACAAAACACAGCTTTCATTTATTGCATTGGGTCTTTTCTTAAAGAAATACAGTTTCTTCTATAGTAAGAAAAATGCCTACACAGAATGATTATTTTTTTTTCAATTTTTAGACACTCCAAGATGTGCATAACATGTACCAGCATCAGCTTGCTTGACACATTTTAGCTGTCTTTTCATCATGGGCTTAGAGCAGTGCTGCTAATCTGACAGCCTTGCACAGCTAAGCCTGATTCTTAAGAAATAGAAATCAAAAAGACATCCAGGACAGCAAGAGTAAAGCAGAGAATGAAAAAGCAGTCTGAAGGAAGAGAGCAACTCAAATTTCATGATCCAAATATGTGAGGATTTGCTGTAATTTCTAGAAAGGATGGTGCAATTCAATATTTCATTTCATCTCAAGATCAAATAAATAGCCAAGATGAGAAAGGCTGTTTGTTTCAGCCCGGTCCTCCTCTCAGCATCCTGTTTCTCAACCCAGAAAATGTTTTCTTTTAAAAAGAATACAGTGGTTGTGACGGATGGGAGAGCTCACGCATCTGTAAACCCATGTGCCCGTGAAGGCTCACTCTCACACATCACTTCTCTTAATTTCTCATTTTACCATCCTATCCACAATTTCTTGCTACAGTGTAATTTTTTTGATTTTTTTTTTTTTTTTGTCTTTTAGCAAAAGGATGAAGTGAAAGCGAACTTGGACAGGCAAAACCTGAGTTATTTAGAGCTCTATCACTCAAAAATGAGATTAAATGCCACCTCAGAACCACCTCCTCCTCCCCACTTGAGACACCCCAGTTGTTTTAACTGTGGCTCTAGTGATGAATCCTATGTGTCTACAGCTGTAATTAATTATAAATACCACACATGTACTCCTGAAAAATTTTACCTGGGTTATACCAGGTGTCACCCAAGGCAGCTTCACCCATGGGAGAAGCCAGTTGCTCAGAATGGGTTGGGTTGTTTTTTTAAGATGCATGTGGAAGTGGTTTTGATACAGGCCAGCAGAGATTAAAGGGTTAATGGTAGATAATTTATTTTCCTGTAAGACAAAAAGTCTTACAGGAATCAATTGCATCCAGGTTTTCTGAATATTTTCACAATGCAATAATTCTTGTAAATTAGTTGGCAAATATATCAAGGGGGTTCCAAATGAAATCACAAAAATGTATGAAAGTGGCTAAGAACTGTAACCAGATTTTTTTTCAAAGAGAAGCAGATGAAAATAAACATTAGTGCATCAATAAAATAGTAGTCTGGGGAAAGTCTTAAAAGAGAATTMATTGTAGTTTCCATTAGTCCTTTTAAGACTTTCACTGAGCTACTGTATTTTGAGCCATTAATGATTTGTAAGCGTTAGCGTAAATTATTTTTTTAAAAATTAGCTGTAGTTTCTATTAGTGCCTTTAAGAACGCACTTTTATGCCTATAGGTAGCACACAGTGGCACAACTTCTAAAATGGCAACCCCAAAACTACAGACTTCTGTAGCCCCTAAAGTGTCTCCAAACCTGATGCTGGGACCGAGGAGGTTTCCAGGGCAGTGGCCAACCTGCGTGCGCCCGTCCGGCAGCCGCCAGCTGAGCCAGGCGCGGGGTGCCGGAACGGCTCCGGGAGCAACGTGACAGCACCCTCTGTCAGAAGCTGTGGAAGCCCATCCCTCCCGTGCTGATGGCAAAGCTCTGGAGTCCTTTGATGGTGGAGAAGGAAGGGTGAGTCTAACAAACAGCTCAGAGATCCCGATCCTGGCATTCTGGGTTCATTTGCCAAAAAAAAAAARAAGAAAGGAAAAAAGCACAAAAAAGWAAAACAACTTTCCTTTTTTAGGTTAGTATTAGACTAGTTTTACTCCTTTTTAAATTGTCCAACAAAACCAGAAATATCCAGAAAATAGCAATTCCCTGCCTGAAGGCTTGTTTCTCACATCGTATGCAATCAACCCCTTTTTGTTGTACAACACGCTGGTGTAAAGCTAGAGCTCACCAATGTTCCTGTGCAAGTGCTTGCACAGCAAATACATGTTACACACATGGTAAGAGGCTTCYTAATGAACATACATTTAAATTGCTTCTTCCCTTGGAGCAAATAATTTTCTTTGGCTGCCTGAGGAGCAGAAGAGACCTGACACAGCTTTAAAGTCAAAACCTCCAAAGCCAGAGGTGTTTTTAATCTCTCCTGGTAAAAGGACTATGGTTTGAAACTTTAGTTTTCTCTTTATYTAGAAAGGTGATTTGAACAGTATTCTATATTTTAACTTGTAAAAATGCCTCAACTTCAGTTCCTTTTTCTTAGTGGAAGGTGTCCTTGCAGCCTGTTGAAATTAGTTACAGATGCAGTAAAATAGATCACAACAGAAAAATGGAAGTCCTAGGAAAGGCCTCCCTGTAATATAGAGCATAAAAGCATACTGCAGCGAGATAGTGTTTGGGGAAGATGTTCTGTCATTCACATGTTTARACAAGGCAGAAAGATGCACCAAGTACTGTCTTCTGGCCTGCCGGCAGTGCCTCAGGCATCCATCCCTTCCAGGGCTAGAAAGGTGGAGTCAGTTCCCAGCTGGAGTTTTTTCCAAGACCTGTGCTCATACAGGACAGCGAGGAAATCGATAACACCGGCCACCAGCCACACAAACTTTTGGCTGTTTCTCTGAATGGGCACTAAGCCCAATTCTTGGAGTTTCCTGTGTAAAGAGTAGCAGTCATCCATTTGCTGTTTTGATTTTTYTTCTATTTAATTTCTTATGATTTTAGAGCACTTTAACTTTTTAAATTGTAATGCTGTCGCCTTGGGATTATTTTCTACAGCATACAYACTACAGCATATACACATCAAATGAAGAGTTAGATCTAAGTCCACAGCATTAGCATGTGTCTCAAGTAATAGATCTCTTCCAGTAGTTAGAATGCTTGTTCTTTAAGAGCTAAGWATTTCAAACCAGCAGCATGTGGCTGGGCAAGCACCCCAAAGGGGACCTCAGCCCGTGGGGGGTTTGGGTCTGCAGCCCTCACTCTGGTTCTCATCAAATCCTTCCGTGAGGTCCTCTGCTGAGTTCCCCCCATGAGTTTGTACTTAGTGCCCTCGCCGTCTGATGTGAAATGGTTTATTTTTTGACAACTTTCCTGTTGAAGTATAGTAGAGACCACAGAAATGGGAAAGGCCACRTTTATGCTGTATCTGTGTTTTAAATTCCACTTTGGTCCTACTCTGAGTAAATCTTGGCCTTCATTTTGAAATACTGTGTCATTTTTGTTCAGATTTCCTTCTGTAAAGGCTGTCAAGAGCTGAAAGATTACTGTCCCACAGTACAAGGAGGGATGCTGTTAGTCTGGCCAAGCAGCTATCAAAAATACACAGGAAATACAACATAAATTAATTTTTCTCCAAATGTTTTCTACAGACAAGATCCTAGGCTGTTAGGTTAACTCCAGGGACTATAAAGACAATAACTTGAACTAGACGTCCCAGGACAGTAGCCAGGTTTCATGTGGTCTTCAGGGATGGGAACAAAAAACCCTACCAAAAATAGTAACTTCTCTTTCACCACTGAAAACAGTGAACCCCACAAGTCAGCTAGATTTCAGAGTTTATTAAGAAGCAAGAGAGGTGACCTCTTCTATCTGCAAGGTCATTAAATTGATGACCATTAAAAACTGATCCTTATCCAGATCCATTTGTAAAATTAATTTGCATATTTTCAAGAATATAAATCAGTCTATGGGGACCTAGACTTGGAGAAAAGTTGCAGTATCTGTTTCCTCCTTTTCAGTCCTCAAAATGTTAAGACCATTGAGTATTGAAAAATATGAAAAGCTTCAGCCAACGTCCTGACTGAAGTTTGAGTCTCCTTCTCAAACAGGAGCTAAACAGGGTTTCTGACCTCACCGTCAGGATATACTTTTATCCTATAAAATGAAATTATAGAAAACCCTTAAAAGATTCCCTTTTGAACTTTGATTGCTATCATTAACATTTCTTTCCTTTAGGATATCACCTATCTTCTTTCATAGACTGCAGTAGGCACCCTTCACTTAACTGCATGTTTTTCTGTATGTACCTTCAGTTTTTGTCATGGTAAATTTTTTTTCAAGTGGAAAATACAAGGATGAAGAATGAAAAGCAGATATTTTCTCTGAGCCTTTAGATATGCAGTTATTTTTTTCCCAAATATGAAGCAATATATCTTACAGAAAACTCTATAGGAGTATGGTTTTCCAATAAATTAAAATAGTAATTTAAATAAAAAATATAAATATTTTAAATAAGTTTTCTGTTTCCACTTTCAAGCCCTGAAATACCTTTGGATAAACTTGCAGGGCACTTCTCTAAGTCTCTTTTGGACACCAGCATGCACTCTGAATTGATTCCTTTCCTCTAAAGAATAAAACCATCAATCTCTATTTCCTGCCACTTCAAATTCAAGCCTGATGCTGAAGGAAGAAAAATAGTGATTGGCAGAGCTTGGAGAAGGAGCCAGGATGAGTGAGGAGTGCCAGCTCCTCCAGCAGAAAAACTCATGCGAAACAATTCCTGGTCCAAGGAAACCAGACCAAAACTCTCACTGTAACATCCATCATTGATAGAAGCAAAAGCTGTTGTGCTTCGGAGTGTGTTCCAACTTAACGAAGGGACAAGCAACCAAAATGAAAAAAAAAGAGGAACCCCCAACTGTGACAGCACATATGAACAACATCTCTTCACGAGGGAAATAAAGCACTGAATTAAAATTTATGGCTTCCCAGTAGCATTACATACCCTGGGAACAGTGAATGTTTTGTTCCTTCCCAAAATGACAAGTGTTAAGATCATAAACTCAAACTCAACTGGAGTAGCAAATTGATTCTAGACTATCTAGTTCTTCCAGGCTGTGTCATGCCGAGCAGAGTCGGTGGTTGGTTGCCTAGGGTAGCAAAATATTAGGAATAACACAGTATTTAGTGACTGTTCCTTATGAGCGTGCCTCCGAGAGGGGAGGTGTGTTCATGTGTTACTGTGCTTAGCGCAGCAGAAACCCTAGAACTGAGTCAGTCCTGAGTGTTGCCTTTCTAGCCAACTTTCCACCAGCAATGAACTAATAGCATTTCCAAAGGTTAACATTTCTGTAACTTTGCCAAATGGTAGGGTCATGCCCTGTTTTTCTGCTGTTACAATTTACTTCCCTCCTTTTTTTTCTCATGACCTTTTCCCCACTATTTGCCACCATCCATTTTGGCCCTTTCCTGTATAGCTACAGACCTCTAACATACTGCTGAAATTATCAGCTTCATATTTGTGTGTTGCTCTGTCTGTACGCGTAAGAGCTGCAGAACTGCTGTAGCTGTAATGAATCTGCCTAAGCCTTAGCTCCTAATCAGGCAACAGACAAGATAGCCTCTTAACTTCAGATGTGTACAAGGTTACTCATGTGCCCAGTGTGTTCAGGGCTTAAATCTGGCTTTAATGGAATAGTAACTTGTCAGCAGTAAGCACATAAGCATGTGGAGACATTGCTCTGGTGTCTACCCTTACAATTTGGTGGCACATCCTCTCCCCTTTTTTTTGGTTCAATGAGGCAACACTGCGTTCATCCTAGAAGAACGTGGTTCTAGAAGCCTTGACTCTTGATAAGGAGACCATCAACACTTCTACCCAACATGCAATTACCGGATGCAGGTGTTCCTGCCCTTTGCTTTGGCACCACCTGGTTGTGGCCGGAGATGGGATAAAGATCTGGATGCATTGCTGGTGTTATCTGATGTTGCATGTCTTTTATCAGTTTAGTAGTCCTTCAGTGTTTGAGGATATCCAACACGTGGTTCTCAGCCTCAGAAACTCTTCCCGTTGGRTCTGAAACTTTTCTTAACAATTTTTTTCACAAATATGGTGTTTTAATCTTTTCCCCTTGGATGCTACATGCTATTCCTGATACAGCTGATGTGATGGACTYGATGACCTTAGAGGTCTTTCCCAACCTTAATGATTCTATGATTCTATGTCTCAGAGGCCCTGCAAGAGATCAGGGCTTCTGTACCTCTGTGCCATCTCCTGGCTCAACAAAGCCATTTAGTAGTACAAAATGCAGTGAGGACAGATCAGGTATTTACTAAGAATAGTTGCCACTCTTAGCCAAAAGAAAGTAAGAGACACAAATAAGAGATGATCCCTGTCCAAGGATGTCACTCTTCTGTGCAGGTTTCTCTGAAGAGATGGCCGGCATTTACTGTATCCTTGTGTTGTTTATTGGGCTCTATTATTCCGTAGTTCTCAGAGAAATGGGTCTTCAAAACTATAAATCCACTGTGACCATATTCTCTAGTTAGATGTCCAACTTGTTTGCATTTTCAGAGCACACTGCATTTTTTTGTAGCCCAACAGCATCTGCAGRCAGCACTAGCAGAAGGACTTCATGGTGAGCAGGAGCTGGCCCACAAGCTTCGGCAAAGCTCTCATCTGCAGCCAACGGACAGCCAAACGTGCCGGGCTGAGGCTTATAGGGGAGAGCACTACTGTACAATTTTGCGATCCGCAAGAGCTCACCCCAGGCATGGGATTTGTCCTTCTCTCCAGACCCTTGGCTTCCTCGGGCCATTTATTTCTGGAGACAGCAGTCCTGCACGTGGCTGTTTGCTGCACAGAAATGCACCAGGTGCAGGTTTAATGAGTGAGTGAGACAGTAACACCCTACCCCACATGTTCGTTAGGTGATTTCCAAATCCTTGTAACTATCAAGTCAACAACAAAAATGTCCTCTGGGACCCAGCCCTGTGCTGCACTCCACAAAYGTATTTCCATAGCAAATGTCACTGCCTGAGACTGCCTTTTGCTTTGAAGTCTTGCTTGGAGGGTGGGGGAAGGCAGGGAAAAGGTTTGAGTATATTTTTGTAATGAGGAGCGGGTTTTTTGATTCACTTCCCGCTCATGCAGTAATGGCTGAACTTTGCTTCCTTTCTTCTTGTGAAGGAAGTGTTCCAAAATAAACAAAACCACTGAGTTGCAAGCAGCCGCAATGCCAAGAAACCTGGAACTGGGAGGCAGCAGTTTCCTAAAGCTAGGGACTGAATGTGAGGTTACAGCCAAAGCCTTTTTAATATGTCGACCTCCGTTCTCACCCTAGGTTTTCATATAAACCATTGCCTAAATAACTTACATGAAGCCAACATGAAGAGAAGCAACAGGAGAAGGACACRTATTCCAGGGGTATTTCGGGTATCCCAACAGTGGGGTGGCCTGCAGAAGGTGCAGGAGAGGCAGAGGAGCTGTGCGGTGGTGCCGCACGGTCATCCACAGCCACTGAAGGATGGAGGGACCGAAAGGGAGAAACAAACTGAGAGGCTAAAGGTGCTGGGGCGGGTTAATGGGAAGCCTCGTGTGAGGAGGGACTGTGAGATAGCTGGCGGAGGATGCGCCTCTGAGACCAGGGGAACGTGCCTCTGCGAGACGTGAAGCTGAACAGAAATGAGAGGAGGGAGGTCCCTGCCCACCTCCTCCGGGACCATCCCGGCTGACCCGCTGGCCCCGCTCCCACCTGCGTGGTGCTCACAGCCTGGCCCACCTACCCCCGGCTGCGCACCAGCTCCTTACCGGGGCCAACTATTTTTCAGCTGCTTTTCAAACTCAGGCTTGGGACCTGTGTTTTAGCTCAAAGATAAACATTTTGAAAGCTGTCTTCTTTCTCACAGTGCAGGCACGAGGTGTTTTTAATTATCTTAGGAAAACTTTCCTTGGCCAGGCCAATTTGTTCACTGTTTCTCTTGTGTAGTTGGTCTGTTTGTCTTGTGGAGCTGGCCGATAAACCAGCTATTAGGGGTTTATTGTATAACATTATCAAGAAAGTAATCTTTGAAAAAAAATGAAATAACGTATAACAACCCTTTTTTTTCTTTGCAAATAACTTCATAGAAGCCAAATGATCTCCACAGCTGACCACACAAACCTGCTGGAAAATGCTTGCTCCAAATGAAACTGTTTAGGTTTAGTCATGTTTTAGTCCTAAAATGTTTTAAGTGATGATTTGGGCAGGAAAAAGAAAGTTCTTCCTGTAGGGGGATGATATGGGAGAAGGAAGATTTCTTTATTTTTCAGAATGATATATTTTTGAGTCATCAATGCATGATAAGTGCAGAGACAAGCAAGTCCTGCTCTTTGCTAGATTTATGTCTGTTTTACACACACACAGTCACACACACACATGCACGTACTCTTATATAAAGAAAGAATGAGATGGGGAGAGAGAAAAGCAGTGATTATTACACCTACTGGTTTTATTATTGGTTTTGCTGTGCAAACTCTGAACCATGTGGGTGTTGATGGCTGACTTTTTAAGAGACTTAATGAAAGTTACCTTTGGAAATTTTGACATTCATAATGATAAATGTGCTACTCACTTAGAGGAATTCAGTTATCTTAAACAGAATATAACAAAAATTTAATTTTCCTTTTTTTTTCTTTGACATACTTCTGCATTATCCCTTTTCAGAGCTAATGCCGCTATTTTTCAGATGACTGTAATTTTATTGCTTTCCTACTGACAAAAGGAAAAGAGGTATCTTTCTTAAGTGCTCCTCAAAAGGAACAGAAAAGCAAGACCATTGTAAGTACCAAAAGGAGAGTCCTCAATATTTACATTTTATTACTATTCAAAAGGAAATTTGATGGGGGGGGGAGTACTGATTCTAGTCAGACTATCCTTTTATGTCTCATTTCTGAGGCACCTCTCATTCACTGAGAAAATGTTTCCAGACTCTTAAAAGGCTACTTCTCAACCCAGAAAATGAAAGAAACCCATTAGGAAACCTGGCTCTTTTCAGGGGTCTGTACACTTACTGTCCGTATCTTCTAGAGCCCACCCACCTTTCTTCCTTAGGATGCTCTTACACTGGTGACTGCTGATGCAACTTTCCTTAAAATCTATACTCCTTCTCAGTTCTCGCATGTTTTGATCATCACTGACGTCAGTTAGAGCGTACAAGGCATTGAATGTATCATTAGCTCTGATTTTATACTCTAGTTCATGGGAATACCCRGGAGATCTTACATCTCAGGCTTTCCACACACGCTTGCAGAAGAACAGCATGGGTTACATTTGCATTGGGATTTAAACATTTCCTTCGCTATGACAACAATTAGAATGCTATTTTCTATTTTGCTGTAAGTTGGAGCTGTGAATAACAATGGAGAGGTCTAACCACCCCCTGCTCTCCCAGCAATCCCTCATGAACGCGGCAGCTTTGGGGAACAATGTAGTTCTGCTCTCAGATGTTATTGTGTCTGTGGGAGAGTATTTCTCAACCTGTGCTCTGGGGACCACTCGTGGTCTGACAGACTTCAGAGAATGGTTTGTGAGATCAYTCTAAAACAAAGCAACTCTCCCCACTATCTCCCCCATCCCAAAACTGCCCAAACCCACACATACATGTTGTCACAACTTTCAAAGGGCGGCCTAATTTTTAGTTGACTATTCATGAAGGCCACTGCCTTAAGACTGCTCAAAGAGCCTGCAGCTKAGTCCTCCAAAAAGTTTGGGGATCTTTGGATTAAAAAGCATGGAGAAACACTCCTTTGGAGAAGTGTTTCCACTATTTTATTTATTTGGGAAGACACAAAATATCTATCTCCTGTACTCTTTAGAGTCAATGACAGATGCTGCATCAGGCTTCCATCTTCCACCAGTTGCTTAATACTCATGAATGAAGCATACTAGATGCAGCAGTGGTAGTAATAAAATCCATCAGGTTTATATTATTTTACTCCACTCCTTTTGTCTCCTGGATGCCACCTCAGATGCTGCCGAAACCCTTACTACCACTGTTGCAGTAGGCTGGGTTGGCTTTTCGAGTACAAATATTGCTCCTGGAATAGCTCATCTGCTGCATAGCCTCGGCTCAAATGCAAGTCTTTTCCCTTCCTCACAGCCCTGCTATACAGAAAGGAGGTGCTTTCTGCTGTGCACAGAAGTTCACACTGCAGCTTTATAGCTGCAGGAAGCCAAGAATGAATGTAACAGCTACATCAGACTGTGGAGCATAAGACAGGGAGAGACCTCCACATCAGAGGCTCTTGTGCTGTTGCAGACAAACAGATCATACGTTTTGCAGGCTCCATCTTAAGACTAGTTAGCTTTCTTGCTCCTGCTGTTTCTACTGTAAAGCTTGTTGGAGCCTTGTTCCAGAGCTTGCTTCTACCAGAGCTTGCTTCTACCAGAGCTTGCTGGAAACCTTGTAATTCCAGACACATTTTTATGGTACATGTAAGCCTATTTATTCTTGTGTTCATGCTGCCTTTTATCTTAGTAAATTATTTGTACTGCAGTCACACCCATGGGCCGTACCCAGACGCTGCTGAGCACCCAACAAACTCTGCATATGGAGCTGACCCCAAAGGATTCAGGACGAGACTCTAAGCAGAAGATGCCAAACACAAATGTGTGCAGAGGACTCAAACTGGTGTCCTGACTGCTGACAGCTCTGGTGCCTCTTCCTTCACAGGGAACATAGAAATACCCCAAAGAAGTCCTGCTGTGAAAGGCAAATGGAGGGAATGGGGAAGAGTCAACAGGAGTGGTTGCTCCAGAGAGGAGCAGGCCGGGTTTTATGGCTATACCTACTTCACCTGAATTCGATTCTTTGAAAAAAGGAACCAAAACATTGCCATGCCCATGAGCACACAGGAATTMGGGATTGTCTCTTACCTATGCTGGACCATGGTCTGTTGTAAGCGCAGGCTCAAGGCAAGGGTCCGAATGCCTCCCCGTAACGCCCCAGCTCACCCCAGCAGTTTGGTTGTTAGTTACTAAGCAGCTGAAGGAAAGCACAGGGACTCTGGTATCCGCTGTGGCTTCCGCAATCTATGAGCACCAACATTTGCTGAAATAGAGCTAGGACCGATCATGTTTTAGCACAACTGTATTCTTGTAGGTTGATGTTGAGGTCATCTTAACCAAAGCTTTACTGCAGTGTGTGTTGCACATTTTACCCTGTTTCATACAGCCCCAACTGCAGCCTAGCTCTGCCTGTGGCTTGGTGTGTTTAAAGCCACCATTTAGCATAACAAACTAAATTAACATAGGCTTGAGTTTTGGCCAGCCAGCCATGATACATTTTTAAGCTATGATTTTGATTTGGCCAATGGTTAATGATGACACGTTTTAAGCTGTGATTTTATTTTGCATTAGAAGACTTATTTATGCATAGCAAATAAGTATTTTTTCCAGTTCTAATGATATTTACTGCATGTTGCACAACTTCAGTCTCTAAAAAAGACATAAAAAAAAGGTGCAATCTGAGCACCGAGTGGCACAGCACGTTGCATGCTAACAAACACATGATAGGGCTGGTACCAGTGAGATATTAATCTATGCCACACAACTATCCAGTTAGCCAGATATACCCACAAACACTTTTTCCTCCAAATAACACTATTTCAAGAAGGCAAATGTCCTGGTCTTGGGCACAACTGGCAGCACTGCTTCATTTTCTGTTGTAAGATCCCATTTTGAGCTGATCGTAAAACTCTGCCAAATTTCTACGATCTGAGCTGAAATTTTTCTTATGAGGTGTTTACCTCAGAGTGCAGCTGATGGTTATTTATAATCAGTCAATTTAACAATATGGTTTAACTTCTTCAGAGAAAAAGGTAGTGAAAACTGTTTATTTCTTAGCAAAACAACAGCACTGAATTTCTTTTCTTTTTGATGTTGGAGCAAAGAAGCATCTTGTCCTGATGGCCGTATGAAGTGCCACCACAGCACCCTCCGGACTGCAGCAGCAGGGTCACAGCCGAGCAGAAGTCCTCACCCCCCAGTAGCCCAGTTCTTCCAGTTCCTGAAGACGTAGCTAGTGGTCTCCAGTTCAGACTGGGAAAGAATTTCAACTCGGACTTTTAAACTTCCTGTTAATGTTTTGACCACTAAGAGGTACCCTGGAGCAGTGCGTGCCCTGAACTCGCCTAGGCCATAGAAAGCCATTTGTTTTACAAAGCGCTGCGTCCTTTGAAGCCATGCCCGATTCCTCCACCCAGGGCTGCAGGGCACCCTCCCAGTGTGGGAGGTGTGGGTGGATGGGGTTATGCAAATGGTCCCTAATCTGCCTTGAGCAGTGACGGTGAGATTAGCGGAGGTCTCCCTTCTTCGACAGTGAGGCAATGCGAGGAAGCGCAGCGTGGGCTGTGTAATGGTGTTGGCTTCAGTCCGTTCAGCTGGCAGAGCTGTGGAGCGTGATGGCAAGCAGCTGGGTTACTCAGCACAGCCTTTGCAAAATTACATTTTGTCTGTGCTATAAGTGTCTAGGTAGTGCCTGGGAAGTATGCGTCCGGGATACTTCTGGAATTCATGTGAGTACTTGTTTGACATAAGTGGGATTCATTAAAGGCTCAGCTCAGTTAAGCACCTGCAGCATCAGACCCTGAGTCAGGGAGGAGGGAGCTGACGTTCAGATCACTCCCTGGCAAAATTGCCCCAAGACTTGTCTCTCTCCTTTTCCTTCCCTTTCAAGGGTACCCATTTGGATTCCCAAATGAAGACTTTGCTGACTGCAGCTGGAGAGCAAGGGAGCAAAATAAACAGGAAAGTAAGAGTCTATTTATCTCTGGCGCAGCCTGCCTTTTTCTAGTCTGGATGGAAAAGAAGACGAAAGTCCACGGAGCACTTGAGTGAACAACAAATGGCATGAGAACAAATGCAGCAAAAGGGGATGCCAAGGTTGTCATCCCCCGTCAGCGGTTTGGATGGGTTTCCTCCTCGGAGAAGCGCTGGGGAGGCTCGAGGCGGGACCTTGCGCAGGAAGCAGGTGGTTTGCTTTACCAAGAGCCATGCGTAATGGTCAGGGAGCTGCGCCGTGCGCCGGGCCAAGCTACAGCAGATGGGCTGCAGTTCGCTCTGCTCAAGGATATTTTTCATGTTATGTGTGGAAAAGAGCGGTAACCCTTGTTTGTTATATGAGGCCTTGTAGGACTTTGTTTGGAAAAAGGCCATTTTTGACATTAAAAAAAAGCCATTAAAAATGTGAGTCACTGTAATCACATTCAAAGTGCTCCAGCATGGCCTTCTATTTGCAAAGACTTCACTATTAAAAGCAGCTTTTTTTTTTTTTTAAATGAAGAATTCCACCACAAATTACCTCAGACTAATTGAGGTGACATTACTGGCCTGTTAATTTGAAATTACTAAGAAAAACTACCCCAAACACCTCAAAGCACTGAATTCAAACTATTCACAGTGCAAGGCTACCAGCAAAATAGCTGTGCCTGCTCTGTGGTGTAACATGGGACCTTGGGCTGCAAATGCACCACAACGTTCTCTCCAACACAAATATATTTCAAAAACTAGATCCCCAAAAGGGCTGAGGGAGACTCATCCCTTGTGCAGGGAGAAGAAGCAGGACCAGAAGCACCCAGAAGCAGGACCCTGTGGGGACCTTGGGCACCTCAGGGTGGGGACATCCACAGCCCGAGCAAATGGCTGATCACCTGAAGAAGCCAAAGAGGCCAGGGCTGGCACTCACATCCCGCGGCTCTTTGGGGTTTGGATGCCCCATTTGGCATTAGCAGGTGCTTGTGTCCTCTCGGAGGGGAGACGCCCAAACTGCTGCTTTCAAAACACATCCTCGCCATGAGACTGTCAGCGACAAGGGGCAGAAGGAGCAGAAGCCTTTCTGTTGTATATGACAAATATCAGCATCTTTTCTTTCTGGTGCACCATCACCATCCTTGAGGAGAGACCAACTGACCTGGGCAGGGTCTCCCCACATCCAGGCACCCCTCCCAGAGCCTATTTACTTACTGCACCTTAAACAGTCACTAAATGAGTCACCCTCCTCTCAAATCCAGGCTGAGCTCGCAAATCTCTCCGGCGCTGGAGAAAGGGCAGCTCTGTGAGGTTGCTTACTATCACTGCCAGGTGCCACCGCGTCTGTGCCAGCCCCTGGGCCAGAGGGTTTCAGGGTCTTCTACTGTGCTGGGCCTCCTGCGGACCTCTGAGCAGGGGCACCCACTCTTTGGACCACCACCGAACTCAGCAATGAGTCAGAAGTCCAATCGCTGAAAGTAATCGAGGCTGCTGCGTCTCTGGGTGTGCAAAACAGCCGTTGTTAAATTACAGTGTCAAAACAGAAAGCATAGGCACCTCCCGGGAGAGGTGGCAGGGCTGCAGCCGTGGGAAGAGGGGAAGTCGGGCACCCGCTCACGGCGCGCTGGGTCTGGTCCAGTTCTGTGCTATTTCTTCAGTGCTACTAGGATCTGATTTTGACTCTGTATTTGGCCAATTGCAGACACTGGAAAAATGGAGAGAGAGCAGAAAACAACCACAGGAAACAATCTGAGGGCTGACAGAAATGTCTGATGGTGAGAGACTTAAAAGGTCCGTCTGTTTGGCTTAGCGAAAAGCCCAAGTCATCTTACTGTATTTTACTAGAGGGACTTACCGAGTGCTTTAAATCACTGGCAAAAGACAAATAGCTGCAAGCTAAATCCAGACAAGTTAAAATAGATGTAAGGCACAGTTCAAAAGCAAACAATGACTCATTGCTAGTACAAATTAGTAATGGCATTGGTGGATCCTCTACTTTGACTAGTAGGAGAGGATGGGGTGCCTTCTTCTGTAGATGGGCCAAAGGGTTCACACAGAAGTGCTTGGAGGAGGTTGCCTGACTGGAGCTATGCAGGAGGCCAGGCCAGATGACACTGAGCTGCCTTCTCATATCAGCAACCTGCCATTATTCACCGCTGCATCGAATCCTGCAGCACATCCACGCACCCAGCATCCAGTCAGTGTTGTCATGACATGCCTGTTAGTTAACTGTTAAATATTGTCTGGAGAAACTAAACACATGGGTAACTGTGATGCTTAGTAATAGTAAATCATATTCCTCAGCTCCTTTCTCTTGTAAAACACAGAACAGCTGTTCTTGGAAAACTGAATAGAAGCTCCAGTACATTGTTGTTGTACCCAATTGCCATACGATGTGTACCAGCAGTAGCCTTCAGTGACAGGTAAGAACTGCCTAGTTAGCAGCCTCTGTGCCATGCAAGCTTTCTCTCTTACTCTTGGCTGAGGGCATTACAGGGCATTAGACAGCATAAAGCTCTGGGCCTGGTACACATGTTATTGAAACTCAAGAAAAACATTTAAAATTTTTTTCAAAATGGAGAGAAAAGTCCTGATCGTGTGTTCATGCTGTTCTGGATTTATGCCCACCAGCTATCAAACAGAAGACAAATGACACTGCTGTTCTTTCAACCAGTTTAATGATTCTGGCAAAAGACCTGGCAGCAGACTCCAAAGATTTCATCTAGGCAAGGCAATGCCTATTCCAAGAGTGGAAATCTCCAACTGGAGAGCTGGCAAGCGCCTGTTTGTGCTGGAGGCTTAAATCAATCATTTCTATTTTTCCCAACGTGATCTAGCAAAGCACAGAAATTGGCTCCTTCATCAATGGCCACATGCCACTTTTCATGTTTAAGGTGTTAGTGCCGTGGGCTACAGTGATACCTTCACTTCATGTAAAACGGTCAGTCTTAGAACCACCTGTGTAATCATTCCTCTACAGTAGCTCTTCTTTGAAAACTGTCAACAAATGCCTTGTTGACACGGTCAGCAAGGAGTCCAGGAGACCACTGTATATTAGTGGTCCCCTGGAGTCATTCCTCTGTGTTCATGCAAAACTCTCCTGCCACCACGATACATTTCTGATTCTGCTGCCGAACACCATCCCCCTCATCGTTACCTTGTGAACTGACACAAATTCCCCTGGCAGCAATGCCTGAGTCCATCAGCAGTCAAAATGCTACTGCAGATACACATACTATTAAATGCACTTTCTCCCTCAAAGGCTTGGACAAACTTTAGGGGCCTAACTGAAAAACTGGAATTTAGATTAAATAAGAAATCTACTCAGCAGCCACCTAATTCTTTATTTACATTCCATCTGTTGTGCCTGGAGGTTCCTGAGGTGCCAATAATTCTGCTTCTGTGGATACCCAAAATTGCCTTTGCTTCCTCCAGTGGGAATCACAAAGTAAAGGGAACATAATCAAAGACTGTAGGTTCGTGCAACTTCCTTGTAGGGCAGTACTCTATAAACATTTCCCAGGTCAAGGGAAATGCCCTGGCAATACTGTATCTTCTTACCAGAGTAAGCCTGTGGTGTGTACCCACTGCACAGTCTAATTTCCACACAGGGAGGACCTGGCAAGAGCTCTGCATGCAAGACAGTATGTGCCAAAGAGGCATCGATAGGATGCTCAAGGGGCCCAGACCCCAGAGACTGGTTCAACATGTTTCAAAAATACGTTTATGTGCAGCCTAAGGGGCCGGATCAGCTACACGTGTTCTGAACAGATTTGGCACATGACAAGAGGACAAGGATTCTAAACGGTCGTGACTGCTTAATACGTAGTGATGTATTTGCCAGTGCTGCCTCCTTGTATAACTCAATGGTTACTTCAGCCAGGGTGCTTGGAGGGTGCCTCTACACTTCTCCCAGCTTCAAAAGGTTGAAACATCTCCCATCTACCAAGGGAATGTCTTCTTCCCTGCTTCTCTAGGCAGAGAATAGTCATCCTTCACTCCTAAAGCAGAAAAAAAAAAAAAAAAGCCAAACTAAAACCACATACAAAAATATGTGGAATCACTATTTATTCACTGATGCCCCTAATTCTATCCCAGAACCCAGAAACATTTCAAACACAGGATTTCTCAAACTCCTGAGAATCCTGAGCACTAAACATTTCTCTATCTTTTCCTCCTGAAGTGGCCTCAGGTTGTAAATCTTCCAGCTTGACCCTCCAATAATAATTACTGTAATTAGCCTCTCTCTCCTTTGGGCTAGTTGCTAACACAGTCGAGCTGATTTCTCCAAAAGGAATAAACAAACAAATTTTAACAAGAAAAAGGCCAAGCCTCAGAGGACGGTAACAAAAGGGCAAATGGAAAGACAGCGCAGTCTAATCATCTGCACCCCAGTGTTATCAGAGTAATTTTTCTCTGCAAATAACCAATGATCCCGCATAAAGTGGGTTGGAAGGGGATATCGCAAGGGGAGACCATTCTGAGTTCAGAAGACTTTTGGTCCCAGTCCATCCTTCCAGCACTGTTTATGCACCTTATAGCAAACAGTCGATGGAAAGAAAAAAATCAGTCCTTAAAACAAGTTGTACGGTCAGACACGTGTCCAGGCTTCTAGCTGACCTTAGGACACTCCTCATGCCACGAGATGCCTATTTTAGTCCCATATGGAGCCACTCAACTCTCACTATGCACAGCCCAGTGAGTCTGGCTCAGGGTTTTGCTTCAGGAGTCAGACACTTAAAAATGCTTCAAGCAGCTCATAACTGCTGCATTTGGGACATGGTGACACATGAGGAGTGAGCTTAACAGGATGCTTGCTGTACGGTGAAGCTCCGCAGAAGGAGAGAACTAATGTAATACTTCCCCCTGAAGAAGAGAGGTCTCACACCCTCTCCTACTTTTCTTCTCCTTCTCACCAAAAGCTCCAGTCAGCCTGGTCGGCTCAGCTCAGAGAACCAACCCAGCAAGGAGGAGAAGAAAGCAAATGGTTTCTGTGGGGTGAGTGAGCTGAACTGGGTCACAGAGAGCCCCAGGCCATGCAGGACCTCACAGCTGGGAAAAAGAGGATGAGACTTCTAGCAGCACTGAACCATTCAGGCAGCTCGCCAGGTGCGTGAAACCACAGCTTCAAAGCACAGAAGCTCAAGCCCCTATAATGTCTGACCTCTATCCTTTGCTTTTAGGTGACCAGTGCCCTCACACACAAAACATGAGGCCACCAAAAGCTGGGCTGTAGCGAAGAGCAGGCAATAAGCCTGCCAGGTGAACGCCACACCCCTACCATGGGCAGAAATACAAATCCAGTCCAAAATTAATTTCTTTTTTGCCAGCTGAAACTATTTGGTAAATGCATCTTGATATTTTATGGCAAAACTTAAACGGCCTCGCTCTACTCCAGAGCTCCCATTTCCAGGCCCATGGCCAGTTAATACTTCATCTCTTACCGCAGTGTGACCAGCAGTGGAACAAGCGCTAAACGAGTCCTGCTGGTTCTGGTCTGTCAAAAATCCCAAGCTGGAGCCTCGGGGACCACATGAGCTGCCGCCTGCCACCACACCTTCCCGGGGTTTGATTTCCTCAGATCCCGTGGAGGATCTGTTCAAAAAAGTTCAGTCTGCAGGTGCAAGCTTTGCAGCTTATATCTGGCCCACATTTTTGATGTCAGGAAAAACATCACAAGAAAATAACCCATTATTACAGAGAAAGGCTCCAGAGACTTTTTTGTATTCCAGTGAAAAGGCTTTTCTTTTAGCAGGCATTTGCCTGTGGTGTTTGCAACCTAAATATCGCAAGCAGAATCTGAAAATGACATTGATTAGAAACTGATTCTTGAAACAAATCATGTCCCTTTCTTGGCAGAGCAGTAATGAATTCTCATCACTGAGTTTTTCCGATCTTGTAATCCATTAATCAGTTGGAACATGCTCACATCTCAAAAATCATGTCAAATCACAGGTTTTAATTGCACGTAATTCCTACCAGTGTTTTGCTCCATAAATTAATTTCAATTACATTCAAGTTTACAGAAAACATTTTAACCCTTATGATTTCTTTATAAACCTGTAGGAAGAAAAGAAGCGTTGTTCAAGAAGAAATACAGTAGTTTAAAATAAATAACTTTTGCCACAGATTTTTACATTTGATTTCCTGCTTTAAAGAGAAAATCTTATACCTGGTAATCCTTATTGTCTCCTCTACCGCTCCTGAATCATGGAAACACATTTTGGAAAGATGCCCAAGGCCAATCTTTTAAAAAAGAAACAAAACCAAATCCTTTCACCCATTTGTTTCCCAGGTCACAGAATGAAAAACTGTAGGTCTCCTATTTCCATCTTTAGCACACACTCTCGCTTGAGACTTAGAAAGTGGCTTAAATTTGACTTGCAAAAGGAAGATAGAGGCATGCCCTTATTCCCTGCAGAAAGCATACGAAGAGAATGTGCTCTTTTTTTTTATTTTAAGCTTTAGAAACTTGAACTCAAGCTGTAAGAGGGGAAAGGAAGGCCACAGCCAGGCAGCTGGTACAAGTAGGGTGCAGACACAGAGCCTTGTCCTGTGCCAGCTGGAAAAGATCCACATTGGAAAACAACTTCACAATCCCCCGCCCCATGCCCTGGCTCCCAGGACATTGCTGCACAGGAAAAAATGCAGCTCTGCGTGCCCTTTGTAGGGTTTAAAATGAAACTGTCTTATGGATCTTCAGCTGTACCTGTTTTAAAATGAAATAATTATTTGGGAAAAAAAAGAGACCTCATTTCCTCATATCTCACTGAAATGAAATACACACAGCCTATGGCCCCTATGCATTACTGCAGGTTAATTCACCTAAAAGAAGTATCTTGTCCAAGACACGAACACTTTTCAAGAGCACTTTCACTTGTTTTTGCAGGGGACATGCCTGACCCCCACTGTGCCAGCTGAGGGAGATCGGTGCTACCAGGCAGGGGGACGTGGACCCACAATGAATGCCCAAAAGCAGCTTTCTTGCCAGGAGGCTGGGGCTGAGGGACATCGAGACCTCCCAGACCTGAACACAGAGCCTGTATTGCCATGGTTCCCATCACTGCTGGCTCTTCAAATCAGTGTAGAGACACTACCTTTTAATGAAGGAAAAACTGTACTGTTACCGTGACTCTTTGTGATCCTGTTTTTTTACAGCCTTTCCTCATCCAGGATTACCAGAGGTTTAGGAAGGAGGCAGGAGTTGCCCTACTTTTCTTTTTTAGGAGTATTTTTCCAAGATAAATCAAGGGAGGGAACCTGGCTACCCTATTCCCTCTGAAGAACTTTGCACTTTCTTCACTAAAACCTTGTTTTCCTGAAAACAGAGGCTAAACCTCGGGCTAGACCATGCTAACAGATAGTATAGCCCAGCCCAGTCCAGCCCAGTGCACTGGACTCTCCTGGGAAGATGTATAATGTCAAGCGTGGTTCCCTAGCTCTGCCTTGGCTGGGCGCCACAAATGTGTGCATGTACACGTGTGCCTATGTTTATGGCAAATGCTCTCTTCCTTCCCCCTCCTCACACAAGTGTTTATTTCCTTGAAAATAAGAGAATTAATCTGACGGCAGAAGATAATCAGGATTTTCCCTCTACACATAAAATAAAATACTTTGTGTGTACATATTTGTGTATACTGTATATACGCCCACAGTTTTGACTCCTGAACAGGTAGGATTCAATTTTTAAAGGTATTATACATATAGCAGAATACTTTGAAGTCACTTATGAAAATTCTTCTCATTTGCCACCTTTGTCTTTAAGCATCTACACAGACCTGGGGGGGCTTCAGGGAGGAATTTTTATAATCTTGTTCTGTGCCTGTTTGCATTTCAAGGCAATTAAGACTCTAAAAATAGCCCCAAGAGACATTGATACTAGGAGAATGCTCAGTTTCATTAATGGTTATTTAGTTTTTCTTAAGGCTTCCTTTATCTTCAGAACACATTTGGGACAGCCATGGGATAAATTAAGTAGGATTAAATAATACTATGACTCATCAACATACAGGAGTTCAACATATACTTGAACACGTCCAACAAAAAGGTGCTGCTGATCCTTGTTCCAGTGGAGTGACGTTCCTCCTGTTAATTGGCATGTAAGGTGCTTTCTTCTTTCAGCTTTGACTTTTCACCGAGTCATCTTCATTATTCAAAGTGCCATAGCGTGAACTGCGAGAATCTGGTTGTATTTTGCCTGTCAATTTTTGTCCTAAGGAAATGGGGTGAGAGAAGGGAAAAACAACAACTCTGTGAAGAATTTTAATAAAACAAATCCCCCACCAATCCATCATTTAAACATTCTTTGCTCCAGTAATCATTGTTTTCATTTGACTGGTTGTAACAATAGCTTGGAAAAGATCTGAAAAATTCTTTGAAAAATCTGTTGGGAACAGGAGTAGAAAATAAGGAAACAGTATATTTATTAAATATGACTAGAGCACATTTGTGACTCAACTCTCCAAGGTCATCCCATTATCTGATATCTCATTTTTAAACAGAGAGACAGAAAAAAAGCCCTACTTACCAGGAATATGTCCACAGTCAATAAAAGGAATTTGTAAATGCTCCTCTTTTTTATATCTTGCAACTACAAATACACCAAGGAAAGATAGGAGACACCTGCAAAATAACAGTGGCATAGTATCATTAGAAACAGTTCACTGAATCTGAGATGAGAATTTCTTTCCAAGTTTCTTTTTCAAGGACTTCTAAACCCAAGCTGCTCAGTTTATAAAGAAACTTTTCTTCCTGGCAGCTCTATAAATTCATCTTGGGCTCCCTTTCAATCTAGTTTTTGCCTCCTGAAGCTTTATTAGCAGTTCCAAAGGCTCCACAGGCAAAATCACACTTTCAGCAATATATACCTAATCAAATGCCTGTGAGTGTGAGACCACAACATTTGAATCCCTGAGCAAATCTTCACAGAGCATCTAAGCTAGCATTCTAGCATTTGCAATTTCATTACCAACTCAGTCTAGCTGCAGACAATCAACAGCTCTGCTGTTTTTCTCGTTTGACTGTGCGTCTCAGGGGCAAGCAGTAAGCCAGGAGCAATGAGAAACTGCTAGGCTTGGATAAATTGTCTATCTGCTCTGTGTTGGACGCACAACCACTAATTCCTGCCTGCCAAATACATGGATTGAATTTGCTCATCTCCATTTTCTGTCACTTTTCCTGCAGTCAAACAAGATAGCGGTTGTGTGCACCTACATCGGTCTGACTGCAGAGCACGAAGACGTCTGTAGCTATCAGCCCCATTTATTTGACAGCACTGTGGCAAGACACCTCCAGCAGTTCTGGGAGATGCTTTTAACCATCTCACACCCATTATCAAGTAATTGTCACCTGTCCCCAGAGTTGTCACGGTGCTGGTAGCCAGCAGAAGGTTTCTGCTCCCACAACATCTAGGCCCTTCTTCAAACATTTATTGTTAACAGCTTCCTAGCATGCTCTGAACTTTTTCACAGGCATGCTGTGTCTTTCTCGGCACAGGAGAATGAGGAAGAGATATTACAGTACTGCCCTGTAGGCAAGCAACTCATGTAATTGCCCACAGCAAAGACCAGCCGGACACGCAAGGTAACACGGGAGGAGATTTCTCGCAGTTGTAAAAGCGCGCCCATAACATGCTCTTTGGTGGAAAGCAGTGATTTCTCCTTCCTGCAGGAGGAACACATGCTGCTGGTTTTCCATTCCATCGTGAGATTAGTAGTTCATAAGTGTCTCACTGTTTTACATATTTGGATTCAAAACCAGGCCTCCGACCTCCCAAAGCACAGACATCAATCTTTCCTTTAATGTTTTTTTGTCCTACTATAATGCCTATTCCATAATACTTTAATAAGAAGATGGGTTTCTTCTTACTGAGAAAAGAAGGGATTCCGCAAAGCAATGCTGTTTCAGTACAAATGTTAGTGCAGATTTTAGGCCGATACACTTACCCGAACAGAAACATGAACACGCTCAGCAAAGCTGCACTTTGGAATTCCCGATAAAATATGACCCCTGGAATGTGACAGAAACAAGAATTGCAGATCTTGACTGGCTTCCAAGTGATATGAATTACAGCTGGGAGGGTCAGGAGCAGTGTCATGCTCAAACGGAGCAAAAAAATCCCAAATAAGGTATTAATACACATTGTGATGGGTTCACTTTATGTGCCCATATTCCATTATTTAGGCTTTCTCAAGATACTGCGTGGGACTGGAGAAGATTTAGTCTATCAGGTTGGAGCATGTGTTGTGTTAGTACCTGCACAGATGCAGGTATTTTTTGCATTGTCAGCAACAGTTTTTATGCAGGTCAAACTCAAGGTCTTATTCACAAGCGGAGTCATACCAATATAGCTAACAGGTTCTTCATAGATTTGGTTAAGCCACTCCAACAGATCATGTGGACATCTTAACTGCAATTGGGAACAGGTTTTCGATAACTAGCTGTCCCCCTGATGTTTATAACAAGTTAAGGGCTCCAGCAGCCAAGTTTGCCAAATCTTTCTGGCTGAAGGGATCACTACCTCTTTCTGGTCACCTCTCTTCCAGGTATTAGCACCTCTGCAGTGGAGGTGACAGAACCAGATGTGTATCTGGCTCTCAGCTGCCCCAATTCACAGCCAAGTATATTAGCTTTAAACCACTGATGAGCATAGTTTTGCTCAGAAACACCAGAGTGTGAACCAGCACAGCTGGTCTGACCGTATCTTCAAAGGCTGTAACTGGGGGAATCATGAGATGAGGTATCTTCTACGAGCACCCCAGCAAGATTCAGCAGAGGTTGTTCTTCTAAGCCATACACTGGTTTAACTAACCTGGTGCAAATGCATGTGTATCCAGTCTCAAAGCTATTAAGCCATTCCTGAATAGGTACTTGATCTTTTAAGGAGGCACAAGGCCAAATTCCCCATATGGTCACAAGAACGCAACCCCCTTTTGGCACAAGTCTCCTCTCAGTCGCAAAGTGTAGGTCTCTTCTAACACAGGTGCTGAGGCAATCTGTGCGTGAAGCTAACTCCCCTTCTCATTAATGGCAGCTCTGCATGAGAAACTCCTGCACAGCAATGACAGGAAAGCCCCCAGTGTGTGTTAAAATGAGTCATAAATGTTCTAACAACATGATCATTTTGGCTCATTGCTGATACAGCATCTTAGTCGTCCTCCCTGCTCATGTTCTTACACTGCGCACCATTTCCAAGATTTGCAGTCGCTCTTTAACAACACTGAGTTCAAAGTTTTCACCCAGAATAAAACGTTAAATGCTTAAAAGGTCTTTGGAGTAATTTTATTTCCTTCACTTAGCCTAGAATTCCACCTTCTGAAACGGAATATACACTAACTGCTATGAAACACAGCTGGTTGTCATTTGAGTAGTTTGCCAGGCTGTTAAAATTACTCTACCAGTTTGGATATGGAGAGGCTGGTGTGCACATGGTAAATGCATTTACTGGATGTCAAGATGAGGCTAGGATAAATGCAGGTATTTCTAGTAAGCCAGGAAGGCACAGTAAACTGTACATATCAATTCTGGAAATGCTAGAATTTGATTATCTTTCTTTTGCTTCAAAAGCTGTGAACTTACTCATTTTTCAGAACTTAAACACCTGTCACTTAGGAAAAGCTTCTTTTTGTTAAGACAAACATGACTGGTTTGTATTCCTGTTCACACACAGTAATTCTTGAAAACCTGACGTTTAGAAAATTGTTCTGTAGAGGCAGAAGGCCAGAAACAAACCTGAGATGATGGCACTGGTGGTGAAGAACACAAAATTCATGGGCACAACTGCTGTTGCTTCGTACAGATGCACTGCTTGATTCAAGAACCTGGAAGACAAGCTTTATTGCACCTCATGCCTACAGGAGGTTCATTGCACTTTAAGTCAGGTTAAGCCACTTTTTATGTCAGTTTAACAATAAGTGTGACCATTTTTTACCACAACAGCAAGTAGCCCTGGACAGATGTGTACGTGTATTGAATTTACCTTCTGGTTTTGACTCTGCAGAGTACAAACAAATAGGTGAAAACAAGAAGGTTGGAGTGGATTCTTCTGGCCATAAGCTGTCGTTGGAGACTCCTTTGAAGCAGTGTTGGAAAAGTTTTGTCTGCCACAGATAAGGGAGGAATGCTAGATATTACTGCTTATGGTCTGCATTGGTTCTTGGAAACAGTGCTGCCTGTGAGCGGCCAGGGACAAGTTGCTCTAATTTAAACTGGTTGTGTAAGGGTATATTTCCAGCACGGACATGAACACGCAAGTCCTCGTAGGAACTGTTTCACTTTGCTGAAGTCCACATTACTGCTACTGCTCAATCCAACTTGGCTAAAACACATATTTGTATATTTATCCATGCAATCATACCCCAGACACACTCTGTCCTGCCGGGAAAGTCAAGGAAGGTCACTCCAAGCCTGGGCTCCTTGGGTTGGAAACTCTCCACTGTGCTCTTCAGAAAGGCAATACAAACCCTCACCAGAATATGAGTAAGAGTGTGCAGGACCACAGGAGCGTACACTGCACACAAACCTGCAGGACCGAGACATTGGCCATGGAGCAGCCTGCACAGTCTGTATCAGTGGATGAAAAAGGCAAAGCAATTAACCCACTTGTACGGAGATCAGAGCTATCAACATTCACCCATAGGGTGATGAATCATGAGTGTGAACTCTCGGATGCACCGGCAGATACTCTGTTATGTGAACGGTGCATTTCAGACCGAAAGAGAAAAATCAGGAGGCTGCAGAGTGTATTCAAAACCTATAAAAAGAACCATACTTAAATGTTTCACTGGTATAATATATATGCACAGTAAAAATCCAAGCTTGGATCTGTTTTAGCCATTAAAGTAATTGCATGGCTATTTTAGCAACTGTTGAACAGTCTCCATGGTGCTTTAAAAATAAAGAAATCCTACATATCCACAGGATAGTCAGGATTTTGAAGTCATTGAAAACACCTCATTATTTTCTCCCATTTGCAACAAACTTGGTCACAGGGACTAAAACAGTAATACCAGCATTGAATCCAGGAGGATGTTACAGCACAGGCTGTTCTGAGCTAACACACGACAGTCAAATAAAATAAGAGAGGAAACAAATAAAATGAAAACAGAGAAGAGAGAGACACTGAGCCCAGGCAATGAAATGGGCACATTTCACTTCTGTTTTAATTTTGACCCAGCAAATGAAAGAAGGAAAAAACTGGCAAGAAGGAGAGGTTAATTCAGCAGCTTCCTATTTACCAAGCTTTTATTTCCTATTGTAAATGCTCTGAGATCTTCTTCCAGCGAAGACAAGCTGGATGTAAATCACTCTATAATCTGTTACAGGGGAGTTCCTGAGTCAGCCATGGAGAGTCACTGTATAATAACGCATGGACTTTCTGATTCCACATGGGAATGGTATGTTCTGCCATGAGAAAGCTGGGTTGGCTTTTCTACCGGAAAATAATCATGCAAGTAAACAGCCAGACTCGCACTGGAGCAGTCTAGATGAGATTACTGAATGATGCTATCAGCACCTGAAGCAGAGGGACCACCATAAAGGGAATGGACTCTCTGTTCAGCTGCAAGCCGTATTTTACCATGCTGCCACCCCCAGCAATCTGCGAAGGCAGGGTAAAACAATCACTTAACAGGCCAGAGGCCAGCAGGGAAAACCCTGATGTCCCCAGCACTCTAAAAGTTAACTATTTCCTAAAAAGATACAGACATACAGGGTAGCAAAGTGCAACATGCAGATTTAACAGAGGCAGGGAGAAAGTTGAGGTAAACTCTCTTCTTAGGTCTGACGAGTGACATAAGCTAGGAAAAAGAGATGCATAATGAGGGTAAACGTGGCCATTTGATTATTCAGCAATGAAGGCTGCTAAAAGTAACAAAAAATAATATTACATAAACATAAATTTCATTTCATGAGTTCAAAACCTGTGCCAAAACTAGAACTAAATTTGGGAAGACCCTGTATAAAGCGATAATGAGATGAGGTAACATACGTGTAATTAATCAGTTATAAACTGAGAAGTAAAGCCTACATAAACAATATAATCAGCTGTAAGCAATTCATGCATCTGTCAAGGTTTCACCAGGAATTTGTTGCCTTTAAGTGCAACTTGGATCTGGAGTCGATATCAGTACTGAACAAAACTGACAGATAAATGGGTACAAATGTTAGGAGATAAGTAGAAACTCACTTACTTGACTTGGAAAGCACAAGAAGTTGCCATTAAAACAATCATGATATAGAAAACAGAATAAGTTAGCTGCATTTTCCCCTTTGCAGAAAGTGTTATCATGCTGGCCACAGCCTTTACAGCAATGACAGTCAGTGATGCTGAAAGGGAAAGGGAGAGATTAGCAGGGCAGGATTCACAGCAGGGACCTCAGAGCATCAGTGAGGGACGACAAGTGCCAGGTTAGAGCCACGAGCTGATCACCTAAAGACACACTGAGGTAGGATTTGGGCACCTAAAGCCAAATGTGTGATTTTATAAACACTTGCTAAGCTACTGCCTAAACTCAGAGTGGCCTGAACTCCATGTGTGCTTTGTGTTTTGCTTGGAAGCTCTTATAGCACTGAGGTCTGCAACCCTGTGTCTACCCAAAGTTTCCCATTTTCAAAGAGTAGCTGAGGTTAGAGTCAGATAAAATCTTGCAAGGTAGGACTCTGTGTGCGTGTGTGAGAGAGGCTGAGCTCAGGTAGAGGAAAGAACTGGATCCATTTCCCACTGCTGGGCACATGTCCTAAACACTGGACTACCAGTCAGAGGTGGTACAACAGCCTCCACATCCTCCAGACATACTTTATTTAGCTCCAGCTGCTAATTTGGAGCCCATATTGCATTATTCAGGAGAGGTCTGAGAGGTCTCATTATCTGTTCAAAGCAGATGGGATACCTCCTAATAGCAGCCTGCATATGACACCAGCAGCCTAAAATAACTCCTCACCCTCAGGATTTCTCTGCTGAGGTGGGAGCTGGCCAAAGCTGACCAAAGCTGGCTTTTGGGATCGCATCACGAAGCACCTAACTCTCCCCACGGGTTATGTACAGAGAGCAGACAACCAACACAAGGGTCTGTGTTTCGTTTCAGGGGCCAAGCTCTTAAGACCATCACTGGATTTAGCCCACTGAATAGAATACTTCAGTAGTGTGGTTTCAATCCATTTAGTCACTACCATTGCATCACCACAAACAAATCTCTGACAGCAGGCAATGATTTTAATACATGTCACCAGTTCAGAGAAGTCTCTGCAATATACATCTTTTCTAAAAGGGGCTGACAGTTCAGCTAAGAGTTACTTTAGATTTAGTTTTGGAGCGCGCTCTTGGTTTGTTAAAACTAACCCAAGTAGGCTGTGATTACTGCAAATACATTGTAACAAATTCAAAAGAAACTAAAAATGATAAGAGAAGTCAAGGTGCAGAGATGACCTTTGAAGAAAGGTAATTAATCGTCAGGAGCACCGTCCCCCAGCTGGGATCCAGTTCCACCCTCTTCCAGAGCTGAGGAGTGTTGGATTTCAGTGGTCTGATTCATCCTCCTGTAACTGCAAAATTCAGATTGGCAAGGAGAGCTGCACCGTGCAAAGAGTTCAGGCCAAGGGTTGGGAGGAAAGGTGGGGGAAGAATAAATTCAGGTCTGTGGTTTTGACTGCAAGCATTTTTCTTATAGCAAGTCCAAAAGTTCAGGGGGAGTGTTAGAGTTGCATACATCTTGTGATGATCCTGTTCACCGTCATGAAATTCACTGTTTTCATGACAACCTTTCCACCTAGTACTTCAGTGGAGTAGTTTAACAAACACAGCAGTAAAAGTGAGCAGAGGAGGTCAAATCCTGGCCTGCAGTGGAGTTAATGATATGATAAAAAGCCAAAAAATACACTCAAGCCCCAACAAGCAGTCTACATAAAAATTGAGATTTGCACTCTAACATGGGGGAGTTATTATTTTAAAAGAACACTTACAGGTAAAAATTAGTAGTTTGAATTGTCCAACTAAGGGTAAAGATTGCTGAAAAATTGTTCCTGATGAAAGGACAGTTTCCATCTCTTAAGTTTTAACAAACCAGAAAAGAAAGCATCAGCGGTTTTTTTTGTTTGGTTGGTTGGTTTGGGTTTTTTTGAAAAGTGGAATGATCTTTTTTAGTTAAAGTAGCCCTGGATTAAGTTTCAAAACCTAGGAAATGGTTTTCCTATCTCTGATAGAATGACCCCCCCAAGGCTAGTGTGACAAATTATGTCACTTCCCAGCTGTTAGGGCAGGAAACTCRGAAATCCCACTTTAACCTGAAATATTTCCCCCAAAACTTATGATAACTCCCAGTATATACATGAGGTAAGATAATTCTCACCAAATGAACTTGCAGAGTTGTACTAAGCAAAATGTTTGCAGATTTTCCAACCACCTCTGTATTTTCTTCATAATGAAAGTAGCTCTCATATCCAATGAAGCACAAAGGCTACCTTCTTTTTAAAGAAACCTTTGTACATTTCATTTACAATTGTACAAAACCTCCACCAGGAATGTATCTGTGCGGATATGAGAAAAGGCAGAAATCCCTTCCATGAGCTGCCATTGAGAATTTTCTGCACAGAGACCCCAAGCCCCATCCACCCCTCCGGCAGCCAGGGCCCTCCCAGGGCAGCTGGGAGCAAAGCTGCTGGGCCCTCTTGCAGCCCCCCATCACTTTGCTCAGCAGAAAGGTCAGAGAGCAAGCAGAAGGCTCCAAGTTTAGCATTGTGGGGACTGCCAGGCACCAGGACGGCTGCAGGAACCAGAGCCAGCCACAGTTCTGGGTTTCCTGCTCGAGGGAAATGTCAGTATTTCAAAAGTTCCCATGAACCAGGACTTGTTTGTTTGTGTCTCCTTTAATAGAACAGAAATAATGACACATTTTTGCTGAAGCTGCATATGCTCACCAAAACCTCACCAGCCACCAGCTGAAATTGTTATTTTTGGTTGATCGCAGCCTGACCACCAAACTGCAGTTAGTGCCTGCTGGGGCACAGGTTTGCAGCCCTGCTGCTGTTCAGCAGCTCCACATGTCCCTTTGGCACCAGTGACATCAGGGCTGGCAGGCTCCACAGCAAAATAAGCACGCAGGGCTACTCAGCCCGATGGCCTAGGTATCCCAGAGCCATGTGTTGACCTTGCTTGGGGCAGCCGTCATGGTGGGTCTGCCCAGAACTGCAGCAGTCAAGTGTAGAAGCCCATCTGGGGATCTTCAGGCTTCCAGCTATGCGACTAAGAGGCTGGACCCGCTCATCACTCAGGAACACACAGTGCTTCACGCTCCTCATGGCAGGGTTGGAAGCTGCAGAGCAGCTCAAGTGAGCTCTGCCAAAGCTCCCAGGCTCGGTGCTAGGAGCTGAGTGACGCTGGACTCACATTTCACTCCTCCAAACCAAGAGAAGTCAAACAGTTAGACCTAAGGCTTTTGGGGCTCTTCCACCTCTGCCTCATGCAGGGAGCACGGAAATCCTTCAAGGCTTCTGGAGAGCTGCAGATCCTAATGTTCCTAGCGCTGGGAAGCTTAAGTGGGAAGACTGTCCCAAAAAAGTTGATCTGAAACTCTGAGATTTTCAGCTGGGTAAGAAACCAGTCAGGGATCTGAAGGAAGGCAGTTAATAAATCTGTGAGGGTTTTTCACATTCAGTTAAATCCAAATTGTGTAAGTGGCAAACTTCAGTGAAATTCTGTTTTATCAAAACAGTCAGGACCAGCTCCTTTAGAAATGTGCTTTATAAGTCTTTGCAGACTGATACATGCACCCGCCGAACTCAGTGAATATATAACCATTGACTTCAGTGGCACAGTTCAAACACCTTTCACTTCAACCAAAGAAATGTGGTGTCCTATCAGGGTTTCATGGCAAGTGACAAGACAAGGACGGGAGAAGACACGGGGTGGTGACAAATTCTTAATATATGTCTACAAGCAGTAGACCTTTAGAGATAGCCTCCTGATATTTTTCAAAACTGATTCAAGTTTAACTTTATTGAAAGCTGCCTGATAAAATGATCTCCCTTGTTTCCCTGGGCATTGATTGTGGCAACGTTAATCAGAAGGCAAACTTCAGTGGCCCACTGAGTTCTTGCTATGCTTCTGGAAAGGTGGTAAAGTATGAAATGTTGCATATGCAAATAAGCATATATAATTCAAAGAAAAGTTCCCGTACAGTCACAGCATATTGCTGCATTTGCTTACAGAGTGCTCACAAGGTCTTAAGCTGCTCTGTTTTAAAGAACCGGCTTTCACAGCTAGCCTGCTCTCCAAAACAAAGTTGCAAACAGTCCCCTTTCCCAGCATCTAAAGCTAAAGTGATATTTTAAAAAAGCTTCAGAATACCATTGAACACAGCATATTAATGCCAGGAAATCTGTAAAAAGAAATAGTCCCAGCAATAAGCATAGAATCTATGTTTCATAATCAGCTTTTCTCTTCAAAAAGAGACCACAGTAAGAATCATGTGAAATGTTTCAGTGATTCTCCTTCAGCACACTGCTATGAAATGTCCCTAATCTAAGCTAGCTGGAGAGACTGAGTGACAAGGAATTATCAAGTAACAGGAACATTAAAGTGAATAAAATGTTCTTACCCAGTAGTGATCCCATCATTAAGAAAACCACGATGTGCTTCACAGCCTTTCTTTTGTAAAAATAGAGGAGAATGCAGAATATCAAAATTTCTAAAATCTGAAAATAAAAGGGAAGAAAGTTAGAGCTGTGAAACTATGTGACAAATGCTTCATTCAAAGTCTTTGAGATGTCACATTCATTTTCTCTGCTCTAACAGTTCAAAGGCGAATTACTTTATTAAGCAGCATCTGCTAAAAACTAACCTTATTGCCAGTTGACTGAGCTATCAAACAATTGTTGTCATTTATCTTTCCTATTATAGCAAAAGTTAAACTTTCAGCATTTCTTATTTAGTTTTTCTTTCCGTACTTCTAGCTATATTTTGTCACTGGTAGTGTTGAGAAGACTTTTTTAATGTGACAGCAAAGATACCCATGTTTATTGGTAACAATTCTTACAGAAACTCTTACAGTTTATAATTCCTATGGAGTAAAGCACTTACCTGAAGGAACAGCAGTCTCTCCTTCTAGCTATGGCATTCCTAATGTCACTCTTTGTGACTAGAAAGCTTATTTTTCCCACCCTCTTTGCCCTTCTCCCCAGTCCTACCAAAAAAAATCCCCCAAACACTGCCTTTCTGTTCAAACTTTCTGCCATAAATCATAAGGAGGAAAACATTTATTTCATGTGGTGGTTCTCAAATCACAGGTACCTGTCAGGAGCTTACCTTGAAAAGCTCAATGACACACTAGCAGACCACACTGCAGGACACCTGCAGCTTTACCTACACTGTGCATGGTCCAAACTTGCTCCTTCAATACTGTCTGACAGACAGACAGTTAAATTTACTGACTTGCTGTTAATGTGTTTCTTTGCAGATTCCCTTAGTAACTCTTGCCTTTTGCCATCTCAAAAACATGGGTATTCTCCCAACTACCCATGTTGCCCAGATACCCTTTTATGCCTAAAGAAAAGAGCAAGTGCAAGAGCCAGAAAGCTTTTGTGAAGCCCAGAAGACTCATGAAAACAGGGATGATGGACTTCTGCACTGAGAGGTGCTCAGAAGCCTGGTAGCCTTAGAGACTGTATGGAGAAAGAAGTTCGTTTGTGCATGTTGGAGAGTAATCAAATGGGGGAAATAAGACAGAAAATGAGATTGTCATCATTAATGAATCTGGTTATTGTCATTTTTTACCAACAAAACAAGTCATAGAAAAACCTCATGTCTATCTCCTTGGTTTCATCACCAACATACTAATTTATGTTTTATAATGCCACTCCACTCTTAAACCAGCAGTCGCCATAAGGCAGCACTAGACTTGAAAAGACCTGAGCGTTGTGCTGACGAAATTTCCAAAGAAGCGACTGAACAGTTACTAGCGGCAGTTATATAATGTAGCATAGCTGATTTCTCATTTTGGAGAGTGGCTGCAGCAGGAAAGCAGCCATCAGCTACATTCAGTTACTAAAATTCTCTACCACACTCACACCTCCCCCAGTTTAGTAGTGTTCAAAAATATGAACAGAACATAATTATGCTTTAATGCATTTTTTATTTACTTTCACACTGATCCTTTGCTCCCAAAACCAACTGAGAGACAATTGCATCTCAGAACATTAAAAACACAAATTTGGATTTTGTACCACCTTTCTTTAAAAAACGTCAAATATTTATCACAAGACTAAAAAACAAAGCAAAGTGTTGTGGGTTTTTTTTTGTAAAATGTGTTGAATATAATAAAGCATTTTGCTGTTGGTTAAAAAAAAGCATTCCTGGACTAATCCTTGTTTAATAATCTTCACAATCTCTTGTGGAGTGCTGGTCTCATCTCCCTCCGGAGCAACATCGCTCCCCACCAGGCTTACACCCAGAGGTGAGAGCTGGGCCACCAGATGGTAGAACAGAGGCCTTTGCCTCAGTCTCACAGCAAGTAACTTGGCCATCCTCCCCAGCTTTATTAAACAGTGTAACACTGGGTATGACTAAATCAGTAACTAAGGCAGAAGTCTGCAGAAGACAGAAGGTCTGCAGACATGTGAGTTCATCTTGGCCTCCCTGTGGAAAACTACAACAGGGTTTTGAGGGAACTTGAGAGGAGAAGTAAAGGTAGCAGCTTCGCTCTTCATACCACTGGCAAACACATCTTAGGGCCAGAGGGGAATATCGCGTTATCAGGCTGCAGCTACATCAGCCTCCAAATAGCTTCAGTTGCTATTTTGACAGCGAACAGTTATTAACAGAATGGAAGAAAGCTGTGCTAAATATTTCCCGCATGGAAAGGTACCCAGGCTAAGAAAGACGTTCCAGAGATGTCCCAGGTATCCTCTTCCATGACGTGCCAGTTCAGGACTCGCACACAGGATGGTGTGACTGGGATGGGGCCATGGCACCAGGTGAGACAGCACTGTGAGACCTGCTTCCCCCCCACTGCAAACCTAGGCACCCATCACCTCCCCCAGACCCTCGGACTGGTTGCCACAGAGTGTGCAGAAACCCACGAGACAGCCTTACTGTAGGCAGCCAGCTATACCTCAGGTATTCATTCTTTTGTATCGTCTAGACAACTTTAATCACAATGCCAATAGAAGGAAGCACCATCATCTGCCCTATGACTTAGATTTCAAACTACGCAAGAACAATCATCCAAAAGCAAGCCCAGGGACAATCGCTGGCTCAAACTGCTCCATCACACCAGCTCTGGTGCTCCGCTCCCTTTTCCACCTCACCCTGACCCCCAGACTGCCAGGTAGTGCCGAGCACCACAGACCTCGACTGAGCCAAGTCACTGTTGCTGGCTCTGTCCATCAGCCCTCCATCGGTCCTCACCCTGTCATCAGCTCTTCTCTTGCTAAAGCTACTGTAAAGCTCCATGGTGATCTCCTCCTGTTTAAAGGCAAACAAACACACCAAGAAGACTCACTTCTGAAAGGAAATAGCCAAGCAAAACTGTCAAAAGGACATAAAAGAGTCACTGATGGCAGCTCTGAAAGGGGCGTACAGGTCTGTGTGCTTGGCTGCTTCTGCCTCCTGGGGAAGCCCCAAGACCAGCAGTGGTGTAGGACCAGAGATGGCAGTCCTGTGGCCGAACCCAGGAAGAAAGCTGATGTTTGCTTTTCAGGGCTGTTATTTAAGTTTACTCAGCTCTGTCAAGTCTCACACACTAAGCATGAAATTCAAACAATTAGTTCTCACCTTGTGCTGCCCAGCAGCCAAACTATTCTTCCATGGTTCTCTGCCGCTCAGTGACCCACCAACAGGTCACCTTTAATCATAAGACAAGGGAGAGGTCATCACCTTGAGTCACGCTGCAAGCAGAGTGCATGGCTTCTAACAGGACCTCACGCAGACAGGGACCCTCCTGGCGTGCCCCAGCTGTTACCTACGATTGTGTCCTGAGAATTATCCAAAATAGCGATCGCTCTCATAGTTGATAGCTGTGGTAGTGTTAAATACAAAGTCCAGGAATCGGAATTGCGTAGATTATATCAGCTTCAAATATTCTGTTTGGAGGAATTGAAGGAACTTGACCTGCTTACAATCATTTTTGCTATTATAACTAATTTCTACTGAAGTCTCCTCAAGCTCACCTCTCATCAACATTTTTTTATAATAATGATGTTTTCCATGTTTCTAAGCATTACCAGAAGGCACCAGAAAAAAATATCACATTGTCTGCCTCAACTGTTTTTCTGGGATATACAGCAACATAGAGACCAATGAACCAGGAGGGTCTTCTAGGCACTTTGAAGGAAAAGCAGAAATGCTTTGAACCTGATTTTACAGAGATTAAATATTAACAACCCAATAGTCTATGCTTCTGTTTAGGGAAACCTAAGAGCTTCATCTATAATTGATGTCTTCTGTAGTGACTCAAAGTGCACATAAGCAAAAGAGAAAAAAACCAAGCTAGGATAGTCATTCTTGCTCAGACATGATTATGCTACTGCAGTGTCTTGGAAGGTGACTCAAAGTTGTCTCATGTGGGAACTAGAGGCTATTTCTGCAGAACTCCTCTGATGCCAGGGGAGTGCCACATGGGGATGGTTTATCACCCACACAGAACATTTTGTACCATTGGGGCTTTGTATTTCTCAGCAGACGACAGGGGTTACTTTTAGAAATACTCTTGGACTATCTCATACTGCTGTCTCCTCGCTATATATTTATACTGGAAACTCTGCAACTTCTGCTGCGCTTTTTTATATCTCGGCAGCCAACCTGTGCTAGGCATTTTACAAACAATTATGAAGAGCTAGTTCCCTGAGAGAATGTTTACAGCAGGGTTTGCTTGAACTTCCAGCAGCATACCAGGATAATCAGGCTGGTATCTTGGAGCCTCTTGTGGAGCCTTTCACTCCTCCCTCTTCTTTGGACAGAGGAAGCTCAAAACAGATGAATCCAGGGAGCAGAAGGAAAAAATAAAGCTTGCTATGTTGTTGAGTCAACAAGATTTGTTGTGTACTTGCTTCATCCTTCCCTGCGAACCATGCTGTACATGTAGAATTGGATGCTGGCTGAGGCAGGGAAAAAAGAGGGGAAAGAATGTCCAGGCGTTACCTAACACCTCCTCATAATGTCTCCTAAGAAGTCTTCTAAGACTCCTAAGTCTCCTAATGTCTCCTAAGACAGCACAGTATTCCTAGGCATTCAACTGTGTTCCTATTAACTTTTCTTGAAACAAAGTCAAAGAAGTCCCCATATGGGGAAAAGTCCTTTTCCAGCAACCTGTTGGTTTTCAGAAAATGTGAAGACCATACAGCACGGAGATTTCTCGTGTTACGGGGCGTAGATGGAGAGTTTTCTCACTCCACCACCTCTAAACAAATGGGTGAGGCAGCAATTTAAAAATCGGTGCATAAAATGCCAGGCTGTTTTAGTATCTATAGGTGGAACTGCATGGTAAAGGGGGATATTCAGTAGGAAAGAGAGAGGGTCCTCCAGTGAGCACCAAGACCCCTGTTCTGAACCACCTCCTAAAGAAGTCCCTCTCCCTCTGCTGATTACATGGATTTGCTGAAGCTCTTGCTGAGGCTGAAGCTACCCTTACTGAGTACCCCAAAACTCTCGGGCATTGCCTTCAAAATCCTCTCTACTGCCTGATTGAAAGTGCATGTTATGATTTATGTACCATGATCATTAATTTCTTCCATTGAGCTGTATCACCATCTTTCAGGAGCTTTTAAAATGCACAAAAAATTGAGCTAGAGAATCAAGGGGTTTTTGTGTTATCATGTACTTTCTGCTTAATCAGGAGTCTCATGGATAGTTAAGATGTATTTAAAGCCTGCAGGCTGGCTAAAAGATTAAGGTCTTTAAACTGTCTACTCAGTAGCTTTCTAACTGAGCTTCCTACTGAGAAAATCCTGGGCACTAATAATCTAACCCAAGTGCGTCACTTTACTGTGAAAAACTACCTGCTTCTGAAGCTCCTATATTGCATCTTTTACATTTAGCTGGAGGAACAAATTTTCAGCATTCCAGAGGAAAAGAGAGAAATTCCTCCTGCTCACTCTGGTCTTGTTCCTGATGCTAATTAAATACATCAAAGAAGACGTATGGTATTTGAAGTTTGCATACAGATACTTTAATCAAAATGGTATTTTTGTATTTGAATTCAAACTCCGGTTCAGATTAACCTGAGTGGCAGTGAAGCAGGCCACCTCTCCACATCTCAACTCCATACAAAGCTCCTTTCAGCCAGGTTTAGCAACATGGGATAAAACAGAGTGATATGAAAGAAAAAAGCAAGACCAAGAACATACATAGCCTGATTTTTAAAAGCACAAGTCCATCACATTCCAGAAAAGCACAATAACTTAGATGTACATGCAGACAGTGTGGCATGAACACATATATAGGAAATATAAGCAGTGCTGATATTTAGTTTTTTCCTCAAGCCCACTAAAAACAAAAATCTTTCCATTCTTGTTAATCCTGCACAACTGTGACTTTCCCTGGCACGTAGTTCAAAAGACATCTTTTGGTTGAGCTTATTTTCAGCTTGGGGACTGGAGTGATGACCCAGAGACTTGCTCTCTCTCCTATGAAAATCACACAACTTATCTTAAGGAACATTTTTTCTGCCACTAATTCACAATGCTGCAAAAAGCCCAATAACCCCAGTTTTTCTGATTTAAGTAGTATGACTCAGATACTCACCGAATATACCAAAAAAGGCCAGCTCACTAAGTAATTCTGTACTTGTCTTGCTGTGAGCTCTTGGGGTACATTTGGAGCAAATGTCACCAACAAGTATGTCCCTGTTACTGTCAGTGTTCCTCCTTTAAAGAAAAGGACACATTATTTTGATAATACAATATTTGTTAATCATGGTCATCCTTGCTTTCCAGATGACTTGGAAATAGCTTCTTGAAGAAAATGTAAGTCCGTTTAATCAGATCTGGGCTTAGGTAATTGGGTTGCTTTGCATCTGTGGTCTTATCTAGTGTAATTTTTATTAAAGACTCAAAGAATTTTGGAAATATGAAAAAAGCTGTCAGTAAAGCCTCATGAATTAGGGTTCCAACTCAGCAATGCATTTTCAAATACTCTCAATTCTAATACCAAGTGCATGACAAAGGAGAATCGATCCTTTGTATTTCTCACAGGCACAAAGCAGGTCATGTAAACTTACCCTAAACTGAAAGGACAAGTGCTTACTGAGGCAGACAGCTAGATCATTAACCAGGGTAAATACACTCAGTTCTCCTGAAGTCAATGTGGCCACAGAGATCTGCACCAGTTATGGTCCTGCCCTGGAAACATTAAGTGCAACAGATATGTTCCAGTCCAATGCACATGTGAAGCTGTCATGAAGCCAACATTTTGGCCACTCCCTGTTGTATTTGCAGACCTATGAACTGTTTTATAAAAGGTTGATTTGCAAAAGACTGTTCAGCCATTAGGTTGCCAGGGCCCCTTTTCAAGGTTGAACTTGCATTATTGTGCTTTTAATAAAAATCTGGAAGTTCTGCCTTGTGGACAGCCAGCTGACAAACACAGATGTTCATTGAGGTATTGAGATAGAAGTGAGCTGATCCTGAGCTCATAAACTGTATTGGATTAAGGAAGATATTAGCTAATCAATTTTTTTCAAGTAATCCTTAAAATTCTTGGCAAACCTATAAATTGGTGTGGAATACAAGGCTCAGGAATACCAAACAAAGCACATCCGGAGGACTTTGCTGGCAGTGCTATCACACACGGTGCCTTTGGAAAAGCAGAACTGTTCTATATTTATGTGCTTGCAAAAACATCACCATATTTCCCATCATACAGCTCATTCCTATGGAATGTAGCAACATTGTTAAATCCTTCTTGCAAAGTTGAACTCACAGAAATAAAATAAATCAGTGCTTGAACACTGGTTAAAGCAACACACAATGTATAAGGCCATAAGGGAAATATGATCAGTCAAGGGAGGGGGGATTTTGAATGTAGCAGCTGAGTTGGCAAACTTGGATCCCAAACCTAAATAAATATTATAGTATTCCTGGAAGAATACTGAACAGATCTCTCCAAAACATTCATGAGAACAGCTGGGATGTCCTTGTTATAGTATGGATAATCAGGCCTAGGCACTAGGAATCCCACAGAAATATCAGATGCCCTGTAGCAACATCAGGTGCACTGTCCCAGCCTAGATGGCTTGTGTAAAGCCCAGACCCTTAAATACGTTTGTCTCTCACTATTACTGTGTTCAAGCAGGGCAGTTTTGATCCACAAAAAAATCTTGGACACAGAAAAAACGCTGACATGCTTTTACAGTGAAGACCACGTTTCCCAACAAAACATTGACAACATGATTATTTGTTCTTTGAAGTGATAAAATTAATACCAAAAGGGAAGTTGTCACTTTTAATTGAGCTTGAATTTTTGTGCAATCTCTATGCAGTAAGAAAAAAAATATCTTATATTTGAATGAATAGCTGAATAGTTTCATTGTTTTTATTAAAATTGTGTTGTACTCATAATGATAATACTAAATACAACCTCAGAGGCAAAAATAGACAATGAAAATAAATTTGAGCAATAAGGACACATAAGGAATGAGTTATGGTTATAAGAGCAAAGGATTTGGGAATGCAGTCTTTTCCACATGCATTGAAGATTCTCTCTCTTTTTGTCACTTCTTCCCAATTTTGAAAGTATCTGCCTTGAAACGCTTGCTCAGGCAAGTGGGAGTGTGAAGGTGGGGGGCTGTGTGAGAGTTACAGCTTGCTAAGCATATGGTGACACACATGTCCATATTAGCAAACGCTTACTTACCCAATATATCAGCAGCCCTCATGGTCTTCTTTAGGAATAAGACGGAAATAAATGCACTACCTAGAACAGAAATATAAAGACATTTTTTATATTTGATAGAATACCAAGTGCTATAGCAAAAAGCTGCCCTGGGCCAAGTATAAATATATCTCATGGCTGTTGTTGTGGCACCATACCATGATATAACCAGCCAGGAGTCCATTCCAGCAACCAACCAACCCTCAGTTTTTGTAAGATTTTAAACATATCCAGCAGGCTCTTACACAGTTGAAGAGGTGCAATACCCTTCCCATCTCCCACGCAGACACTGCTTAAACTGCTCTGCTTCAGTCATATGTGGAAGTGTCAGGAAAGCTGGGCACCAACCAGCCTTACCGTTCCACTCCCCATTTTGCCACCAACTCACTGTATGGACTCGCCGAAGGCAAATTGCCTCATAGAAGGATAAAATTCTGCTTCTTTAGACTTCAATGTATTATATAAGAAAAGTAGCAGCAGTACAACTGGGAGGAAGGAAGCCACTGCAAAAGTGGCTTAGTATGAACTAAGAGAGTGGTCGTGATGTCTGCAAACAAGCAGGTGGAAGAACCAACATATGTACCATGCAGGAGCACTGCCCATGGTCTTCTAGAGTGACTTGTAATGAGGAAGGAGAAAAATGGAAGTGAGCCCTGGAAATGACCTCCTGTTCCCTGGGCAACTCTTTCCCTTGTTCAGCTCTCGCATCTCCCCTCTGCCAGCTCCTAGCCCTGCTTCTTCGGGATGGGCAGCAGTGGGTGGGTGAGCAGCAGTAGTGATTGGGCCAGGATTTCTGGTAAGCAGCTCAGTGTGGACATGTGCTAGAGAGGGAAGAAGGGGTTTGGACTTAAGATAGATGAGACTGTTGGCCACCTGGGAGAGATGGCTCTGTTCCAGCACACAACATTAGAGCATCTACTTCTAAGGAGAAGCAAAAGAGGCTGAATAGCTCCTATGTAAAAGATAAGGAAAGGCCTTTGGGAGAGGCGCATTGGTAATGTTAGATTCATTTAGAAACCTCAAAGAAAGACTCTGCCCAGGAGGGACAGTGAAGGGACACATCGAACCTAAATCATGGGATGCTGCTACAAAAGCTCTGTTCCCGCCTACAGCGTGAAAGTCTTGGTTTATTCTTGAAATAACAGTTCAACCTTTTTGCAACCACCTTTGCCTCATTATCTCTATTGTTCTGATGGAAAAATTAATTTGTGGTTAGCTAGTAGATGTACTCTAGATAAACCTAGGGAGGTTCATACCAAGAGGTAAACAGAGAACTGGAATTCAGCATCATGTCTGTGTTACCCAGTCAGTAGAAAATCAGCAGAAGCCATAAATTTAAACTGTCTCAAGGGTGATAGAGATCTATGCAAACGAATAAGTGCAGTAAAAGAATCTTCAACTGAAAATGCCTCACTAAAAAGTAAGCTGCCTGACACGGTTTTCTTGATTCAATATTTCAGTGAGAACTTTGCTGGAGAAAAGACACTGGTATCCAGGCAACACTGGTAATAGCAGAGCTACCTAGGTTTAGAAAAGAGAGAGGACAAAAACCAGGAAAGAAGCAGCAGCAACCCAAGATAGTGCAGGAATTAATCACTGCCCTGTCTCCCTGCTGTCATAGCTCTCTCAAACTCCACCTCAGCCCACCCACCCAGGCAGTCACTGTCACAGCAAGGACCTGTTGCCTAATGAACTGATGCCTCAGTGATTTTTTTTTTTTTGAGTACCCTGTTGTCTGGGCTCTCTGCATTCAGCAGAGATCTAGTAAATGCAATTTAGGGTTCAATTCCCGTGTTGGCATCCAATTTGGGGTGAGATGAGTCATGACCAAAATTCCACTGTCTACTTCTCTGGAGATGACAAATGGCAGCTTGGGGTGATCACAATCTCTGAGGCTGGCARTGGGCACAGGGAGGCACTGGAATGCATCCAGATAATGAAACTTGTCACTCAGCCTGTCATCCACTTTAATAATGCATTCAAATGTGGCAAACTCTTTCTCCAGAGATAGCTGGTAATGCACAAGAGATTATGGGCTTAACAGAAAGTATGTATAATTAATGCTCTTTATGGTGTGTAATATGTAGAGGAATCTAAAAATAGGAGAGGTTTTAAGAACATATATTAGGCCATCTGGGATTGGAGGAAAAACTGAAGTAGGAGGGGAAGTGCAACACCAAGGTGAAGAGAGTGAGACCCAGGAGAGACTCTGAACACAAAAGACAACTGTCCCTGCGAATAAGCCACCGACACTTCATATGCATTCAAGTGAAGAAGAAAAGCAAATGGGATAAATCTAAGCGAAGAAGCAGAGAACAGTTACACAGACCCGATGAGGTGCTAGAGGACATACGTGACTGATCAGAAGCCTGGCAAACTCTGGCTATTACCTTCAGGGCTGAATTTTAAGCAAGTTACAGTATCACAGCCAAGAGAGCACCTTGTTATTACACACTGGCTAACACAATATTTTAATTTTATTCATATTTTGTTAATTTTCTGGGTTTTAAGCTCTGTAAGTTTGACTTTTAAATAATCTTCCATATTCTTCAATTTGCAGGGTGGGTTTGAATCAGGTTAAATCAAAGAAACCAAGGGCAGATCGTCTTGACACAAACAGTGGCTCACTAGAAACGATGGGCCAGAGGAGGAGGGGTATGAAGGGAGGCTGTGAGCCCCAGGAACGCAGGCTGGCATTTGCTCATTCTGTCTTCTGCTGGCTTTGCAGCTTTGCCTGGCCAGCAAGACAAATGGCATGCACCAAAGTGTACCCCGGGAGCCCAGTTAGAAATGCACAGCCCTCACAGCTGCTCTGCTCCTCTTCCTTAGCTCCTTTGGGTGCCGGCTCACAGTCCCAGGTGCATTTAGCTGCTTAAGACATTAACTCCTCCAGAAAAGGCAGTTTAAGACAATATGCTAGATGGCCAACACATTCCCCCCACCATCTCCTCTCTGCCTGGTGGCCTCCAAGCTGACCCTGCTGTGAGCAGGCGGTTGGGCTAGGGACTTCCTGAGGTCCCTTCCAACCTGAGTTATCCTAGGACCCTGTGAACCCTTTGCAGAAAAGTAAGTAGGCATGCAGAGGCCACAGTTAAGCCTACCAGACATATGAGTTAAAGCCCTTACTGTGTCCCAAATTCAGCTCCTAAATGCAGCCCTGCTGAAGCCCCTGTGCTCAGCTCCCCAGACTCTCCGCTCCTTTCCCACCATCCCTCAGACCACAGGCGAGGTGTCTTCCATCTCCCCACCTCTCCTCCTCACTACCAGTGGTGTTACACCTCGCACTTTCCTCCTAGCCCGCTTCCCCTTCACCATGATTTCGCCCGATCACCGCAGCATGAGTCTGACTTCCTACCACCCAGCCCCAATTTTCCTTTTCCCACGCCAGGGTCCTCTTGCTCCCCTTCTGTCACAGAAGCTGTGTGTCTCCTCCTCCTACACCATTATACTGACGTGGGAAATAAATCACCGAACATTGTGTTCAACTCTACGGATAAATAGACCAAGGAACTTGGGCAATTGCTGTGCTGAAAAGTATTAATGTGTCTTTGCAACTGTTCATTTGTGTGCCTGTTTTTTTAAAAAAAAGCTATAGACAGTTATAGAGATTGAGATCTGTGTCAGAGTGAGGAATAGTCTTGTTTTTTTTTTTAATTGGTCAGTAATAGAATACAACAATACAGAAATGCAGACAAAAAATTGTGTCAAAGTGTAAGCTGGCAACAGCTTGGCAACAAAACAAGCAATTTATCATTGTTCTGAAGCCTCATTGGTTTTGAACCACTGGTTTTAGCAATACAACACATGCACAGCTCTAAGCCCAAATTGTCAGCCTGTAAGTCGTTGAAGCAAAGACTGCATCCCTGGTCGTCTGAGAAGACTTGAGTACTTTTGGGTGAATCAGAACATTTTTAGCTTTTTAACTAATTATTAAGGTAAAACTTTCAAAACTAGGCACAGATCCTACTCCCGCTGAGAGTCATGGCAGATATCCTGCTAGATCAAGAGAAGGGCAGAAAATCTGGGAGATGATCTGTTAAGGATTAAACATTACAGAACCAACACATCCTAATGAAATCCTTGAGTTCATTTCATGCCTTGATTGCGTCATGCTTATATTAATATCTACAAATTGAGAAGTAAGTAGGTGCTGTAAAATATCTGTATCTATATAACAGAGCCTTTCTGAAGGCTCATGAAACTCTTCAATCTGGAAATACAGAGTTAGTATTTCAAATGAAAAATATTATGACTTGGAACTACATCAAAATCATGATAAATAAAAACTATTGGGTAGAATATGGGAAAAAAAGAGTTTGTTCAGGAGCTTAATAGTTACGTTGAAACACCTTCATCTTCTCATACATCAGTGTAAAACAGGCTGTTTTGTATTCATTACTGAATACATATATATTCACTATATATTGAATGAATATATATTCACGTTATTGAATGAATATATATTCACTGCAGCATGTGAATTTCAATTTAAATTGAAAAAATAGTAGAAAACATCCATTTTCTGCATGCTATGCAATTAAGTGCCTTAAGGGAGGGCTGTAATGGTGATACACATAGCTTAGTGAGCTGCTAATTCTCTTAGGAGAGTGATCGTTTACGATTATGTCCATATGTAGGTTTTCTCCAGCACAAATAGAAATAAAGAGTAGTATGATATGTGGGTTCTGCCACTAGCAGACATTGAATGGTGAGAAGCCAGCTCACAAAACAACTCCTCTGCCTCCTAGACATGAAAGCTGCAGTTAGTTAGGATTGTTTCTTGCTTGTTTCTTTAAGAAAGGGATAATACACAACAGGAGAAGTTAAAGATAGAAAATACATGCTGATCCGTAGACTGTATTTTCTGTATTTTGTCCAATCCAGCCTTAAAAAACCCATATGAAAGAGGGTCCATCACTTATTTTTCCTACTCAAAACTATTTCACAGATAAATAGATTTCATTATTAAGTTGTTTTCCTGGTACTGAGGGTATTTATGAATCTCATCTTTTTACCTCTATTTTTATTGTCAGGTCTTACACTAAATAATTCCTTTTATAACTGTTCATAAGTTCAAATATTAGCATATCCTTCCTTTTCCTCTTCTCAATTCTTAGATGAGCTTTATGTACTATTTTAAATAGATTAGTACTCTCCTCATAAATGCACAGACTGCTTTTACTGCTTCTGTCTTGTCCAACAGTTTTCCAATAAACCCACAAAATTTAATATTTGCCTCAAATGTTCATTCTGTTAAGCTTAACTGATTCAGTCAGGTAAAGTCATTTAAAACCACTCATTTTGCAGAACACTTTTGTACCCATTTTACTGGTGGTCTGAATGAAATACCAAAGGAGGAGTACTAGCCATGATTCAAAGGCCATTATTGTTTAATGTTTGCACCTCTCCTAGTTTGTGCAACAGGAAAAACATTTCACTTTGAGACCAAGCATTTACGCTGTTTTATGCAGCTTAAGGATCTGCCTCCATCTTATCAAGCAGTTTAAGCTCACCCAGTTGATTTTGCTCTAAATCTGTTGAGCAGTGCTCAAGCTGTGAGGATGCAGTTGCTGCCCATCACATTTTAAGATGTGGCCTTAAAGTATGCTTTATACAGACAGACCCTCAGTCTACCTTCCAAGCTGAAGAGATTCAGGACCATCCCAGTACAGAAGCACTTAGAGATGCTTTAATCCATCCCCAAATTCAAGATATTGTAGTCTGGAAGACTACAGTTGGGAAGATCTGGAGAGATGATGAGGCAGGTAGTACATTTGATCACTGCAGCTCAAATGAGCAGGAGGTTAAGGGGGCAGGGAATGGGGAGCAGGTCTTCCTGGGCAAGTACCAGTATTTCCACAGGGGATCCAGAGGCTGCAAACTAAGAAGGGGACAAGACAAAAGGCTGAACTAATGAGGTTGCTGGTCATGAGAGGAATGTGGTTTAGCTGAAGGACAGTGTGAAAAAATTATTTAAAAGAAGTGCCAAAGCATTTTTATTAAGCACATTCAGAAGGAAAGGAGCTGGTTTGGAGCAAGGAGCTGTGCTCACAGCCTTGGAGCAGACTAAAATAACAAAAAATGTTTTTACAAATATATTAACAACAAAAAGAGAGCCAAGGAGAATCTCCATCCTTTATTGGATGCAGCGGGGGAAACATGGCCACCAAGGATGAGGAAAAGGCTGAGGTACTTAATGCCTTCTTTGTCTCAGTCTTTAGTAGTCAGAGTGGTTATCCTCAGGGTATTCAGCCCCCTGAGCTGGAAGACAGGGACGGAGAGCAGAATACACCCCCCATAATCCAAGAGGAAGCAGTTAATGACCTGCTGTGTCACTTGGACACACACAAGTCTATGGGGCCAGATGGGAACCACCCAAGAGTACTGAGGGAGCTGGCGGAGGAGCTTGTCAAGCCACTCTCCATCATTTATCACCGGTCCTGGTTAACAGGGGAGGTCCTGGACGACTGGAGGCTTGCCAGTGTGACGCCCATCTACAAGAAGGGCCAGAGGGAGGATTCGGGGAACTACAGGCCTGTCAGCCTGACCTTGGTACCAGGGAAGATCATGGAGCGGTTCATTTTGAGGCCGCTCACAAGGCAGGTGCAGGACAACCAGGGGATCGGACCCAGCTAGCACGGGTTCATGAAGGGCAGGTCCTGCTTGACCAACATGATCTCCTTCTATGACCAGGTGACCCGCCTAGTGGGTGAGGGGAAGGCTGTGGATGTGGTCTGCCTGGACTTTAGTAAAGCCTTTGACACTGTCTCCCACAGCATCCTCCTGGAGAAGCTGGCGGCTCATGGCTTGGACGGGTGTACTCTTCGCTGGGTAAAAAACTGGCTGGCTGGCCGAGCCCAGAGAGTTGTGGTGAATGGAGTCAAATCCGGTTGGCGGCTAGTCATGAGCGGTGTTCCCCAGGGCTCAGTTTTGGGGCCAGTTCTGTTTAATATCTTTATCAATGATCCGGACAAGGGGATCGAGTGCTCCCTCGGTAAGTTTGCAGATGACACCAAGTTGGGCGGGAGTGTTGATCTGCCTGAGGGTAGGAAGGCTCTGCAGAGGGATCTGGACAGGCTGGATCGATGGGCCGAGGYCAAYTGCATGAGGTTCAACAAGGCCAAGTGCCRGGTCCTGCACTTGGGTCACAACAACCCCAGGCAACGCTACAGGCTTGGGGAAGAGTGGCTGGAAAGCTGCCCAGTGGAAAAGGACCTGGGGGTGCTGGTTGACAGCCGGCTGAACATGAGCCGGCAGTGTGCCCAGGTGGCCAAGAAGGCCAAAGGCATCCTGGCCTGGATCAGGAATAGTGTGGCCAGCAGGAGTAGGGAGGTGATCGTGCCCCTGTACTCGGCACTGGTGAGGCTGCACTTCGAATGCTGTGTTCGGTTTTGGGCCCCTCACTGCAAGAAGGACATTGAGGTGCTGGAGCGTGTCCAGAGAAGGGCGACAAGGCCGGTGAAGGGTCTGGAGAACAAGCCTTATGAGGAGCGACTGAAGGAGCCGGGGTTGTTTAGCCTGGAGAAAAGGAGGCTGAGGGGAGACCTTATCGCTCTCCACAACTATGAAAGGAGGCTGTAGAGAGGCAGGTGTTGGTCTCTTCTTCCAAGTAACTAGCGATACGATGAGAGGAAATGGCCTGAAGTTGTGCCAGGGGAGGTTTAGATTGGATATTAGGAAAAATTCCTTTACTGAAAGAGTGGTCAAGCATTGGAACAGCCTGCCAAGGGAAGTGGTGGAGTCACCATCCCTGGAGGTGTTCAAAAAACGTGTAGACATGGCACTTCAGGACATGGTTTTGTGGGTATGGTGGTGTTGGGTTGACGGTTGGAACTTGATGATCTTAGAGGTCTTTTCCAACTTTAATGATTCTATGATTCTATACTGATTCTATAAAATATCTCTCACCCATGCAAAGGGCTACTGTGGGGGACAGAAGAAGAGGAAGCACAGACGGCCCCTAATGCCCATGCACAAAGCACAAGGACAGGCAAGTCCATGTGCACTCTGCAGGCACTGACAGATAAATCACAGCTGTTTTTCAGTGCCTGTAGCACCATCTCCACAGTGGAGTCTGCATATAGACAATTCATGCCTGAGAATCTCCCTGCCCTGAGACTAGCTTAAAACCTCCTGCATCTTATCCTGTCTACATCTCAGATATACTGTCTGTCTCCAGGGGAGGGCAGTAGCTCAAGGAAAACCAGTCTGCTGACCTACTGTGGGTCATTTTGGGGGAGAGAGGGGAGAGGATCCAGGTATGAGGAAGATGGATGCATTTAGACCTGGTGGGGCCTGTGTCTCCTTCAGGGCCAGAGCTCTGTGTCAGGGACGATTGACACAAATTTGGAGAAATGTAAAGAATACCTCTATGCATAGCCAGAGTTAAACAGAGAGCTAGCTCTGCCCAAGACATCCGGGAACAATTTCATCACAGTTAATTGACTATTCAAATCTATTTTTAGTTTATATGATAGATATTAATGGTGCACTGAATACAAAGGAATATATTACAGAATTTAGTCAGTTGGTGCATGACCTCTTGGTAGCTATCCTGCACACTGAACATGTAACATTTCTAACATGATTAAATGGAAAAGTGGTGGACAAAACATGAAACATTTTCCCCATCCTTAATGCCAATATCCTAATAAAAAAGCAAGCCAAATATCAGAGGAATTGCTCAAAAGAGAGACCATTAAGGTGAGCTTAATTATGGAAAATGGATTATAGGACATACACACTGCAGAGAGAAGGAAGAACCCCGAAAATCCTTTTGTTGCATCTTCGCAACAAGTACAAATAAAGTAATTTAAAGAATAGTCTGGTGAATGTTTCCCAGTTCTCATTAGTAACAGAGTTCTAAAAATCCCAAGTTCTTGGGCCACAAAGATGTTACATTACAGTGAGTGGGAGAAATCCATTTCTACGAGAATATCTGAGAATCTTTTTCCTAAAGCACCATCAGGGATATCAGTTTTCAAAGCCTAAAGCAATTTCTTGCCCCACAGCTATTTAGAAGGAGCATATAAAAATGCAAAGGGATCTCAACAATGTCAGTCTAAGTGAGTTAAGTGTAAAACAACTCTCTACAGAATGATGAAAACTGCAGAAGAAATGATCTCTGATACCACTGGCCTCTCCTCATCCCCCTTCATCCCCCCAAGTTATTTCTGCAGGCAAAAGCAAGACAATGAGCTAAAAACCACAGCAGCCTAAAATTACCCCAGCTACATGTAAAACATGATTTTAAATTTTTAAGTATAAAAAGCTTTTTAATGATCACATCAAACATGTATTACTCCTCCACTTTTAAATTAAAAATTTACCAGTTTATCCTCTTGAAGAAAACAACTGCTGTCTTCTCAAACTATTTAAAACCCTGAACAGATGTAGAGCTTGCATCATTGCAACCACACACAGAAATACTTCCACTGTGTAAGAAGAAAAATATAGTCTTTGTAGCTTAATTCTAAGAAAAAAAAATTTAAAATCTACTGGTGTCATGCCAATTCATGGTCTGTGGTGCTGGATTCTTTCTAAAACCAGCCATCAGAAGCACCCAGCTCAATAGAATGAGGCACATACTTTTCACTATTTAATTGATACCGGGTTAAGTGCAAAATTCAGTTGGATGCAGTTAAATGTGGTAGCAGAGCATAATAGATGTTGGCTCCATCTATTTTAAGACCGAGGATGCTTCCCGTCTCAGAGGTCTGGAGATATATGATGGGTACAGCCCAAATCTGTTCTGGGCAGAGACTCCAGTCTGCCTTATCCTCCTCCAAAACCCTGGTTTCCAAGCAAAGGAAACTTTCCATGCAGATCCAAAGTGATGGAGATCTTCAGAGAATCCCCTAGATCACTGGGCATACTGAGTACCCAATGTCATTGAGAGTCTGCTCCTACCATGTGGGATGTGTTGACACCAAATTTGGAAAAAAATGCTTATTGGAAGGGAGGGCTTAGGGTTCAGATACATATTTGGAGTTTGTTATCAAGTGCTTTATTTCTTCATTTAAAAAATTAACTTATGAAAGACACACATTCAACAATACCTCAAAATAACTGCCAACTAGACTGTGCAAAGTCCACCCTCCACCACCTAAAAGAGGTCACAACTTAATGAGAAAAATTTTTCTTGATCTTTTAAATTGGAAGACCTGCTGCTTAAACTGTTCTTTGCCCAGTTCTTAGCATGATTAGATGATACACATGTGTCTTGGTCAGTTTGTCATTGCCCTAAATGATGAACTCTTCTAAAATTAAAAGGATGTTTTCTCTCTCTGGTTTTAATTTCAGAAGACAGGAAAGTATCTAGTGGTAGGAAGTTGGAACTTCCCAATACTGGGAAGTTATTGTTGTAATTGGCTGTCTACATAATTTTTACTTTCCCTTCCTTAAGGGATTGTTTGCTAGACTAAATAAAATTCCAGATATCTCTATTGTTTGGGCTATGAAATGGATACTGTCAGCTGATATATGGGAATGGAATATAAGATATTAAAGTGCTTTCTGGGGTCTTCCAGGATAAGCATTCTGGGTCAGTTAAAAAAAAAAAAAAAGTGGATGAGAATTTTGATAAGATGTAACAGTTAGGAAAATGGTTTCTTGGTATTTACTATAACTAAGGGGAAATGGAGAATGGAGGAAACAGATGCAACATTTCTTTGCATGTTGCAAAAGTAAAGAAGAAGAAATCTGCCCAGATAAAAATCAACCCTAAATGTGACCTCTTCTTTGTAGCAGTTTAATAACCAATGGAATTTTTTTCCCTTCTCACTGCTTTTCACTTCTTCTTGCTAGTTTTCTATATTTGCATTTTATTCAGTTTGGGCAACAATTTAGATTGGTCGATGTCCCTTTATGTTCAGAGACATCTGGAAATGTCTACAATTGTTAAAGATATAGCTACTGCCACCAAAATCACACTGGGATATGTCATATTAATTTACATTTTCATCTCAGGTAATATGACATTCCTTTCTTTGAGAAATCTTTCCTACAATGGTGAACTACCGTGGCTTTATACCTCATTCTCCAAAATTGTGCAATAGTTTAACATTAAAGGTTACAGTAATTTGCCTGCAGTTTCCTGCCCCCACTATCTCTTTGCTAAATTGCACCCACATATGGTTGGCTGCCTCCTTCCACTAAAGCCAGGCAGTCCACTGGGAAGATAATTCATCTTTTCTACCTTCCCATGCAGAATCACCCGCTGCAATTTCACTTCCAAGCATGAAATTGGTAGCTGGAGACAGACCATGAAATGTTATCACTTGTCAATAGCAAGCGAATGAGCTCCAGTGTATGCAGAGCTGTTGTGATACCTCAGCCCTGGATGTTTCAGCTATGGATATGAAGCGACTCGATTAAGGGATACAGCTGCACCCTATATTCCTGTTTTCACAGACTCTGTACAATATTGCCCTGTCTACTCTGCTTTGCGTTAGCACAACATGAAAACATATTTTAAAATATATGTTTCTTTATCGAAAAAACAGACATCTCATATCTGTCAATACCTTAATTACAAAAAAACACATGCAGTAAAGAGTAAGATCATATCAAACGAGTCCTAAGGATAGGACTTCTGCTAAAGTCCAATTAATCTGCACACGAAGGAACAAATTAACAACTTTGATAATGTCCATAAATAAGCTAAACATTTCAGGAAATTTCTAGGCCCTTTTTGTCACACACTGCAGAGAGTCAAGCAAGTTTGCCCATGTCAACATGAATCATGCTGATGGGCAGGGGACAGGCAGCAGAAACTGCTTGGTGTGACGGTAACAGAGAAAACACATTGTAGGTATTCAGCATCAGACCACAGCTCTGTGCAGTCAGCAGGATGCCAGCCCTCCGCTTCAGGGGCTTGCAGAGCCAGCAACACTGGTACAGCACTGGGTGACCAACTGGCAGGAACTAGCAGAGCACAGAGTGACACAAAAGACAAAACTATGGAAAAAGAAAGATATTAGAAGAGTTTCTGAGTTAAGTAGAGGGTTTGTGTTAAACTGTCAGCTCATGTAATTTTATGAATAATTTCTTTTCCAACCACAATATTAACATTTTCCCCTTGTGTTCCTGCTGCAGTTTCTGCAGTATTATTCCTCTAGTCACAAACAAGTGTTCAATTAAAGTATGTACCCAAGCAAGAAATAGCAAACCATCTCACCTATGACAGATACACATCCCAGTGGAGCGACAAGGGCAATGGGGGCAAATCCGTAGGCTGTGAAATTGCCCACCTCTCCAAGCCCCAGGAGGATAATCCCACACCACCATAGCTTGCTCGTGTAGTAGGGCTTCGGCTCTCTTTGGCAAGCCAGTCGGAGATGAGCACATTTCTAGAAAATTAATTATTAGGAACAGGCGTGAAAAGAAAGACTTCCATTGTGTTCTTATGTCTGATAAAAGTGCAATAATTAAGGGGGCTGTCAACTTCAAATTCCAGGTGCGTCAAGGTTTTCTTTTTAAACATGACTTTCAGCTTGTTGTTGCAGACACACTGCTTTGTGTTAACTCAGTGCTGCTTCAGATGTGTGCTTTCCCAGCTGTGGTGGAAATGACTGAAAAATTAGACCTCTGAATAAACCTGAAAAATATTAAGTGAATACTAGCTAGTGCTTCTTGCTATCACTGCAACCTCTGTTCTTCTCTCAAAGCAAAGCTCGGCATTTGTGCTGTGAATCTGGAAACACTCAAAAGCAGGAGATGGGGCAAAATCAGAACTGTGGCAACAAACTGGGAGAAGGGGACCAGACAACATGGTGTTCCTGCTCCATGATATATAGCCTCACCAGAAATACAATTTCAAAATTAAAAAGGCGGCACTTAATCACATCTGCTGTAGGGAGGACTCTAAATTAATTAGGTAGAATTTAGGATTTGGCTACAATCTCCTGTTCGACCTTAGTAGAAGATCTCAGGTAAAACATTATTTTCAGAAGAAAAACCAATATATACCTGTATCAACAGGTATAATACATACTCAAGTAATACTTCATTAACACTTCTTGTTACATGGAGAAGGTGTCATTGACACATCATGTAATTGTTTTCTCTCTGGCTGTACAGCAAAAACCTGTATATAACAAGATAATTTAACTTTGGTTACACTGGTCTTCTGAAACAGAGTCCAGGAAGGTGTCATGATTGGGAAGGGTGTAATGTTTACAACATTAGTTCTGCAGAATATCATTTCCTTTCTCAGATTCCTCACCAGCCTCTCTGCACATGGGTCAAAAATGTTGGAAACCAAATGATATGACTATTGCAGTATAAATGGTGGTAAAATACATTTTTTTCTTCATCACTTGATATTTGATTTTGGAAGTGTCCCTGCAGAGCCCCAGGGAAGTTGTAAGCAATTTTCCTCATACTCCCATTCTACTCTGTAGGCTATGCTACAGAGTATGGGCCAAACAGTAACATCTGTGATACACCACAGTCTCAGTTGTTCCTCTTGGTGAGTGGATACAGCACATTATTGCAGCTTCATGCTGTGGAACATGTTGAGGGGATGAAATCCTAGGAAGAAGTTTAGCCCTCCAAGGAGAAAGGGAGCATAAGGAAATCAAACTTCCCTGAACCACAGACCAGCAATTTATAGTAACATCCAGGATTTTGCATGTTTCATTTTTATAAACAAACAAACAAAAAAAGCCCAAAAGAGAAATGGATATTAAATAATATTGTGGAATCAAGAATCCAAGTTTCTGCTGAAAACCAAATAGGACAAGTTCTTAACTGAATCCTGAGCTCTGGTTTCTCCCCAGATTCTTGTAGGAATAACTCTTGAGGGCACAGTGTGATTGATGTGCGATGTGCGATGAACACAGGAGGGTGAGCTCAGCGGTTTCCCTACAGCCTTCTTTCTCCAGATGTCTGCCTTCTTTGCATAGTAATGTGTGTGGATGATATTTAGGTGGAGGCTGTTTATAATCCAACTGAAATACATTGCAAATGGTGGGCTGTTCTTTAGCTGACAACCAGATAGAGGGAAGATATTGGGAGGGTAACTTGACTGCATGGTGGGAAAGGGAGATAGAACAATAAAATTTGGCCTGTCCATTTAATATGAGTGTGAAAATAAATGCTGAGATCTAGGGAAAGTCATTATTCATATTTATAAGATATTGTTACTAAATGGAGAAAAACCTATTTTAGAGGATAAATAAAAATTTCAGTTGAAACTGTCTGTCAAATGGCAACCCAGAGCTATTGAGTTTTCCTAAATAGCATTTAAAAAACTGGAAGATAGTTCAAATCCAGTAAATGCTGTTAATGATTACAAGTCAATAGAAGTCTGTCTGCATGCCTCAGTACATCTCCTGGCAAAGCATCCACTTTGGCACTCAGTGCCCTCCCCAGACAAAAGATATGAAGTCTGAACAACCTCATTATTATGGGCTAGACTGAATTTCCACTTCACCAACAAGAGCTCTTCCACTGAAACAGAGCCTGTCCTAGTACTGTCACCGTCAGCAGGTTGAAATTCATATTGGAGAGGCAGCAGTCATCTCAACCTGCCTGCCATCTCTGGCTAAACAGATTTCTTTCTATGGGATTCTCCAACTAGAGATACTTAAAATAGAAAGGAATCATTGAAGAACCTTCCAGTATTAATAAAATTGGTTATTATGAATAGAAGATTTCATATTCCACAGCATCATGTTTCATCCTTTACAGAAAAAGCAGTAAGTAGCTTTATATGAGACACATACGACTCATAAACCATAAGCTATCAAAAGTACTTTTTTCTGGACAACTTACACAACAATGTCTTCTGTGATTTAAAAACTTTTGTTAGAAGACCTAAAAATACCATGAAGTCTATAAGATACAGATTATAATGAATTATTTAACTTTCTACTGAGTATGTATTCTAATTATTAACACAGAAAGGATTTTATAAATCTCATCCTACAACACTTTGCCATAGTCGTAAGGATAGCACCTCCCATTGCTTTTAGGATTTAAAATAATATTTACTCAGATTATTTCATCCTAATTGCAGAAGGAAAACTAAATTGGTCAAAGTTGTTTTGGGGCCCAATATTGCAAAAAACTTTATGTCACTATGCATTTAATTACATTAATCGCTCCATTAAGCAGCCCCTAAGACCTCGTGATCGATTCCATTTTAGATCTGGACACTCTGAGACAGGCTCACGTGACATCCAGTAGGACCACAAGTGGGTCACAGCTGGTATTTCCTTGTGGCACATTACAAGGAGGAGGAGGAGTTACAAATTTTTATTCTGTTCCCATATGGGAATCACAGCACAAAAACGGTTGAGAGCTATCCTACTGCCAACAACTACAGCAGGACATTAGTTAAAGAGAGGGAATGTTTATTAAATGTAATGAAATTTGTATTTTGAACTTCACCATAAAAACAAATTGTAACATAAATTACTTGCTAAATATAAACAACTTAATAAAGAGAAATAATTTTATACCTGTATATTCAAAGAGACACTAATCAGAAAATTTGAAGCAGCAGCAAGTAAAACTCCCAAGAGCTGAGTCTGCAAGATCACAAACAAAGAAATACAAAAATACTTATTAGTTTAAGAAGAACAATATAACAGTGGTTTTCTGATAGCACATTGTAACTCGATCAAAAACAAATTATTGCACTTTTCAGTCACTGAGTTCATGCTGCACTGAGTAAACTGATTAAAAAAATGTCTCTGCACAGTTGACTAGGGCTTAAGTAGTAAACAGCTGGGAACAGAAAGGGCATCCCAGTGCAGGAGGTGGTTTTACTGTCCATCAGTAGAACACCTTCTTAAATCTCATGAAAGAAAAAAACTAGACAGGTCACAGTTGAACACTACATGCATGTATTCCTCTTTTCCAAAAAAAAAGGACCTGTTTTATTACATAATCCAGAAGGAAAATCAACAGCAATCGAACCGTTCATATTGGAACACAATTATCTTATGTGTTAACATATCCACTGTTTGACAGGGCAGCCAGCAACATAGGTCTCCTGACAGTTTCTTTAATGCACTGTGTTATTTCTTCAAATTCTTTTCTAACCAGCCTGTCTAATTTTCAGTACGATTTGCAAACCTTCTATGAAACTGAGAAATTAAAAATATTCAAGCAGGATTCATTATTTTGGAAAGCAGCCATTTAAAGATGCCATTTCAGCAAGCTCAAATAACAGGTACATGGTAGAGCTCCCTGTCTACTTTCAAAATGTTGTAACACTTTGTACGTTGTCGTAAGTGTATTCAAGACCCATTCAAGGTCAGTGCTGTGAGGATCCCCATTAGCTCGTAGAGAAGACAAATGTACTATCAGTGAGTTTTTATAAACAATGTCATGGTAGCATAACCCAGCATAACTATTGCTTACAAGCTGTAAAGCAGCACTCAACTCAGTGCTCACAGCCTCAGCTTTTATGACTCTTCTCCAGGAAGATCCCTGGGCACCTATGAACAGGCAGTGCCTACCAGCCACAGAGACTGTTGCCCTTCAACATTTATAAAGAGGCAATATGTGGTCCAGCGAGCCCTTGGAGATGACAATAGAGGGGGATTATTGTTGTGGCTAGATAATTCCCAGACTAGGAAAGAGGAACCCCAAAAGTGTGAAGAAACAGCAGCCTTATAAAAATACTCTTATTTAAGAGACACAGCTGAATCCAACTGTCTCCAGGCCATGCATTTCTGTAGTGGCTTAGACTCAGGAGGAGATGCAGAAAACAGAATCACTCTGGGTGAAATGCTTGCCCAACTGCCAGGTGTCACCAAGACGTGACTGATGGGTACAAGGGGATGCAGAGGGGGGAATGCAGGCAGTGAGAGCGCTCCCTTCACTCACACACCCTCTGTGCTAAGTAATGCAGCACCAATGCCACAGTCGGTGTGCAAGAAGCATCCAACGAGAAGCATTGCTTGAGTCTTGCCCATACCCTCTGGTGCCTGGCCACTGGAGGTCCTCCCCATCTTGCATCCTCTCCCCCCCACTCCAGGATCCCCCAGTGAATGCTCCAGCAGCACGTCCTGGGCTCTCACAGACAGTGTATTTTCCATGCTCTGGGAACGCCCTTCACTGGGAGCAGCCAGGAGTGTGTGACAAGATGACTCAGCACACCTCAGCACAGACATCTCTGCCGAGATTAGGCACTACCTGTTACAGGGACACGAGCAGCCTTGCAGCCTCCTTACCTACTGAGGAAGTGCTGTCAAATGGCCGCCACCCAGAGCTCCACAGGAGCAGAGGGGCTGGGTTTTCCTTCCTGAGGCTTTGATGCTGGTGGTATTACATCTTGCACAAAGTTTAACCACGTCACAGGTGGATTATTGCACTCCCCTCATCATCTTGCACACACAGCAGCTTCAATAAAACAGCAGTTAAATCAAAATTGTTTTCTTGCTCCCAAAGACTTGTTCTTTTTAAATGACAACATGCCCCCTTGTGAGGGGGTGGAGAAGTGGCCTTGTCGGCCTTGTCAGCCTTGTCATGAAGGGTTTAAGAAAAAGGAGACAGCAAGGAATAGAAGGCAGAAACTGCCACCTCATTTACCCCATCATTTTATTGCTTTCACATCAGTAATTGTAATACATCCACAGCACTCCCAGCAGAGAACCCAGTCTCTCTGCAGCTCTTTCCGTTTCAGTGGCCGATCCTGCCCTCATGGCTGTGTCTCTGGATAACCCCTTGCAGTGCCTTACTCCCAGCTTTCAGCCGGGGGTCACAGACACTGTGCAGGACTCAGGAGACAACCAGCACCCCAGGGAGGAAACAAAACTGGTCTCAAGACAGCCCAAAGTATGATCTCCATCCAGCTCTTGAGTAGAACTTGCATGCAGCTGGTGGGCAGAGGATGAGGCCATGTTTGGATGACATTTGTCATCCAAAAAACGTGCAAAATTAGATCCACGTATGGGTACTGATGATGACCTGAGTACCTGCCTCCAGAGACTGTGAATCGAATGCTCCTTTCATGACTTTACACACTGCACGGACAGGGACTCCAGCAGGAAGTCTTCCAATGCCCTGCATCACTGGTGTCCTCTCCAGAATTGACTGCTTTCGTACCGGGGTGGTTGCTTCCTCAGGTACCTGTGAGCTTGGCCCAGATATCCTTGTGGGTTGTGCCAGATTTCTAACCTGATGACCACCCTGTGTCTGAACATCTCCCAAAAGTCATTGCTCTTCTTACAGGTTCCAGAAACTGCCAGGAAGAGAAAGCATCTCAAAAACTGGGGTCTTCTCAGTCTTCTCCTCATTTTCTGGGAAATACTGAGACATGTGTGACCGATGTCTCAGGACTTCCCTGTGAAATACCGAGATCAGTATTTCCCTCAGCATTGCCACTGACATGTCCCGGGGCCGGTAGCGTCAGGGGGTCCCCACAGCAGCAGGGAAGGACCTGGTAGCCCAGGCCTATGCCCACCCAGCCAGGAGTAGGGCAGCTGGGGGCACAAGGGCAACCCCAGCTCCAGGCATCAGGCACCTACCCGGAGAAGGGGACGGGCTGAGTCTGGGCCGGTACCTGGGCCCATGAGCGGGCCTGGCTCAGCGGGGCCCATGGCTGGGCAGGGCAGGGCTGTGGGGAGCTGGAGATGGGCTCTGCTGCGGTGTTGCTGGAGCAGGGACTGAGCTCCAGGGGCCTGACATGGGGTCCTGGGCTGCGGGTAGGGTGGCAGAGCCCCAGGGGTGGGCAGGGACAGGCAGGGCTGTGGGTGCTCCCAGGGCCCTGACAAACACAGGCAAAGCTGTTGAGGTGACACTCCCTTGTGTCTAACAGGCAACTTCGTGTGTCTGCACATAAGCTACAGGAAAAACAGTGCCTGTTTTTCATAGTGGCAATCTGGGCTCAAAACTTATCCTCATTGCTGAGGTCATTTTATCATAATGACCACATGTTTCACCTGAGCATTGCTGTTGGCATATATACTGCGCTGCCTGCTCCAGACTGACATGCGTTAATGAGCTCTGGTTAATATGGTGATAGCACCATACTTCCAAACCCAGGGCTGGATAGACCCCTAAGATTAAAAACAGCATGTGATGCCCTAAGGAGGTCAAATATCACATGGATCCGTTCAGGGAGATGAGATGAAAGTACAGTAACGCCATGCAGCTATAGCATGGCAAAACCATCTTGTACAGATTCATACTCAGACATGCCAATGTTAAAATAACAGGGAATAAAAATGCAGTAAAGAGGAAAATTGGATTGCAAACTTTACAAATTAGAGCTCATCTTAAATCAGCAGGCATTTTCTAATGCACAAGAGCTATCATACACAGCAGTGCTCAAAGAAGGAGAGAAAAAATAGGATACCATATCTCAGGCTAGTAAAACCATGCATGAATGAAAGATGACCTGCGACAGAAGAAAGATCACCCTATCAAACTAAAATGGTTCCTGTATTGCCCTGAAGGCCACCAGAACCCTTCTGTTCCCATATTCTCATGTAAAAGGCTTCATTATTTGTGCTGTCTGCCATTCAGCATCCTTTAGAGGCTAGAGGACTGGTGAAACAGCCAGTTTTACAAGTAATAAACATGATATTCTCTGAACACAGAGTTTCCAGTTGTGATATCCAGTTGTGATATCATCCGCAGCAGTGCAGGGCTTCCCACACACAAGTCTTGAGACAAACCTCCGTGAGGGAATTCAGTTGCAGACACAACTTCAGAGCCATGGTGCTACTTCAGTCAACTAAGGACTTCTACAGGAAAAAGCCTTAAATATTCAAAACTGTTGGCATAAAATGCAAGTCCCTTCATCACCAAAACATCTGTCTGAACGTACAGGCCACTTTGTCGGACCCCAGATTTCAAACTGTTGACGTATTCTTCCAGTGCTTCCAAATGCATGAGGCTTGTCACAGAAACATCCTGCCCTTAAGTTCTCCAGAAAGTAAAAAAACACCACAGAAATTTGATTTCCTTCACCTTAATATGGTTTGGAACAAGCCATGAAAGTCACTTGCTGGCTTTACAGTCCTTTCTAGACAGTCCTCAAGCACACAGACGGTGGACTGAGGCTTTGGATCTGCCGACATTTTCCTTGGTGGCAGAGCTGGCTTGAGGAATGACTTCCCCTGGCCCCTCATTCCCTCACTGCCTCATTTGCATTAAAACAACTATTTGTGAGGCTGGCAAGGCACTGTTCCAGGTTTGAAATAACTCTCCCAAAATATACCTCATTAGCATGATGTTCTTTATAAGCCACCTGCCAATGTTTAACACTGAAAGCAGATTAAAATTCATAAGCCACAGCAAGGGTTTTGAAATGTCATGGTTTGCCAGTGGTGACAGTGGCCAAGGGGATATGACTGTACAGGGGGCTGCCGGGGGGAAAAAGTGTGAGAAGTAGAAAATTTGTCTCGAGCAAGGCACCGTCAGCAGTCGCCCCCCGCCCCAGCTGCATGAGGCTCTTGCACAAGCCCAGGCGTGGGGAAGGGAGGTTTGAAGGATCGGTCAGGAGGCATCCATTTGCCAAGTGGAGTGGCAACATATTGCTATTCAAAATAAATGAGCGGCAGTACAGCATATTGCTGCATACAGTCCTGCTTCAAACACTCATGCAGGACTGATGTTTATTTACCCTAACACTTTTTCACATCATTTTGGCAGTGTTTTAAAAGGCATTTTACATGCGAGGTCTCTTTTTATTGTCAAAGTAAAGTAAGGGGTTTATGGCAAATGAAAGCCAGGCTGAAATCTACATCTTTGGCACTAATTTTAATAAATTTATCCCTTGCAGACTAAAATCTGCATTGGAGACAGTTATACAGTGAGATGCAGTTTATCCATATTACATGTATGTTTTCCTAATGCACATTAAACTGCAGTTGCCAGGCCTATGAAATGAAAACTTAGAAAGATTAACTTAATTTGCATTAACTAAAAAATATATGGCCATTATTTATGGAAACTTTCTATGTCTGTAAATTGAACTGATGAGCAGAAAAAAACCACTTCAAATGTATGTTGTCGGCTCACTCATCAGGGCTAGTTAAACTGTTCCTCCTATTTTTCTTTATTTCTGCATTTATTTGTGATCTAAAGGTGTTCCCAACAAATTTATTGACATATACTGCTTCAAAAACTACACATTGTTTCCAGCAACTAGGATTTTGTCAGATCTCAAAGGAGCTTATAAAAAGAAGGGGGGGGAAATGCCTCCTAAACTTCCAATTCTGAGTTAACTCTGAAGCAAGGGCAATTCAGAGTCCTTAACAAAAACCATATTTTTCAAAGAGCCACCATGTGGAATTAGGAGAGGCTTATCATTTAGCTATTATTATTCACAGAGTTCTGGCTGTACTCGGTGCTTTACAGATGTATAAAGAAAACACGGTCCTTGTTTCAATGGTTTTCATAGTGCAATTCATATACTCACATATGGGTTCAGGCCCATATGAAGTACTGAAGGAGGCCTGAAATAAGAGTAAAAGGGCAATTATCAGTGTTGGAATATGTAATGAAAATATATTTGATTTGGTCATTGTGACATAAAAGAAAAAGGACATTGTTCAATATATAAGGAGAGAATTAAAACATTTGGCACCATTTTTGTTAGTAATAGAAGGAGAGGGGAGAACTCGGTAACTAAGTCAGGATAAATTTGAGTGGAGACAAGACAGTTTGTAGGTTTTACACAGGTCGCCAGGCTGGATTCCAGACCACAGTAGATAAAGTTCCTATCTCATGAATATTACAGTACCCTTGCCTTTACTAGGTTTTACCTTTCATTACCTCACAAATTTAAAACATACCTTTTCCAGAAAAGAGACAAACTGTAAAGGCTGGAAGGAGAACCTGGTAAATTATCAAAAGGTGTGGGAACTTGAGAGGATAAAGCAACTACAGAAGTGGTACCCTTCTATTCATCTCCATGCTTTAATCATTTTCATGAGATCTTATTTATATTCATCAGTCTGATTACTTTAATTAATGTCTATAATGGATAACAAACTGAGGCGAAGAATATGAATTGTGAAATATACTAAAGTAACTTCAGGTATGCTCACTAAAGTTATATACAAACATATCCACCCACTATAATGTTAACAAGCATTATGAGTAGCATTTTTTTTCCTTTTTGAAGAGTTACAACCAAACCTCCCAACTCCTAAATTTCAATTTCTTATTCTCAGGAAACAAATCTCAAAATCAGAAATAAATGGGAGAATGGGGAAGGGGCAGAATGGATTTTTACACTGTTCCTCAGGTGAATAGCCTGGGATACTTTGCTGCATAATCAAAGACCATTTCTTATTTTTAATACTGCCTGTTAGATTGCAAATAAAAACCTCTCCAATGACTATGTAACAGAAGCTCAAAAAATTTCAATCATAGTTGATAACACCTTAATAGAAAGATTTTCTCAAGGACCATCACGTAACATCTCCATGGCAACTATAGAAATTACATACCAGGAAAAGCAAGAACAAGATTATAAACTTTTGCCAGTTTCCAGGTCCCTCAGGAGAAACAAGGGGGCAAGCCAGCATTGCCTGACCAGCTTCTCCCACAAAATGGCCAGCTGGCTCGGGGATACTCCTCTGTTGCTGCCCAGGAGCAGGCTTTCTGGATATTCCTGTCTGACCCTGTCTAGCTCCTGGTGAACAAGGTAAAGTTCAAGCCAGACCACTCAAAGTCTAGGTGTATTAATTCCCAGAAGCTACAGCCTGGCTCACATTGAGAGGCTGCGCTGCTCCTCTCCCTGCTTTGCATGGCTCCCCGGGCCCCTAAATCAAGAGCCAAGGAGGGAACACAAGGCTCACGGGGAGCTGGAGTGTACCAGTTCATGCCCTGCGAGATGGAGATAACGCTGCCTGTGCTCAGAAAGACAGGCAAGCTCAAAAGGGAGCTATCTGAACAACTGAGTAAATAGTGCCGTTAAGTGTTACATCAGGTTGCAGGACAAGGCACAGAGAGTACTGTTGAAGAGATTGCTCGCTCTGCATGTACGCACAAACATGCCTCCAAGCAAAGCATAGCTAGCTCATTCCCTTTTGTTATTGTAGCACAAGTCTTGCTGGAGTACAAATGAGCTATTTCTAATTCCACTTAAATCAGACAAACAAAACCCTGACAGCAACGTAGCCAGCTTAATATATTATTTACCAAATCCTAAAATGAATTTTCATATAAAAATCTCCCTTTACCGGTTGAGAGGAGCAGGGGAATGACATGCCTTTTCCAGCATGCACCTCTCCCGCATCACTTTCCAACAAAGGCAGGCTTGTCTCCCATCCTGTCTCAATTAATCCTCTGTTAGCTCTAACTAACCCTTCCTTTGATGTACACAGAAAATGCTTCTCCACATCACAACCCGAGTGAACATGCTCAGTTGTTGAACCCCGGTGTCACACGTGCGGGCCAGGGGTAAACGTAGGCTGGAAATAAGGACACTTCTAAGCCAGTGGCATTTCAGAACAGTTTCTAACAGGAGTAACAACAGGGGAGGGGAAAAAGAAAAGATCTGACTGCATTTAGAATGAAGTTTGATCTAAAAGAATTACTTGATTTTTATGGTAGAGGAATGGGCAGCCCAAAGACCCTTCAGTCTGCTGTTCCTACAGAGGAGGAGTGCTGTACTTTAGTTCCTTGCTTTCCTTCTTGCACCTCATGCACTTGGCTCTCCCAGTTTCATTTCCACAGAGAGTGTTAATCATTTACAGATAGTTCCTAATGCAAAAAAAATGACTGGACTCCAGAAGGCAGAACCTTCTGGTTAGCAACATTATTCATTTAAATATAAACAACTGCTAGATTATCAGTGATGATTTAAAAACAGGAGGTCTTGCACTCTCTAAAATACTCACATGTATGTATATGAGTGTATACACACACAAACACACAACTGGATGCATTTAATTTGCAGATGCTTCTGGTCAAACTTTAAGATGCAAATCTGGGGATAACAAATAAACTCTTTAAAGAAATGATCTCATATGCAAATTTCTTGCAGGGGCCTGGGTTATAGGCAATGGGCTCATGTTTTCCCAGCTGTGACACATTGCAGTTGTGCATTTTGATCTTTTACTACAAACTGTAACCTGGTTTAAAGTATTGGTTACCATTTTCTAGTTCATAGTGGGTGGTGACATAAGGAGTAGGTGTCTAGTTCACAAGAATCTAAAACATCTACTACATAGTTGCCTTCTGTTGCAGAAAACAGAAATCAATTTAGCTGGATGATCCCTTCTAGGTACCTTTATCACCTTTCTATATTCTCTGTTGCACTTAAAGAGATAACAAGGTGGCAGGTTTTTTCCCCAGTTTTGAGTATTACTGATCTTTCAGCAACTGTGCTTTATATGGATTCTCCCATATAGAACTTGGTGTCTTTTTTCCTGGTATTTTAGCATTAGTATAAGATACAATAGAAAGTTTCTTCTTCACAGGGATTACTATAGAGATGGGGCCATGAAGATAAATTCTGTCTACTCCCTTTCAGGGATTAAAAAAATGAAGGAGAACTGAGCACCCTTTTCCTGAGTCAGATGCTACCATCTCTATGCTTTTGTAAACCACTCATTGCTTTTTAGTTTGTCCTAGTAGCCTCTGATCTGTAGTTTTGTGGTTTAACTCCAGCCAGTAGCTCAGCCCCACACAGCCGCTCCTCCCCAGCAAGATGGGGAAGAGAACCAGAAGGGTAAAAGCACGAAAACTCGTGAGTTGAGATAAAGACAGTTTAATAGGTAAAGCAAAAGCTGCAAGCTTTGCACAAAAGCTTTGCGCAAGCAAAGCAAAATGAGGAATTCATTCACAACCTCCCATAGGCAGGCAGGTGTTCAGCCATCACCAGGAAAGCAGGGCTCCATCACACATAACGGTTACTTGGGAAGACAAACGCCATCACTCCGAATGTCCTCCCCCTTCCTCCTTCTTCCCCTAGCTTTTATTGCTGAGCACACCGTCATAAGGTATGGAATATCCCTTTGGTCAGTTGGGGTCAGCTGTCCCGGCTGTGTCCCCTCCCAACTTCTTGTGCATCCCCAGCCTACTCGCTGGCAGGGCAGGATGAGAAACAAGAAATGCCTCGATGCTCTGCAAGCACTGTTCAGCAATAACTAAAACATCCCCATGTTACCACAAATCCAAAACATAGCCCCATACTAGCTACTATGAAGAAAATTAACTCCAGCCAAAACCAGTAAAATAGTCAAGAGATGGAGCTAGAGTCTTGATCAGATGAAAGCTGCTATTATGTGTTTGACTGAAGCTTCTGCAGACACTACAAGCTTTGCCCTCCATCATCTTGACATGATGACTGAGTCATTCCTGCATGATAACACAGACACTGAATGATAATGTTCATGGTGCTTTAGCCATGGAAGGGAACAAAAGATTGTCACTGAAAGAGAGAGAGACAAAGCAAATAGATTAATGTCATTAGAAGTCAATAAATCAAGAATCTTGTGACAAATCCAAAGTAGAAAAAAACCCTACAAACCCAAAACCCCTACAAAAATGGAAGAGAAACTTTAAGAAATAGTAGGTTAGAGTCATAAAACAAAGTAAATGGAGTCACAATCCATTTACTCCCAAGCTGGAGGCCCAAAAAATTAATGTAGTTTTTAATTAGGAGTTAAACATCTGGGTACAAGTCTGTTATATGCACAAAACCCGTATTTTGATTTTTTTTTACAGGAACCTCTTTCCAGTGGAGATATCCCTGGCTGTTGAAGGAAAATGCTTCAAGTGCAATCCATATTAGCTGGCAAAATGACTTTGTTTTGAGCAGGATGACAGTTAAGTCATTGGACATGTTAGCTAAGACACTGGTGGAGATTTTAGCTCCCATGAAGCTGATTTGGTTCTAAGGAATTAAATGTCAGCAAGAGCTAGGCTTGTCCACAAGAGGAGATGTACTTTTATGGTACTACTTGACCTCAGCCAGCATGAAGAAGTCATGTCCAAGGAGCCAGCATTTGCTTTGCTGTGAGTCATTGCTTCCACGCATTGAGGGGTTTCCTCCAAACCTTGAACTCATCATGGTCCAGACCTTGCATTCACCATAGACCTCTGCAGCACAGGGTTGTTTCCGCAGAACACAGCAGGATACAAAGGGAAATATAGCCAGAGAGTCACTGCATGCCTCATCCAAGGGTTAAACTCCAACGATCCTGTGACTTCTCTCTATCACATTTCCATAATATCTCTTCACTTCCCCATTATGGGCTAAACAGTTCATATCACCAAACAAGGCCAAAGCTTCTAGCCTAGATGATGTAAATCGACCATGGACATCATGGACGAGAATGCAGTTATACTGGTATAACCTCAATTTAAGCAGTACACATCTGTTTGATTTGATATTGACTATTTACTTTTGAGCATACTCTGCAAATATCACTGCCACATTTCTTAAGATCTCTGCTCCAGGCCTGGCGTTGATTCGCACACCAACTGGCTGTCTTTTGAAGCTGCTGGCAGTACGTTTCAAAGTCCAGATTAATCACAGAATGGAAAGCATGTCTCCCAACTGTTCACATTAACAAATGCCATTCTTCTGGGACAATCTGTGGTGACATTATAAACATGAGCATAATAGTTTATACTTGTCACCAAAACTCAAAATGGAATAATCACAGCCTCCAGTTACTAGGTTAGCCAAAGGTCCTCACCTCCCTTATGACTGAAGTGCACAGTCTGCTGTTTGCTTATCTTTCTAAAGACTTGGGTTTTGAGTTTGGTCAAATTTCTACTTGAGTCATTTGGATTCTTTTGATTCCTTCCAATAGGAGTTAATCAGATCCAGCAGACTGTTGGAGACATGCAAGGATAAGATTCAGACATCTTTTTTTTTGATGCCTAAAGCAGACTTCAAGAGCATAGGAAGAGAAAGATCATACTTCTGCTTCAAAGAGCAGTAAAGACTTCTTTGGGTCACAAAATTGTAAGGGTCCACAGTGTCATAGGTGAGATTTTATGAGAAGGGCAACTTTTATTTAAAAATTATATCAGTGAGTATTTTCCTGTCAATTTAGCCAGACAAACTGCCTTATCAAGGAGTCAAATGAACGCTAGGGCAAATAAAGGAGCAGAAGCACAGATTCAAGATGGGAGCAACACCACCTCTTTGGGTGGCAGCGATGTCCTAGATCCACACAGCAACCTCATGAAATCTCAGTAGCAGACAGGTGTTCGCCTGAGCAGCCAGACCTTCACCCTACATCACCTTGCAACTCCCAGGCAAGGCTGTGAGACACCAAAATCAACACAGTAGCCACGGCCAGTTTTATTTAAAGTCAGTTATTTGCAGAGTAGTCTAGAAGTTGGAGGCGTAGTCTAGTAGTCTAGAAGGGATGGCAAAGTGCTGCACTGAGCCAGAGACCTCCAAAGCAGGGTAGGGATTCAGACTCGTCCCATACCTGGTATTTCCTACTCAGTGCTGACTAAAGGAAGAGGAGCACTCACCCTACTCTGCTGGCTCCAGACCAAATCTGATTCTGYTGCTCCGGATCACTGTGCTGAAGAGCAGTGCCTATGTTTTAAGCCCTGTAGTCTGTGGCTGAGCTGGATATCAGACAGAGTCTGCACTATGCCCCCAATCTTTCTGTAAAATATCATCTTGAAGCAGTCCAAAGCAAAACTGATTTCTGCACTAGGTAGGATATGTATAACTTGTGACTCAAGTTTCTTTGCATTTGTCTTCTGCACCCCACTTTCGGACAAATGACAAGAATTTTAATGTTCCTATTGCCTAGAAATTTCCCAATTAATATTCTCAAACCTCTTAAAACAGATCAATGTCATTATGAAGCTCCTGTTTAACTGTCACCTTAATCACTAAAAAAAAAAATAAAAAATCAAAGGCACATGTTCTTTAATGTCCTCAGAAAACCTGAAAATTCATTTTACCATAGCAGCTGTTGGGAGGGGAAGCACTGAAAACAGTCTGAGATTTGGGAAAAACAGCCCAGCGAGAATCAGGGAACAGGCACTCGGCAGAGCTATAGCTGGCGCTCAGCACGGCCCCAGCCCTGCGAGGACAGTTGTTTCCAATGTTCTGGCTGATGTGTCCAGGAGAAGCCACCACGACTGCTTCGGTCAAAATGAACTGTGAGTTGTCAGCCTAAATAAAACGGCTTTGCTCATCAGCTTCTGTTGGCTGTCAGGCTAGGAAGCACACATTCAAGCAGCTCTGCCAGCAATGCTGAAGAGAAGAAAGTGTCCAGAACAGATGGAGGATAAGCTCTCCCATCAATAGCATTTGCTTTGGGTCTGTGTGCCCCAAGCTCAAAACGTGGAGCTGAGTTGGTTTGCTGTATCTGCTGCCCAGCACTGTGCTGGGCTTTGGAGCGAAACTGCCACAGGCACCTGACTCCTTCCTTGGTAGGCGAAACCCAAGCAGGGTGACAGAGGCCTGCCAATTACACAGCACTAGCAAATTAGGCTATTCTGGGACCCAGAGTAGTGCCTGGTGGAAACCAGACAAGCCGGTCACTCCTCAGGCTGGCTCGGAAAGCTGCATGCTACCTCCAGTCTTTGGGCTACTTTCCCACCCAGGGCATCTGTTCCAGACCTGCTGCCCCATCCCCTGCCTCCTCTATATTCAGAGGTATAAACAGTTCCATGGCTTATTCCCACGCTGCTTGCAGTGATTGAAGGAAAAAAGCTACATTTCCCTAAGGAATTTGAGAGTTGTGATGTTACAAACATGCTTATGGTACCGAGCAAGGGGAAAGGCAAGGGGTAAGGGGTAAGGCTCTCCTGTACTTATATCCCTTACCTTTGAGTAATGAGTAAGTCCCATGCAGCAGCTGATCTTTCTTTAACTTGGAGGCTGCAGCTTATATAAGCTGTGTGCTCATTTCACACATATCTGTTGTGATCTTTACATCTGCAGGGACAGCTGATGTTTGGCAAGGCAGAATGGATGCATGAGGTTGTAAAAAAGATATGGGTGATCCTTTTTAACCAGTGCTCTGTTTTGCTTTCTCATGTCAGCTTCTCACTCACACTAAAGCTAATCAGAGCACCACCCCCAGCAGATCAGACCCACATCTCTGGCAGAGCCTGAAAGCTTGGGTGCAAAGCTGGCCCAGCTGACAGTCCTGCATTTATGACCCAAAGCCACACATCCTTTTCTAGCAGAGCTTAATTAAATGGGGACTAAGCCATGGAAATGCTAGTGGATTCCTATCAGCAGAACACCACCAGAAGAGCATGCACTGGTACTGGCAGCAACTGTTTGCAATTCTTCATCACAATAATCTTTGACTTTTGGATTCCCTATGACTGATTCAAAAAAGGTGTATTTGAAAGGCTGAATAAAGTCCTCTTCCTAACTTTTGATTTATAAGAGCTGAAAATAACACACATTTCCCATCTAAGAAAACAGTATGTATTTTCTCCCATACACATTCCCCCATAAGATAAAGAAACTGAAACTGCGTGAACTCTGAAATCTGACAGGTGAAGAACAACATGATGAAATAGAGTCAGTGTTTTGATACTCTTGTTTGCTTAGTGAATAGTTTTAGAATAAGGAGCTAGGGGCGAAGAGGAAAAACTTTTCACCATAGTCTTCACAGATGAGTACAGCAGCAGAGAGCTGGGTGAGGACATGTTTGTCTCTACTCTGCCCATGCTTGGGGACTGGTTTACCAATTAACCTGAAAGAGTTAAGATCTGCAGTCCATCAGGGAGCAGACTGCAGCATGAGGTACCCCACAGAGACTGAGAAAATGACATTAAAAAAACCCTAAAGAATGCTTGAAGTGGAAAAAAACAGGAGGGTTTGCCTTCACCTTTAATAGCCTGATAATATCCGATGGTTGCTTCTTGCAGAGGAAAGCTGCCCTGGTTGAAACCCATGTGTGCTGTGGCCATGCTTTTGGTTCCCACCCGCACTTCCATTGACACCTTTGCTTGCTCTGGAGCTTTCCCTGATTGAAAACCATGGTTGGAAATTTCATTGTTTAAGTAAGTGCTTAAAATATCCTGGTGAATGTTTGTAGGATGTGCCATGACGACTCTTTTCTCTGGTGGCAGTGCCAGCTGAAGAGGCCCTCACTGTTTCTGGGGTGCTTCCTCAGCCAGGGGAAATGGAGAAATAATCCTCCTCTCCACGGTGGTAGCTCCCTGCCCTCCTGCACTGGGTCTCTCAAAGCACAGGGGTGGCAGCCCCCACAGCAGCAGGGGCTGTGCTGCCACTGGAAGAAACCGGGACCAAACCATGCCCTCACCTTGCTGAGGATCAGTGGCACTAGACATCAAGCCCTTAGCAAGGTGGGGTGAGTTGAAGCACTGAAGACTTTCTCCTTGAGCAGAATGAGCTAAAAGCCTTAATTGTGGCACTTCACACAAAATTTAGATTTCGTGTATACGATAGAAGGCAGCGTAGAAAGACCTCACAAGGATGTGTTTAATCTGTGGGATTCCTCATCGCACCCGATAGCAGCCACCACCGCCTGCTGATTAGAGCAGACGGAGGATCAAGTTTCCTCGCTGCACACAGTCGCCACCTGCACGTATGGCTGTGGCAGGCGGTGATATATTGTCATGGGACAAGAGGCCACGGATCCATCTGAAGGAGCTGTCAACATTTTAAACCTCAAATATAGAGCCAAAATGATTTATTACCACAACCCATGAAATAAAACAATCTCTCGAAGTGAGTGTGTGGGCAGCCAGTAATAACTCCGAGTTTTTAAGAGGCAGGCAAAGGAGGAAAAAGAAGTGGAAGTGAAATGAATTTCCATCTCCAGCTCAGCTTCCGCTCTTGAACAACTACACACAGTGACTACACACAACAGCCGTGTGAACTACTGAGTTATGGAAGAAGTATTACATCCGAGCTTTCATTGACTATTGCCGCCCAGCTATTTTGTCCTTCTCTGACACAAAGTCAAACCAAGATCAATATTGTAGTTAATGGTCTCAACTGATCTTGCAAAATGTTTTTGTCCATAAACAGCAATATTGGAAATAAATAAACAACCCTTGAGAAGTGCTGAGGGAAATAAAAAAGGATTAAACTGAAGCAATTACATACACTTTTTACTAAGCAGACCAAATCCATATGTGGTGGCTTCTCACATTCATTACTCTAGCAGACCCAAAAATATTACAATAATGTTAGTTTGTCAGGAAATACTGCAGGTAACTAAATACATATTTCATCAGATCTTACTGCTTTATTAAACGTGCCCAATGACAATACAGCACTGAGATGGGGAAGGCTGTGGGAGCACAGGATCCTGTGTTGCAGATTTCAGAGGTGCAATTCCTCGAGCAGCGTCAACCAAGCTACATCCATGCCGATGCCAAGGAGAAGTCCTACCTCCACCCTTTTTTCCCCCTGCTACTCTCATGCCTACAGCTAGCGCCAATTAGCCTAACCAGGGACCTGGCAGGAGAATAACCCCAATTAAAAAAAAAACAAAGAAATCTAATGTCAGCACAAGGAGGCATTATATTACACAGCCACGCGGAACTGGCACTTTAAATTCTTCCAGGGAGCTCAGTGTTTACAGACATTGTTTAAGGCTTGCTCTAGTGCCACGAATTTCCCTAATGCATGTGTCAGATATGCTGAACCCACATGAACGTCTCTGATGCCCACGTGGCACTAGACAGCTGTGACTGGAAGCCATGCTGAGCCCCTCAAGTCTAGGGGCTCTTGAAAGGGGATCTCACTCTTTCACCTCCTGATGGTTCGTGGAGCTGAAGGGGCTAAAAAATACCCCCCTCTGAAAGCAATTCACCTCACCTTTCCTGGGATATTTCCAGGCAGATAAGAGCCGGTGCAGTTATGGTCTCTTGTAGAGGCAGAAAACAAAGAGCTCCTCTTCAAACCAAACCAAGAGGATGGCCTCAAGAAAAGGGGAAGGCAAAGAGCCCCTGTGTGAAGACCTGAAACCGGGCTGATCCACTGAATCACAGCCAGGATAGCCAGGAATGGAGGGCGGAAATGGTTACTGATATTTCCAAAAATGTAAAATGTGAAAATGGGGTTCACAGAATTTAACTATTGGGAAAATGAAGGTTGGCAGCAACACATGACCCATTACCTGATCCAAAGCCTCAACTCTACAAGTAAATAGAAGTACAGAAAATCAGTCTCACCTGCAGATACCCAAGCAACACTAAAAAATGACTCAGGTCTTCCCAGAAAACTACCAGGCTTAAAACACAATCCTCACACAACCACCCCAAGAAGTACAGGAGCAGGTCTGGGATGATTTGCAAGCAAACCGATAATCCCACTGTGACGTGCAGGTGGGTGTCCCCATGCCAAGGGAGTTCTCTATTGCTGCCTTCCTCCGGCAGCTCTGCAAGCACTCCCAGCGCCAGGACCCTAACTCCCAAACCCACAGTAACCCTTGGCTCCACACTCTTGTCTCCCATAAAAGATCCCAGCTCTAGTCCTGGGAAGCACTGCCACCAGCCATCAGCCAGGAGTCCTGCTGCTCTGGGGACCCCAGCACAGGAATTCACAGTTTTCCTTGCCTCTGAGAACACAGGGCTGAGAAATGCCTCCTGCCATCTGGATATCAACCCAGTAGCAAATGCAGAATCCAGAGGGGAAAGTTTTTGGGACCTTCCCCGGGTTATGACCTGCTACTGGGCTGCTCGCAGAGAAAGGAGAGCAGTTAGTTGCAAGCCATTTTATGCACAATTTATGCCAATACTTTGCATCATAAAAAAGTGGTTTGCTTCTTATGCAGTGCAAAACAAGAATGTTGAGTATCCTCCAATGACTCCTAGTTTGTGAAGCAAAAAGCAGGGAAAAGGTAAAGGGTTTAATCAACCTCCAATTCATTTTTATTGTTAGCAGATGCTACAACTTGCTAGGTCTCAGAGGCCGCTTCAGTCTCTCTTTTGCAGTTGCCCAAATACATTGTCAGCACTGACAGCGACAGAAACACCAATGACAAAAACCAGCGATGCTCTACTGCAGAACAGCACAGCTCTCTGCTCGGTTCCTACTCAGAAAGGGCTGCTTGGAGGGGAAGCCAGGGCGGCACGGGCTGAGCAACGGGGTGAAGAGGGAGCAGGTGTCAGCAGCAAATGGGCGCTGGAAGGGGGCTCTTCAGAGGATGGTGGGGAGAGGCTGAAATGATTACCCTGCTCTCCCTGAGCCCACTCGTTCCCAGGCCCCAGCATGGTGCTGCACAGCGGGCACTTACCTTGTGTGTGCTGTACCAGGGGCCGGAGAGGGGCCCGCTCCCGGCCCCCGGCCCCCCAAAGGATGCGTTCCAGGATGCCCACTCTGAAACGGGGAGGATGCCCATGTCCCTGCCCTCAGGCCCCGGCCACTGGCCATGCCATGCGCTGTCACACCGGTGGGGACGGGTGGCTGTGAGGAGAGGTGAGCAGGACCGGGACGTGGCACTCGCTTCCTGGTGTGGGAAAGGCTGCTCGCGTGGGTCACCCCACACGCAGGTGTGTGTGGCCGAGGGCTGCGGCTGCCGGTGGGCACCAGGAGACCCTCAGCTGGGGAGCGTTTGTAGCACAGGAGAGGAAGGGGAGCTTGACAGAAGGTTTTGCTGCTCCTTCCCAGGGCATTCAGGTGCCTTTTTTTTTCTCTCTCCGACTTCCCCAATGCCCCACCCTGCTCTGAAAAGGTAGCCTGGGAATTTAACTCCTTCAAATCAGTGCCTAAAGCTAATAGTCGATTATTAATTCCTCACTGCTAGGTTACAAGAGTTGGAAGTTGTTGTTCCCATATGCATATAGTCACTTGCATAAATTCTTACTTCTGCCATGTATTCTTCGCTTCTAAGTATTTCCTGAATAGTTTCTTTGCAGAGGTTTCAGGCAGTGGGTTTGTTCCCAGGCTGTGGCTTTACCCATTCGTTCTGTTAGTTTTGATTTAATCACTTAAGCTCTCCTGGGGAAAACAACAACTAAAAGAGCTCCTTAAATGGAGAGTAGGAGCTAGCAAGGTAGGAGCTTGGCAGAATTGCATGGGAGACAGAAAAATGCTTCTAGAGAAGCGTAGAAAGAACGAATTAAGCCACTGCATCTTCAGGCTCTGAACAGGATAACTGCTTGTAATCTAGAGAGCTCATACCATACCTCAGAGGTATTGGGTTGTATTCACTTACCCTGTTGGTCAGCTGGGCCTGAAAATATCCAAAGTCCTGACAATTACTGGAGCAGACGAGGGTCAGCAGGCTGTTATTCTACCACCTGCTACAGCAGAGTTTTCTCCTACTCTTAAGAAGAAGAAATGGGATTGATTGCTTAGTTCCAGTAGGACTGGTGGTCCTACCATCACCAAGATGCATCAGGAGAGAAGAGAACAAGTCAGCAAGCAGGAGAGCAGGCTGGGGAGTGAGCTTCCAGCAGGTGAGGAGATATGATACCTAGTAGAAATGAGCAGCAGCAAAGTCGACTGCAGAGAGAGAAATGAGGATACAGCCCCTCAATATGATTAACTGCTTCGAAAGTGGAAGGAACATGCAATTGTAGGAAAGAAACTGAAGCTAAATTAATACTCTCCTACTTGACTACATAAACAATGCCTGCATTAGCTACAAGGATGTTATGTGAAACCAGCCATAAGGTGATATAGGAAAGGCAGAAGTGGCAAGGTAGTGCTTCAGTTAGATGATGATATAACATCCCAAAATACAAACCCATGCCTTCTAATAATAAATGTTTTGTTCATGTGTGTGGCCTAACTTGAAATACCAGTTTCTGTGATCGCAGCTCCAGTGAGTCCATTGTAAATATTGGAGCTAGCTGAAGTCATGTATATGCAGGTACACTAAAAAAAACCATCTCCAATATTTCACAGCTATGTAAATTGCTGCAGACTATTTTTACAGCGTTGCGTAATTATTCTCCGGAGTCTAAGCTTACATTTAAAAAAAAAAAAAAGTTTCTAGGCAATTTGGGTTATGGTTGCAAAAAAACCTTTAAACTGGAACTGGAGTGTAAACTGTTGCAGTGGTATTTGCCCGGTCTAGAGAGAGTTGAAACAATAGCTCAGAGAGAAGTGTGAATGGACCCATTCTTCTAACTGGAGCACTAAACTGGAAGTCTGCTGACAATTTAAGTGTCAACATCAGCTACTTCAAGGCAGATCATTTTAGCAGAAACACCAGGCTAATGTTCTTATTTGTCATCCTCAATTTGCACTTGTTGGATAACAGATCCTGGGGCAAAGAGGAAAAGCAGCAACTGGTTGTCAAAGGTTGCTGGGCTGAGGAAAGTTCTCCCGTTCCTCTGCTTCCTTCACACACAGTCACCTCTGCCCCAGCTCAAAATGGGAAGCAAAGAGGTCAACGCTTCCCCAGGCTGAGGAAGTTTTCTTTGGTAGCCAAAAGCCTCAGGTGGTCCCCACCAGGCTGCCAGTGACCTCTGCAGTATGGTTCTCTGTTGCCAAAAATGTGCAAGCTGGTAAAAGACTGAAAAGGAGTGTAAGGGGAGTGGGAGGAGAGGAGCAGCCCAAAATATCTCTTGAGGACAGTTGCTGTTGTTTTGCTTCATTCTTATTGGTTCACTGCCTAAMATATAAATGTGACTGTGGTTTTCTCTTGCATAAGAAAGTTATTAGAACAGGTTTTCTGAAACATCTACATGAAGTCCTTTTTGAATTGCTTTTGAAGTTGAACTAGCAGTGATGGATCACTGTTCCGCACTGGGTCCAGACATGCCCACTCTGTCTAAACACACCAGGGGCCCTTATGGCATCCTTTATTTATTAAAAATCTCTGATTGACTTGCATGTATAAGAGCCCAAAGTTATTCAGATGAATTTAACCTTTCTGTACGTTGTAAGCCCTATTAAGAAAGTAAACAGCATTTTAGAAGCTATTTCTGCTCAGTTACCACCCTCCATTAGAAAAACCAACTTAGTATGTGCAAAAGTCCCTATACTTGTGCACTGCTGGTTTCAGGCTGAAAGTGATGCTGAGGTGATTGGCATAAAGGTACTAAAGCCCTTGGGACCGATGCTTAAAATATTCTGAGGAAACGTCCCATGGAGCGGAAGCAGAAGATGGGATCTGCAGGATGTTTAGACTGAGAACATTATTTCCAGTTTTCAGTGGTGCTCAGCTGTGCTGCAAGCTTCTGCCCAAAGTCGAGTTCTGTTTGAGGGTCTTTCAAAGCAGGGATGTCCTTTGCCAGGTGGGCCAGTAGAATAGACTAGAGCCAATTCAAAACCATGGCAATATAAGGTGTTTTCAGTGAGCATGGCAATACATTAGCAAAACAGCACAGCAGAGTTGTGGCACCAGAGTCAGGGTCACATCACTGGGGATACGTTCAGAATGCACCAGGTATGATTCCCCGTGTGTGTGTTTTCAGTTGTTGTCCTTGTTGTACTGTGGGGAATCTGGGGTAGCGCAAGAAATACCTCAAGAAGGTGACCTGACTTGCTATCGCTGGCTCTGTCTTTACACCTGGGCAAAGGCAACAGAAGTACAGGTTTGTGTCTGGCTGCGGTGGCTGACCCACATCAGAATCAGGACAGGACTAATTCTCCCTGTGAGTAGGATCTCACTCCCTCTGAGTAGCACACAGCAGGAGGTAGCACCTGTGGAGATGGAGTAGATGCTGCTTACGTTGGTTTGCTAGAAAATCTCAAGCTTGATTAAACTGAGTAATCTGTAAGGTGGCAGTCTTTGACTCCTCCCATTCTATTGCCAGTCATTTTGGGGTAGAAGAGAAGGGGCTACACAGCTTGAGAAATGACACCCACCTTCTGTAGTGGCTCCCATCAGGCTCTTAATAGCTTGGGTTACTTCTGAGCAATGGAGACACAAGAGACTATTGTGGGTTTTAATTGCATGGATTCCCTCACTTTTATGCTGTATTTCTAGCTGATATTCTTTGGCCAAGCATGGGTCTTTGTTAACAAAAGATGATGTTCCTCTGTTGGATCATAAGGCTTTGGAGACTGCAGTGGTGCTTTATCAACCTCAGGTTCAGATGTTCTGGGAAGGTGCTTGACCCATGTATCTCCCTAAACTCTGGCTTGTCTGATATTGGGATCACATAAGCCGAYAGGGTTATTATGCAGTTTCCTAACTCTAGTTGCTTTAGCCTCCTGAAGTCATCCATGGATAGCTTGACCTGTCACCAGGGTTACTTCATTTCGGATACTCAATGCACTTGGGTGTCTGAAGAGGAAGTAAGAGGGCCTTTTGTGTTTGCTTGCCCATGTCCCATCACTTCTCTGAGCTTACACTTCATCACTGTAGATGAACCACATTCTTAGCTGAGAAGAGTCCATATCYTTGACTACTGGGCTCCAGTCACAGTTACCAAGACTCCCTAAGCCAGAAAATGAAAGAGGTTATGGTTTCCTCCTCTGCCAAATAGGAAAACAGCCCTTCCTCCAGGGTACCTAGGTGCTCCYGCCACCATCTGCTCTCCACTCTGATGACAGAGCCCAGGTGATGGGCGGTTCACTGCTGGGATGGATGGTCCMAGCTGGTTGATACAAGAGAAAGTTGAAAACCTTGCTTTTACCTGCTGCTCAGAGGACATGGCTGCTAGTGCCAGATTAGTGCAAAAAGTGGTAAGCTTGTGCAGGATGATCGGAAACGTTTCTGAGTTAAATGTCCACCAGCAGACTTTTGCTGGGTCAATTACTGTGTGTAAGACCGTACCTGAAGGCCTGAACTCGTGAGCTCGGGGATTTGACCGGGGTGGGTGGCAGACAAGGGAATACTGTGTAGTGTTAACACAGGACAACTTGTGGAAGATGTGTGCAGACAGTCTATTGATTTTTGCAAGCAGCTTTCATCTCCCTTCCCCCAGCAGCTTTACAAGACCATGGTGCATGGTCTATATGCTCTACTACTCTGTATGCTATCAGTTACTGTCCTGACTGGAAGTTGCTTTCCATCTTGAAGTCTACAAATGTATGAAAAACAGGAGTCCTGGAATCAAGATGTACATTACAGATCTTGGAGAAGGCTTTTGTCCCTCTTTCTGGATGGTGGATCAGTGAGAGGTTTGTAGACTTCGGACATTTTCATTTTTGCCTTTTAGACTGTACCAATTTAGGCTTAATCCTGATCCTTTTAAAATCAATGGCAAAGTTCCCGCTGACTTCAAAAGAGACGGCCTGAGCTCTTAAATACTTTAAAGAACAATTTAAAACAAACAAACCTAAGATGGATAAGAATTGTATTTTCTCTCCCTATTAGGCATGCAACTTATTTTCTCCAAATGTAAACGTTACCTGGAGAGCTAAGCAGTGATGTGGTTTTTATTATTTTTTTAGGAGGCTACAGTACCCAAAGTATATTCCATACATACTTCTTCATTTAGGAGCCAAACATAGCTATGTAAAGTGAGCAGCTTGTTTACAGTAGGTCCTTATGGCTTGCTATCAAATTAGTGGCAAATCAGGACTGTAGTAAACAGAGGTCAAAGATCAAACCCACAATTTCACATAAAATTCCAGACCATGTACACAAAATTTAAAATGCAAAATCTTCAAATCACAAGACCATCAACTGCTCTTAAAACTAATCAAAAGCAGGATAAGGACTGGAGGAAATGAAATTTAAACATGATTTTAATCCAAATTTTAATGGAACAGCTACATCATGGATATCTTTTAAACCATGACAGCTGACTCCATGCTACTTATTCTCACTTGCCATGAAACAAGGTTTTGATACATCTCACTGGCTGTTCATACATGTCATTTTGCTTGTTTTTCTCCAATTTGAAATAAAGATAAAATAAATTACAGGGGAAGTGCTACCACCTAAGACTCTGTTCCTGCTAAAACCCATGGTAGTTTTGCATCACTCCTTTTTAGTGCAGTGATTCTCTGTGCTCAGAACGGGAAATGGTAAGATGGAACAACTGTGTCTGAACGCAGTCAGGTCCCTTGGCTGGCAGTCCCTTCCCTACCTGGGGGCAAGTGCCCATCTGAGTGTCTTGTAAGAGATCCAGGACCATGCCAGTCCCATATGTGTGCTTTGGACTAATCCAGAGTCTAAGACGGTCTGGGAGGAATCCTCAGTTTCTGGACCCAACTAAGGGAAAAAAGGAATGCAGACTCCTTAAAACCAAAACTTATTTGTTTAACGAAGATTTGGTTACTGAATGCCACCAGATGTCAGCATACACTATACGATTAAAAGCAAGTGTCTAAGACCTCTGAGAAGTGAGCAGTGATAAAACTGCCTTCTGTCTCATGGGAACGATGTACCGGATCGGCTTTGCTGTGGGAAAAATTATGGCAGGGATTAGCTGGAAGAAATTGCCTGTGAGTTTTTGCTCGAATATCTGCTCAGTTTTTCCGTCCTTGGGGGGTGCCCATCTGCCTTCCCTTCACCCCTTCTCCCCATCCGCAGGCCTGCGAGAGGCCTGGATCAGCCCCATCCTCAATCTACACCTCCCCTGGGGTTTCCCAGCACAGCTCCAAAGACCTGCATCTTCCTCACATCCAGGGCAAGGGGAGGAACTTGCTGTGGAACCAAGACCTGCTTTTCATACACGTAGTTAAAGAAGATGCACCTCGACCCCAAATACCACAGCAGTATCTGCTCTGACTGTGTAGGAACATGAGAAGTCACCGAGGAGTGGAAACAGAGTGGCTGGTGGCAGCTTGGGGAAAAAATATGAGTAGTAGGAAAATTTTGGTGTGATTTTTTTTCCTGATGTTCCTTCCCACTCTGGCAAATGCCAGAAAGCCAAAACTGTCCTTTGGATTATCCAGTTTAATACCTGCTCAGAACAAGTTTTAGATTATAATCTATATATATGAGGGCTCTATTTTCTTCTAATGAAATCAATGACAGCTCTTCAGAGCAAGGACAAACCTTTGGGAACCTGCAGCCAGGCTTCTTCCCTGTCTCTTCTTACCTGTCTTATGGCAGGACCTGTAATAYGACCAAACATGCCCAGTCCATGTCCTGATGGCTTGATGATTTAAATCCCCAGTCATATGCACCTTTTAAAACACGTAAAGTAACAAGGCTTTGTAGTGTAGCCCTGGCCTGAAAGGCCCTTTCAAAACTGTTTTTCTTAACGAACATGTACAGAGCTGAAGCCATTATTCTGCCACTGTGAATTTTGACCTAAATCTGCCACTGTCCACACACATGCCAAGAAGTCAGAGAACATTGATCTGTTGGAAAGTACAAGTCCAAATAAGATAGCCAGAGCCCAAGGGACAGCCGAACAAGGTTCCTCTGGAGCTGGGAGTCAAAATGCCATACAGCTGAGTTTTCCAGCACATGTCCTCTTTTTCTCTCTTGGAGATTTAATTTCATTTTGAGGATTTCTCTGTGTTTGGCTGAGTTTCTGGGCGTACAGCAGCTTTGGTTGAAGGTCCAGTACAATAGCTCCAAGTGCACTGGCACCCCTCCAGACTTCACAGCCGTGGCTACCGTGCTGCGGCAGATGATAAATTCTGCTGCAGGCACGTGCTGTTGTCACCACGCACCAACACAGCAGATCTGATGCTTTGGGGCAGCGTCAGAGGTCACACGTTCATAGGGAAGACACAGAAAGCACAGTGCTTCTGGACACTATCAACGCCGTTGCCTACGTGCTATTCAGCTGCTTTGCTCCTGCTCAGCCAGTCTGGTGTGTCCCAGAAGCATCAGATGTCCATACCAGAGGCACGTGTATGCAGACCATCTGTGCAGCAAGCTCACTGCACGTGTGTATGCAGTAACATCACGGAAACTCAAGCAATCCAAGGGCAAAAAATCCATCGGGTCTTTCAATCTCACCCATGGCATGAGCTGGAGCAACCTGAGGATGGCTCTGTTTGCATCAACTGAGACTCACCTACAGAAGGGCACATCCCACCCGTGTCTTATGTTAGTGGCCTAGCAGTAAGGCTAGGGGACAAGTAGTCATGAGATAGTCTGGGGAGTGCCTGAGTGCCTGTTTAAACTGACTCTAGCTATGGTTGGGGAAACCCCCCACCTTTGAAGGGAATAAGGCAGGCACCTCGCTTCAAATCAGTGGAATATCCTTAAACAGGATTTGGGTGCCTATGTGCCTTTGAAGATCTGACCGGTGCCTCAGAAACCTTATTCCACTGAATAGCCCATTGACTTCAGAGGAAGGAAACTGCATATTATAAAATCTGTATTCCAAAACCACAGTGAAACCAGCCCTGGAGCCAGATACTTTATGTATTACAGCCTTGACAACGCTTACATATGGTGGCAGTGAACTGAAACAGAGTATGATAAGGTCCGATCTGGATTGGATCTGTTTGGAAAAAAATGTGATTTAAAAATAAAAATTATGGTATTTTGGTAAATCCATAAAATCCCTGCAATATTAAACATAAAATCTAAAATAACCTGGGGCAACCTCCAGGATAACTGGACTGAGAAAGCACTGGTTTCTTCCCTCCAAGAAATAAATTGTTAACATGAATATCACATATGTCTGTGTGTGTGAGAGTGTGCTGGGAGCAGGGGAAAAGCTCAAATATGTTTAATAACCAGTCAATTGATATTGCAAAGCTTGTAAATACACAATATTGCTTGTTAAAATCTTTGGGGAATTGGAAACAAGCTTTCTTCACATTACAAAGAACAAAATCTTTTTACACATTTGCGTTTTAAATTAAGAGTCAATAGGTTTATTTCCTTAGAAGTTCTGTTTTCATAAATGTAGCATTTTGCCTTCTAAGAACAGATAAGATATCCTGATTATAAACTAGCTTTTATAAATGCCAAAGATCAAAGTCCTATGTTTTTTGCTTTAACTACAACAATACTCACTACAGTGTTTCGGAAATGCTGCTTTCATCCTTGTAAAACCATCCAAGCAAACAAAACCTGTGCAGATCTTCAGAGATGGGGATAAACTTTTGGGATTACTTGGATAGCACAACAGTAAATAATAATAAATCAAGAACATGGTGATAGATTTCTTTCAGAGAGAACGTCTTCACTGAGGTGTATTGACACAGATGTTTCCTGAAAGAGCAAGTAGAGATCCCCGAAGCATTTGCTGCAGAAGTGCAGATGTTTGCTTTGGTGAGGAATACTATCACAGTGTAAGTAAACAGGATTTTGCRGTGGTATTTGTTGCAGGGGGGATTACATTATATTCAGTACTTCACTGAAGAAGAAATTAACTGCATTAATGGAGAAAATACATATTTTGCCTGTGATTTAGGGGTTTTTTTAGACCTAGACAGTTTTGTTAGAATATGTATTCAAGTTCTTAAAAACACTCATATAGAAAATACCTCCATCAGGGATGCTCCATGAGTTTTAACTTCCTTTGGGGAAAATATTTCTTTTCTGCCAGAAATTTGGTTCCTTATTTAGAGTCTGTAGAACATTCCTTCCTATATTTATTATATTTTTTACCATATTATAATAATTTTGAGATGAATAGATCTTTTTTTTTTTTTACCTTGGACTGCGTGACAGTGTCCCTTTTTCAACTTAGACATGAGGAACTGATATTCCTTCTGAAAATACCTTTTTTATTATTAGAAAGCCATTTGCAATACAGAGTTTACAGACTGTTTATGATAGTTTTGAACATGATGGAAAGAAAGAAAGAGCAGTATAAATTGAAATCAAGCTCTACCAGACAAGGAAACATATTATATGTGGAAAAGATTTACAGGATTTCAATCAAGAGTGGCTTATGTGTGTAACACATGGAGAGATTTCGGTTTGGTTGTTGCGGATCCTCCAATTCCTCATCCAGTCTTTGCACATGTGGAATAAATGGATTCCACCCAAATCTCAAGCCTGCAAGGTTTTCCTGTGCCCTGTAATATTCTCTTTTAAGCAGAATAGGTTTTGTGGGTTTCTCCTAAAGGTCATTGATCAAATCCCAGATGCATGTGTGGGTGGGGAGAGCCCATTTCCAGCCCATAGCAGAACAGGTTTTTTCAACTATTAGCAGAGTTTCATGCAGAAACCTACTCATCTCTTTATAAATCAAAGGCAGCAATTCTTATTATTTAAATAAGCACAGTTTAGAGTGTGCACAGATATTTTTCACTTATTGCCATGGTTATATAGATCAGGTTTGTATCCACTAGTTTGCTAGCTCAGGACATGTGTAACTGAAATGTATGACAGAAACCGTGGAGACTGGCTTTATAAATAGCTGAGATACAGATAGAAACTGTAAGCCAGAGGGGATTTTAGGTCTTTGACATTTTGAGGAGGTTTTACTTTTTCCCTTTTTCCTCAAGGGTGATTTAGATTCTCTGTGAGAAATGGTATTTTGGAGTTTGAAGGCTGTAACAGGTTTCCCTTAACTTTTTACATTGGATGCAATCTGTGTTTGCCATTTTTGTAAAGTCTTGTCTCGTCCCCCTGTCTTTTCCATTTTTATATTGTCCTTCAGGATGAATATTTTGTATGTGTACACCCTCCCTTTTCCCCTCTGTCCTGGGACATGGGAATGGCAAAGTAGGGATTATGCCATTAAGCCTGTGGTGGACTTCTGAGATTGCATTTATTTCACCTGTATAGCTCCTGAGTTTTTAGAAACTTAGAAAATTTCCAAATGTAGACAAAGACTACTAAAAAGAAGAAGAAAAAAAATATTCTTATTGCTTGCTAAAAGTATTGCAGGGTTAGCCTGGGAGACAAGAAATCCCAATGGACAGGCAGGCACCATACCAATGTCACAGCCCTTCCCAGCCCGGATACACATGCCCATCCCTGGTGGCAGGAGGGAAGAGGAATTTGGGGCACGCTGCCTTTCAGCTGGGATTGCTGCGCAGCAGCTTCTGCTGGAGCCTGCTGGAGGGGCTGCCTGGCAGGCTGCAGAGCTCTGTGGTSCAGGGGCTGGGGATCCGGGCGGCAGGCTGCTGGGCTGGACTCTAACTTTAATCGGTTTTGTAGTGCTGCACAGACATTCAGGTCAAAGTGGGCTAAAATAATCTTTAGCTATTTTTGCCTTACCTATCACGGAATGTGAATTTCCTACCATTAGCAGTCATAGCACTGATAAAGCTGCTTGGAAAATGGATATTTATTTTTTTACAATGGTGCGCTTTTTTCTTATTAGACCTAAAAAAAGCATAACTCAGTCTCAGGTTTCCAAGTGAACAATTGAAAATTGTCCAGGAAAGAACATCTTGCCACAGAAAAGACAAAAAAGAATGAAGAGAAGCAAATCTTTCATTTGAAAAATTTCAATGGAAAAAGTATTTGCCAGGCAGTTTAGCTTTTGTAGGTCACCCATCAGCCTCAGGTATAGCTTGCAAGTGTTCCCTGTGTAGATACGTCAGTGGTTTTAAATAGCACGTTGCGAGCATCAAGGTTTTGTAAATTAGTTCTGTACCAGCAGCTCAATTTTATGTTGTCTGAAGATGTGAATACAGATTTCTCTAATCCCTGTATTTTCAACAAGGAAGAGTATGTTTGGTGTCTGTTACTGTTAAAAATTTGCATTCTTGTGGCACCTACAATTCCCCAGCACAGACCAAGAGTCCACTGTACAAATAAGACAAAATGATAATTTTTTCCCCTAATAATTATTTTCACACGGAGACCAACAGAAACTTCTTTTTGCTCTCTGCAGTTTTAATCAGTGCTCCAAGGTACTGAGAGCAGCTACTTCAAAATTGTGTTAGATCTCTGCATGCGGTCACATTATAAGCAGTTTGTTTGTTTAGGATTCCCCATGTGTAGCACACTGTCTGGTGGTGCATGCTTATTTTCCAGCACATGCTGGTGCTGCTGAACTGTCAGAGAGAAATTCCTTCCTTTGCAAATGTAGCGTTATCTTTGAAGTGGTTCATTGTGGCCTGCTTTTCCGTAAAATTGTGTGCGGTACTAACCGCAAGGGAAAAAATACACAGGAATTGAAAGGGAGGTGTTTTTAAATTAAGTAAAGAGAAAGCTCCTCTAGGGATAGCTCAAGTCTTGTACCCCTATAAGGCCTAAACTCTTACCCACAGTTCATGCTTCCTATTTATCCAATGGAGAATAATGATAGACAAAGACTTTGAAGTGACTAGAGGTTTCGTAGGCTTTCATTTTGGGTAGTTCATACAGCAATGCTATATGCAGACCTGGCTTTGTAGGAGCTTTGTACATCTCATCTTGAAAATCTTATCACTTCAAGGCACTCCATCCAGACACCAAAGGCTCTGAAATCACTGTCTGCTTTCCACAGGACCTTTAGTGCTGCAGTGTAGAGTTAAATAGCAGATATGTGTATGAAGCAAGCCCAAGCATTGTGCTGAACCAAAAGAGAGCCCTCTGTCCAAAGTGGTCTTCCTGCCATCTCAGATGTAAGGACTGTCCCTGATTTACCACCTTTCAATGCTTGAAATTTCTCAATTCCAAAGATAATCGAGATTTCCTCTGCTCATCTCTCAATTCTCCAAACTTTGTCCTTGAACAAAAGTTGATCCTAAAGGATGTGACTGGTCCTGAGGTTTCACAGATGAGATTTTACAGCAATCTAATGGGGACTGCTACTGGAAGAGATTTTCCTTTTCTCCAGATCCCTCTTGCCCCAGCCCTGGCTGCACAGTCCTTCCCTCCTCTCATTTCAGCTCTTGCAATCCTGCAGCCCTGTGGAAAATCAGAGACACGAGCCGATCTGGGTGAAGACTTTTTTTTTCTGGGTTAGTTTTATAGCTTTTTCTGCTTACAGTTACCCTTATCTTGATGTAAAAATCTCCTACTTCACCCTATAAAATATGCACACACTACAGTATGCAAAAATAACATGTTTCTTCAAGTTTGCTTAAGAATCTGGTGTGAGAAGTCCCATGACCACCACCCCGCACCAAAGCCCTGTGTAAAGCAATGCAGCATGTGCACAGGATGACTGAAGAGATATGAGCAGAGTACTGAACACTTTGGCATGACCTGGGAATAATTAACCTAATATCTGAAATATAACCAACTATTTTTTGGTCTTTAACCTTTCCTTACACATAATTAAACCATAGGTTCCCATTTAAATTTTAAATTAGCAGTTCTTGTAGGTGCTATTTTTTCTTTCTTCATAGTTGCCTAACGGCAGGGAGCCAATGAACCCTTGCTTTGTGGAGCAAATGAATTTTAAATAGTGGAGCCTCAAAGCCTGCACAATGTTTTGCCGTATTTATCCTTGCCTAAAAGCACTGATTGCCTATTCAGTCACAGAACTGAGAATACACAGCCTGTTAATCAACACTTTCCTATTCTGATCTTGGTAGCAGTCTGCCAAAGTTATTAGAAGAGGAGAGATTTTGCTTATTTTGAGACTGTGGAAAAAAAAAAGGCATGATCTAGTTCTCTGAAGGCCATTAGAAAAAAAAAAAAAGGGGGGAAAAAAAAAAAAAGCTTGTTGGCACTTACAGCCAGTAAGCAAAACTACACAGCGTGCCTGCACCATGCCATTGGAATGATGCTGAGGGCTGGGGCTCAGCCCTGCCCTGGCTGCAGCGCCTGCGGCATGCGGCTGAGTCACCGCTGCCCGAGGAGCTCAGACGGGAGCAGGATCAGCCCAGTCCGCTGATGTTCGGCCTCCCAACAGCTGTCTCACAGGCCTTGTTTATGACGGGAAATTACACTGCGGTAGTCACCAGGAGTCCCGAGCAACATGTTCTAACATGATGTAATTTCCCAGTGTAAACCATCCCACTGGTGTCTCTTTCCAGTTGCAAGGCCAAGAAACAACATTAACATTGGGCTCAGTTGCTAGTATTGCAAAAGTGTCCAAAGATGCCAATGCAGGGAAGGTGCAAGCTCTTTTCTCATGTGGTTCAAATCCAATGTAATGCAAGTGTAACAAGCCCAGGTGAGACTTCACACCTATTCTGCATGTACAGGGATGCATCAACTTAATTATGGCAGCTTTAAATGGATTCCATTAAGCCAGTGCACTTGTTTAGGTTCAAGGTTGCAGCCTGCCTTTCTGGGTGCAGCTGTGATTGCTGTCCTCCGCTCTGTTAGCACCGATGGGGGTGTGAGCACCCCTCTCCCTCCAAGCAGGCAAGTCCAAATCATCCTAGGTGACTTAAAACAGTTAAAATTCCTGGCCTGAGCCAATGCTGGGGTTAGGCTACAAAGCACTTCCACCTGCGTCCCCACAAGCAAGCTGCAGGGATGAAGAACGTGGATGCCTGCCAGTAGCATCTTTTCCATCAACACAGCTGGATCCTGAATATGTCTGTCCCTGCTGAGGAATGGAAAGTTGCAGTAGGTAYCTCCAGGGGTGAGCAGAGCAAGGGCGAGCAGGGATCTCAGCAGCAACATTCACCTATATAGTGTAGGCACTTACACAGTCTCACAGCTCTGGGTTACTTTACGATTTATAAGGTATACACCAACATATACTGACATTCCACCTGCTCTCTAGCCAACCAGTGGTACTTAATGATTTCCTACAGGCAAAAGCAGATACTTCAAAGTCACAACGTCTCAGCTTCACATACAATCCCACATTTACAGTTGACAAAAAGTGTTCTCAGGACACTGCGGTGAGGGACAGAGAAGCAGAGACAGAAGAGCACAGAAGGAAAGGAACACTGAAAATTACTTCGATGGACTCAGCATCTTGCCATGTGGATGCACTTTGCAGGAGGCAAAAAAGATTATGGTACTAATAATTGGCAGTTGGTATGGTGCAAGGGCTAAAGCAAGCGCTGACCTCACCCTGCCAGCAGGGAGACCAAGGGATTATCTGATCTGTTTGGTCTCACTCGTGACATTTTTCCTTACATAAAACTCCATTGACTGCAACTGAGTAAATAAAAGCAGAAGCTGTTGTAATTACTTGCTCCTCAAAAGACAGAGGAGAATCTAGAGTTAAGAGCCTGGTTTAGGATGTTTTTCTCTTTCCTAGCTAATTGATAGGAAGCCAACATTTTCCGTCAGAACAATGTCACAGTTGTGACATTCTGACAAGGGCTCTGTAGAACTGAGCCTTTTCGTAAACTGCTTCCAAGCTAGGTGGATTGCTGAACACATCCTCAGCACATAAGAGATTGATTTATCCCTCTTTTTCTTTTAGAGTTGGCAAGCAAAGGCACAACAGCCTGAAGTGCCGTATCTCCAGGGACAGCATGGTCCTCGAATATAACCGTGATCTCAGCTGGAGAATTTAGGAAACCTAAATCCCATAGCATCTGATAGGCTCCGCTTGACTCCTACACTTGGATTTCTCACATTTTGCAGTTAGGAGGGGCAATATATTTGTTTATGGTGGAAACCCAGAAAACCTGGACATGGAAAAGGATGCTGTAAGAACAAAGGCTGGTGTTTGCTTTGCAGTGCTGTCCTACCGACAACTACAAGTAAAATGTATTCCCTTTATATGTCATACGAATCCACAGTGTCTTTTTACCAGGCTACAAGCATCGCCACAGCCTTGTAGTCCTCACTCAGTGCCCTCAGCTCCACCCCTGCAACGTTCGGTGGCAGCGAGGAAAGCCCAGCCGTAGGTGCAGGTGTCCCCGTTCCCTGCCGCGCTGGAGCACAGGGCCGTGGGAGGCTGGCAACAAACACGGGAGCCACAGGTGATGTTTCCCTCTCCAAAGGCACTTCGATACTTCCGAGCTGACAGCAATGATCTCCTTCTTCAGCTGGTAGAGAGAAGGTAAATACACACGGCGTGAAAATCACCCATCCGCAAAATCCTAAGTGCTTGAATTACATTTAAACACCTCTGCACAGGAATGAGTTTCCTCTGCAAATAGTGTCTCTCTTCAGACAACAAATACTGGTTTAACACTGTCACTTCTCACCGCACAGCCACAATTCATTTACATCAGCCAGTCATGTTGTCATGAACCTGGTTCTCTCTGTGTGGCAGTTGATAACCTTTACGATACTGATAGTTTAATCAAACACAGAGAAATTAATAAAAGGTAAAATATTGTCTCTATTTTGCCATTACAGTATAATGACAAGGAGAAAAAAGTACCACTTGTTGCAGAGTAGTTGGATTTAATACCGAGATTGTCTGGGCTTTTGATGGAAGCTTTTATTTTAAGTAATTGCCATCCTTGGAAGAGCGGGCGTTACTTGCTGAGTGGCTCTAAGTGGCATATTAATATTTAGATCTTTAGCTTGTTTGGAAAATTGCCACCAATTTCTTAAAGCTTACAAAGGAGACAGTAGCAACCCACGTGTCCTCCTATATAAAACCACTGATCTCCTCAGAATTTGTGTGCCTGCAGAGACATCATTAAAACTGCATGAAGCTGAAGGCTGCCGTGCCCAGGAACAGCCGCATGCTGAAGACAGTGAGAGCTGGCTCTGAGTTAAAACAGTGAATTTGTATTTATTTTCTTTTATTGCTTACTCATTTACTAAGAGGGAGAACATTTGTCACTTGCTCAGTTTTTCCAGCGCTGCAACCGTCTCTCCCTTTCTCTCTTTCTGCATAGCCTTCAGCCGGTTTGTGTAGGACATACACGCTCTCTTCTACACCCATTTAACTCCCAAGGTCTCTGAAACGCCTACGCCCTTTATATCCACTAGAATGCTTTTTTTTAAAACCAGAGCAGACGCAGAGCCCCACCTCACACAGTGGGGGAGGCAGAGGTCACCCGCTCCCCGGGAGCGGAGGCAGGGGCAGGCAGCGCATGCGGGAAAAGCCGCCCGCGTCACCCTCCGGCCAACCACCCCACCCTGCTGACCAGAGGAGCCCCCTTAGTGGCAACAGCTCTAAAAGCCAAATTAGCCTTTCTCTGTGTAAGTAAGGATATGTAAAATGCTGTTACTGTAAACAGACCCGAGGGAGTCAAGATCATTAACACCGTTAAAACAAAGCTTCATCTCTTCATCCTGGCAGGGCTGCAGAGCAGCAGAGGAGAGCGAGAGCACCGGCTCCTGCCCCCTCGCCGCCCGGGCAGGGGCAGGCAGCCCCCCTCCCTCCCCGGCTGGCTGCCTGTCCTGCAGCAGCTCTTTCCAGACGCCCCTGCCCACATTGCCTTCCACACCAGCGACCTCCTGGCCTTTTGCTCTCCTTTGACCCCATGCTGGGATCGGGGTAGAATAACCCGTCACAGAGCTGTCATTCGACAAAGATTCCTTGTGGTGGCCATCGCGCCTCCTCACCGGGAAACAGATTCTCCCTCTGGTAACAAATCTCGCGCGCACGCAGAGCCATGGAAAGGGCCATTTTCTCATCGATCGATTCCCATCGCTTTCTGAGGGACTCTTGGTATTCCCCATGATCTGACCTTATACATTTATACTTACTTATGGCTTTACATTGTTTCATTTCCTGCTAGTTTCTCACTAACAGCCTGCTTTGATTTAACTCCGCGTGGCCAGGCAGGATATGATCAGCCAGGAAAATAGAGAGGCTCTTGATATTGACATTGATGTACTGCTATTTATGAAGAAAACAAAAGGCATATATTTTTCCTCATTCTTTCTTCCTGGGGTTTCCAAATGCACCTTAACTTATAGCAGTAGCGCAGTAAGGAAATGTCCCAGCACTGGGGGAGAACAAAGCCAGCCTATTGCCCCTTCCCTATCCTTTAGGAAATGGAAATGTGAAAGCTTCTGTGATCTTTCATGTAGGTGAAAAGTTAAGGCTAAAGTCTTAGAGGAGTGCCCATTCATTACCTGACACTCTCGTTGCCCTCAGGATTCATGGAAATTGGACTGCAATTTTGAGTCCTTTCTGCTTCAAAAATTGCCTTATTTTTAGAAAGAGACATTCCTGCATTTATTTTGTCTTTGTGTGATAGATTTTTCCCTTCCCGAGTCTAGGACTTTGTATTTGCCTTTATTGAATTTCACCTAATTGCTTTCAGACCATTTCTTAAATTTATCAAGATCATTTTAGATTCTTCTCCTGGCCCCCAAAGAGCCTGCCAGCGTGGTGTCATGTGTGAATTTCACAAGCATACTTGCTCTTCCATTATTCAAGTCATTCATGAAAATACGGAACAGTACCAAGCCTAGGACAGATTTCTATGAAACCTCATGCATGCAACTTCTGTTTGTCAGCAAATTCCTGAGAACTACTTTTTGAGTACCTTTTTAATTACATTTCCAAGTATTTTTGCATCCTCCCAATAGCAGTTTCAGCTAGACCAGACTGACGAGTTTCTGCATGAGAACATCATATAGAAAAATGTCGAAAATCTTACTAAAGTCAAGATAGATCACATCTACTTCCCCCTTTCCATGATGTCTGTTTCTTTACAAAAAGGGAAAGTAGATTACTTCGATGTGATCTGTTTTTGACAATTCCACGTTCCTGTTTCTGATCGTACCTTTTCCCACCTAGCTTCTCCTAAATAAATGCATTTATTTGAATAACTTGAAATCATCGCAAAGCTGCCTAAGTTATAAATTTCCAGACCCTTTCTCCACCCCTCATCCCTTTTAAAGGCAGGTATTTTTATCTATCTTAACTCTGCAATATTGCCACAACTGAAAGTCAATTGCCAAGTTTTATTAGGCCCTCCTGCCTGAAATGTCTAACCCACTGCAATAAACTTCATATATGTCCCTCTGCTTTGTCCTAAGGCACTGTCCCCTTGTTACTATTAATTACATTGTACATCTGCTTAAAACTTCTTATTTTCCAGCCTTTTTGGTAGAATTCCTTCACCTTTGACATCAGCTGCATTCACTGAAACCTTTTTGGTTTGGTTGGATTTTTTTGCAACTCTTGGTGTTGGCAACAGCTTTGGGGCCTTTGAGCCTTTCTCATAGTTACCTAATTCTTATGTTGTAGTTGCTATTCAGCTTGAGAACATGCCCTTTCTTCTCCTTTTTGGATTTCCAGATGAAGAGGAGCTCTTGAGTGCACTCCTCCTGAGGGCAAGAAGGTCCAGTAACCCCAACAAAAAAAAGATTCAGCTGAACGTGGGGAGGGTGATGCTCTGAAGAATGGTCTGACACTGCTCACGAGTGAACTTATGTGCGGGTGTTTGAACAGGAAGGGCAAAAGTGTTGGGACAAGAACAACCTGTTTGTGGGCCCAGTGATGCCTTTTAAAAGTGAAGTTGTACTTTAGGGTTCCTCCAGTGACCAGACAGATGCGCAGGAGGCTCCAAGCATCTCCACCAGTATTTTTTTTCCCAGTCCCCTCATTAGGAAAATGCAAAACTTTGGCTGGATCAGGGAACTGATCCGGTAGAAACAAAAGCATACTTTAGCAGAGACTTCTCTTTTTATTTGTCACTGATCTGGTTCAGAACAAAACTACACAAAACACTGAGCCAATGCCACAGAGGCAGCAGTAGCGTAGCTGGAGGCAGGGAACAGCAGGAACCTCTTAAATCCCCTCCCTGGTGGGGACAGGCTTTCCACAGGCCGGCTCTGAAGGGGAGACCAACTTGCAGATCTGAAGTAAGCGCCAGTGAAATGCCATGCAGAGCAGAGCTGGTCAGGAATTTTTGCTTTAATTATTTTTCCCCACAAAAAAGTTTACATYGCAACTTTTGGCAGGAACAGGGCAATGGCCAGAAACTTTCTTTTTTTAATGTTTTGTAAATAATTGAAATAGGATAGTTCAAGGGGTTTTGGTTCAAAGCCAGCTTTTTTCAATTGTAAGTTAATTTATAATTTTAAAAATATGATATCAACATTGGAGCTATTTCTAGATTATTACCCAGGCTGTGCAGATGAAGGAGACTCTGTGGATTAATGGCTGCTCCCTGAAAAAAAGAAGTGCCGTGCCTTTAGGGTGGAATTTCCATCTTCTTCTTCCTTTCTCGAACATGAAATATTTAGCCCTTTTTGAGGAGGAAATGTAGGACAGGCAGKAGTGATTGCTGTGGGCCACAAAATGAGCCAGGGTGAGCCAGATCAGAATTCAGGAGCTAAACCTGACTTCTCTGGGCTGCACCCTGATGAAGTGGGAAACCTTCTGCTATTCAGTGATTTTAAGATGAACCGTAATAAAAGCTTTAACTTCAGGCAAGGCTGCCTAAACTTGACACAGCAAAGAAGTGGACCCAAGCAGAATTGATCAGCTGAGGGGGCTGAACAGTCGATCAGCGATTTACCCTTGTAAAAAGTGGATTATAAAAACACGAGGTAGCTATTCTGATTAACAACTTGCTAGATAGGGATAGTGAAGCTTTGCCTACGTCCTAAGTAACTTCAGATAGCTCAGTTAACTCCTGAGATATGTGCCAGAGAAGTAATGGCAGGGTCTGGCCCTGCTGGAATGCGATGACTTTTAAGAAGTATAAAAGTCAAATGAGTTGTTGATAGTGCAGATATCTTCCCAAGATGTAATCATGGAAAATTCCTTTCAAGAGCTGGTGTTTAGACCTCAGAAAATGCACAGCAAATTGCATTGTGATTTATTTGTCAGTGTCTTTATAGGTTGGGCGTTACTTTACCCCACAGCTGGAGTCAATTTTTAATATTTAAAAGTGGAAAGAAAGCAAAACCTAAACACATACAGATCTGTCTGTTTTAGATTGTACTTTTCCCAAACATTACTGTTTAGAATTGAACCCTGAATAGATTTCTGCAGAGGCCAGCTGGCAACACAGAATTAAAATAACTGGGACTGGGTAGACTGTATAGAAAGACCTCCTAAACTGCAGTTAGCTGATCTGGTATTCATAGTCACTCCAGAAATAAATCTAATCTTTCCCTTCTTCTGATAAAGGACATGACGTTCCATCTTCTTTTGTTTTTTTGTTTTTTTTTTTTTACCTCCAGCTCTTTTTCTTTCTCTCTTTCTCTCACTCTTCCATAGCAAAGCACTGTACCGAGTAGGTGTGGTACAGTGCATTCTTTAAATACAGTAGTTGCTGGTTACCATGAGAGCCTGCTGAAGAAACAGATAAATAGAGTGAGGTGGCAACGATGATTTACATCACTCTTGAATCACACACATTCGGAGCAATTAATGGAGAAATAGACGACAAAGACATTTCCTGGTGCCCATCAGCTTTTACTCAGTTAGTCAGGAAAGGCTAACAAAATAACAGCTGGAGTCAGAAACAGATCCTATTTCAAAGCCCATGCTGTACCTACACTAGAAAATTCAGTCTCCTGTGGTTCATGCTCAAGCTTTGTTACGAAGTTGTGTCTGGTTTACTGCAGCATTAAATGAACTGACAGGCCAGTACTTAAAGCACAGTTCSGAGGACCCGGATTTGGGAATTTTATTGACTGTTCTGCCAACAACGTGCCAGGTGATTTCAAAGCTTAGACACAAAAGCGAGTTATCATGATATAGCAGATAATCACGCAACAGCTAAGCCACGGTAACTGTCTATACATGTGTTTATAACCTCTAAGTCTGCCACTAAAGGCTAGGTAACAACTTAACTTGATCCACAGAGAAAGACAGCTACRCTGGATCTGCTGTGAGCTGAGAGCAGAACCAGCAGATGCACAGTGAGTTGTTAAGCCCGTGTTACCAGCTCCTGTGTCTAAGTGCTGGGAGAAATCACTTTGCTTCTTCATATCTGAACTACAAACTGCAATGACATTGCCTGACTCACAAATGTGATGTTACCGTAGTCCTTACCAAGGTCTCAGAGATTGCCAGACAGAAGGGAGCAATGGAAATGTTTTAGCTGCTTTATTATTACTGTGGATCCACCATACAAAGAAACAAAAACCGCTRAGCCTATTCCCAACCTTCCTCCTTTTTTTAGGGAGAGGTACCTGTGGAAGGTTCGTTGTGCCAACCGCCAGCAGCTTCCAGCTTATCAGAGCCTCTCTGTGTTGTAGTAGAGTACACATGGAAACAAGACCATCTTTGCATGGCATGTCGGACTTCATGCACAATTTCAGTCTCCAAGTTGCTGGTGAGTGGCCCTGGCACCCCTGCAGGGAGCCATGGATATGTKTACCAACAAAAGGGCTCTGTAATATGCAACATATGGAGATAGGAAAAACAACTCTAATTGGGAAAGGCACAATCCCATTTGGTAACATTGTTGTACCTCTTAATAGTATTTTATTTATTCTCTCTTCCCTACTGAGTCATGGTGGATGCCAAAAGCCAGGACCACCAAGCAAAGCTGGCTCCTTCCCAAAAATATGCCTTGCCTGAATGGATTCTCTCTATGAAGGATTGCAGGGAGATGTTCTCCTTCAAAGATTTTTATATGATTGGAAGGGATGTTGTGAGATAGGCAAAGAATGCTTCCAGCTGAGAAAGGCTTTAGCTTCCTGCCTGTCTAGTCCAGAGCAAGAAACTTTTTGGCTGCCTTTGTGGAGCTGCTGTCTGCAGACCACAAGGCTCTTGGTTCAAACCTCAGCTGTGAAAATGTGCACTAAGGAGCGTTTATTCAGCAGATGGGGGACATCTCTGTTTGAGGAAGGCAGCTAATTCAGTGTCTGGCCAGCAGCTGGCAGTCCTGGCAAATGATATATTTTTTTAAAACATCGACTCTTGTGGCTTGTCGTCCCCCATCATGAATTTTCACATCGCTTCTTTGAAGATTAACACAATTACAAAAGGTTTCTATTACAAACCTTTCAGGATCAGAAGGGATCCTTAGAGCAACTCCTTGCTCTTAAGGGCATCTGGTCTCGACTGGTCAGGCTCCATCATGATGGGATTAGTTTATCTTTCAGAAATCTGTGGGAGGTGAGAAAGGTAATACAGATTGCTGTAGTGGCTAATAGGAAACACCGGTGAGGTGGGGTCATTGCTTCGTATCTTAGACTCTACGTGCCTTCTTTGAAAAGAAGCACCTTGCTAGCTCTAGAGGCTACCTGTAGTCATAGGAAACATGGCAAGGAGTTTTCCTGACAAAACTACACTTCATGGGAAAATCTTTTGTTTCTACTCCTGCAATGTTTTTCATCAAAAAATCTCTTGTTCATTCAAGCTTTCACCAAATTAAATAAGCACAACCCTGCCTGGATTCTGGGCAGGATACACAAAACCAGGGCCCTTCTCTCTGGGTCCGTGACACTGGGCCAGCCCAGCCGGCCGGGTCTGCCGTAGGCTCTTGGCAGTCAGGACTTCGGCTCATAGGCAGGGCAGCCCCGGCATCAGGGCCTCTGGCAGCCAGCCCCGGTCTGCAGGGCTGGGGGAGGGATGCCAGGCAGCACGCCCTGAGTCTGGAGACCCAGTGACTCCAAAAAGTGAGAAGCTTGCAAGCTCTGGCTCTGACCAGGTCTTGGCTCCCTGGGTCAGGGCAGGGATGCTGGCATCCCGCAAGAACCTCAGGTGGAGCTGCCTGATTCCCAGCTGCGGACCCAAGTCCTGGGAGGACCGAGATAAGCCCCAGTGTTTCTGCCTGCAGGGCAGGATAGGAGGGTGGGACTGCTGCAGCTCCTGAACGTAAGTAGGAAAGACAGGAAAAAAGTTTTCAGGCCAATTTGGCCCAAGCCAATATTTTACAAAGTTTTCTCAGATCAGACGCTCTGGATTTGGACCACCTCTAGTGACACAACAAAACTCACTTGTTAAAATGACTCGCAGTACTAAAATGGGGAATCTAGTCCAAACTAAAGAGGCCACCTAAAGGAGACCATCCCCTTCCCTGGCATACATGCAGTCTTATTATGAGCTGCATTTGAATCTTACTCATACGAATTACATGCATGGCTATCTGAATGGAAATGAGTAGATTTGGTCTAGACCTACCTTTTTACAAGAATGACCCAAATCTTACCCAAGTATTGCAAAATTTTCATGTCCATACAAAAATTCTCAAAATCAAGGAAAGTAAAGAAAAACATATTTTGGTGTGCAATGAGAGCACAGGAGTGGGAAAAGAGAAATGTGTAACATACAAGGAAAATATACAAAAAATCAAGTCAGACACAGAAATATAAAGGGTTCTGTCTCTCTCAGGCCCCAACCCATTTTATCCACAGTGTGTACATGCCAACAGGCATGTCATTGACATGTTCAAGCCTTTTTTCTCTCTGGGGCAAGGAAGACATAGATGTAGAGTCTAAGGATGGAAGGATACTTGAAAATCATGTAGCTGGATCTCATGTGACACAGAAAATCTCAGGGGCTGATCTCTGCATCGTGTCTCAAACATCCATGTACAGACTTGATCAAGAGTCAATTGCTCCAATGTTAAATTCTCCTTAATAGTAAAAATGGGTCTGCGCATATCTACCTGGTAAGATCTATTTCAAAAGTAGCGTGGCAAAGGAAAAGATTTAAGGTATGTTATCAAGTTTTGCTCAAGATTCAGATATAACAATTCCTCTAGAGAAACCAGACGTGTGTTTGCATAGCCCCAAGATTGACTGCAGTACATAAATGTGAGCCAGGACACCATAGCCCTGCCAATGTTTCCTCTGTTCAGCATCACTTGAATGTGACGGCTTTGCTGCAGTCATTCTAATACCTTAGCCATGGAGTTGTCCCAGTGACATGCCTCTAAGCTGAACAAGGCTCTGTCAGAAAATCCTTTCCTAATTCCTGTGCTTAAATGTCACTCCCCAGGGTCGCATGTGCTCACGAGGAGGAGAGGGAATTTTCCTTCATCCCACTCTGACCAAAGCACTTCTTCACAACCCAGAGGAAGTAGCACCACCAGCAACTATAGAGGTCTGTATGCAGGTAAGCTCTGTCCTGTCTGAGAGACACCCTCAGTCTCAGAAACTTTTACAGAGACTCTCTGAAAAACATCAGGGAAACAAACTATGGAACAGTTTCATGCTCCTGACGAAGTGCTCAAGCAGATCAGCTAGAAAGGTGGTTTGCAGGAAGAACCTGAATGGAGGCTCCGGATCACTTTACCCCCAATTGCAAGTACCTGTCATGGGGCACAGGTGATCCTTACCAAAAAACAAAAGACATCTCTGTACAAGAGGAGGCATACCCCAAAATACATCCTCATCAGCACAAATGAGTCAACAGCGTGCAGGGAGGGAGCAATTCCAACAGCAGCAGTGAAATCAGCCTTCCTATTCCTGGCAAAATATGACTGAAGTACTCCCCGGAGCGGCTCCTCCAAGCAGTACAGCACAGTGCTATTGCTGGATACGAAGGAAAGAGCATTAACCTTCAGCAACAAATCCTCCTGCTTTTCTGTGTTAGGTTTTATAGCACAAATAAGGAACATGCCCGAAGGGTCTTAGCAATGCTCTTATATTTCCTTTCAACAGTTTGTTTTTAAAGATCCCCAAACAAGCTGTTGTCCATCTCTCCCAGTTGTCAGGAAAAGAAGCTATAGTGCTGTAGCACTTAAATTCCTGGGTGAAATCTTGGCTGCAGTTAGTCATTGAGGTATTTGCTATTTAATTCAACAAGGTGAGAAATGCACAGCTCTTACTTGCCAGAAACCACAGAGAGGAACTATCTGCAAAGTTGGGTGCAGGAGGCTTTCACAGAGCCTTTTCATGGGATTTTTGAGGCTGCTGCCCCAGGAGAGGGACTCTTTATGGTTTCTCATTTGGCAAATTTGTGCTGCTTTTAAATCCTGCTATCAGATACAGAGCAGCAAACTCCAAAGTATGAGGTGTGAGTATGCACCCCAGGGCAGAAATTGCTTCTTTTGATAAAAAAATTGCACAGGTTGTGTGTGAACTCCTGGACTTGTGAGTGCTTTTGAGCATCTTGGTCCAGGTACACACCCAACCTGTGTCCCCCTTCTGTACTTGGACAAGAGCTGCCTACAAATGATTGCTGTATCCTCCTATACCCCAGAAATACACCCAGAAATGGGGTCTAAGCAGAACCCAGTGTGTCTAGTCAGGTACCTGGTGTGAATAATCAGTGACTCTACCTGAGTCACACCATACAGCCTGTCCGCTACTGCTGTATGATGACTGGTGATGCTCCATTGCAGTTCTTTATTTTGTTGTTCTTTACTTAATGCTAGTCTCAATCTATGGGGCACGTCTTGTGAATGTAAATGTGACCTGCAAAGCCCTGAAAAGTGAGAGCTCCATTTTTCTGCACAGTGCTACATTTGTTGAATTTATTTTCTGGGCTGAATTGCCAGTTATTAATAACGATAATAGCACCTAGCTTGTATATAGCATGCTCCAACAATACACGTCAAAATGTTTCACAAAGCAACACAAATCCCTTTTATTTCCATATACCCCTGCAACTTCCATATTCCTAATTTAGCTCATTGCTTTACACAATCTGATACAATTCAGGAGGAAAAGGCGAAGAGGGAGGCCTTCACCTGCTGTTGTTGCCTAAGAGAACATCATGGCTACGACACACAGATGGAGAACCTGCAAGAAAGGGTAGGTGCAAACAGGTCAGTGAAGAGGSAGCCAGCAGCTCTGTGGACCGAGCCCCACAATCACACACAGCTGCACTGAAATCATCTTCATCTTTGAGTAGGTGTAGAAAAACCTGTAGCCTAAATTTCACCTACCTATCTCCTTATGGCAGTGGGGGAGCCTCAGAGAGTGATTCATAGGACCTAAATAAGGCAGTAAGGAGGCAGCTGCCTGGAGCTAGTCAATAGGAACATCAGGCACAGAAAGGCAAATGGAATTTAGCCCCAGTGGTCTAATATAAAAGATCTGCCAGTGACCAACTCACTGCTTGGGTGGTTCTTCTGATGGTAGTTTGTGGTTTCAGTTATTACTTTCAACAAAGGAATGAGGATAATAAAGATTTCTGAGTCTAAATTAATCTTGTGAGGCTTGTAAAAGTTATATTGTGTACCAGTTTTGTGTTAGGCACAATCCAGTGGCTTTTATTTGCCTGAATGTCCTCGACTTCTGAAATATGCACAGTACATGGAGATACCAGATTCTACAAGAAACACAGGATGAAATTCATGTTTATTCTGCATTAAAACTCCCAGTGTTGAATGTCAAAGGCCGGACAGGAGAAAGTTTCTTGAAAACGAAGCACCTCAGATAAAGCAGGATCAAAGTTTTACTTTGAATTTGGAGTCAGACGCTGTATTTTCAAAAAAAAATAGCTATACTCACATGACTAGCAAATAGGCCAGAAAAAAAAGAGAGTTTTTAGATAAATTATGCTCTTCYGCCAGCTATTGTGAAACTCTGAAAACCTACGCATGTTTGTAAATAGATCACACTTACATGGAAGGAGATCTCTAAATGTACTGTGACTCACACAGCTTAAATATACAAGGATGGATCGTACACTGCACAGTGCTGGAGTTTCTTTCAGTATTATACATTAATAGACTCGTGGTACGCAGTATTACAAGGGAGTGTTGGTAAGAGCACTGGGGAAGGAGAGTGGCTGTTTACCTGGCAGATTTTGAGGAATAAAGATCCAATTGTCATTTTACGTTCCTTCTCAGTAATTACTAATCAATCTAATAATTATAAACAGGACATTGTTAAAGCTTTGGCAAGTTTCATTTCACTCAGTAAGGAAGGAAAATATATGGCCATCCTCAGAACATTATACTGCAGGCTTATGAATCTGCTCACCAATGTAATATAGGACAGCTTTTCTTCTTTTGATTCCTTAGAGTTATGAATGCTCAAAAATGAATTGCTTACAGGCTTAAAGTTAAGTGCATGCTAAGTGCTTTGCTGGACTATTGCTTTGCTTAAGTGCTTTGCTACGTTCTCAGTAGACTGTGGGCTCAAATCCTCATCTGTCTTCCCCGCGATTTTGGCATTTGATCTCATAGTCTATGTCTACATAGCTCTGAAAGATGATGGACTCAGCAGCCCGTGCATCTCCGAGTCACTTGGCTGCTGCGGTGACCACTGGCTGGTTGCTTCTACAAGACTGGCTGTTGGCAGGTCATCGTGTGGCTGTGTTTGGACACATATTCCCACGTCCCCTGGAGCATGTGTGCGGGCTGTACCTCCGATCGTGCCAAAGAGGGTAGGAGTACGGGTGGCTGGCACAGCCCCTCTTGATGGGGGTCCTGCCGTTAGAAGACAGTGGAGCTGTAGTCCAAGACACGCAGATCTTCATTCTTGTTTGAGCGGGAAGTCAGGAATCTATCCATGGACTTCTGAGCATTTAGAGTCTCAAATGAGCTCCACTTGTCAAAACCAAAGACTTTGAAGACAGCACTGACATGTTTTATACATTTTTCACATTATTACACAGTAATGAGGACTATAAACGTCCTTATTTAGAACTGAAAGATGCAATTTTTGGAACATGAATCTTTGGCAAATTTGGTAAGGAAGTTGCCTGGAGCACTGAGTTTGGCTGATGAGTGGACTTGCAGGCTTGTGAGCCAGGATGGGGCAGCGTCAGCAAATGCTACAGGGAAAAACAAACTCCGCTTTGCGCACGTCTACCCTGGGAGCCTGCTTTAGGCCCCGTCCATCGATCAGCACATGCTTGAATGCTTCCTTTAACTGGAGCTCTGAAACAACACAAACCATTCGCTCTGAGGGAGGAAAGGAACTCCTGAGAATTCTGCAGCCTGAATTTTGAGCATCAAACACTAACATCATTAATTGCTTCCAACCGAGCTAGCAAAGCCAGAGCGATGCACAGACATCTGTGCATGAGCAGCTCACATTGAACACATTTAGGAACGTTGGGGCAAGTCTACTTGGAAGGCCAGTAATGTTCACTAGGCAAGTCAGTCACTGCCAATTATTCACTGTGCTGTAATTCAGAACACGGTCCTTATGTTACAGATTTAGTGATCTCGGCCCCTGTTCAGAAAGACTTAGAAGTGCAAGGCACTCTGCTTACAGGCTCTGGCTCTGCACAGGGTTTCAGCATGTGAAGGACACCTATTTTCATTAGAAGAGACTCGCCAGCAGCAACTGTCAAATTTTGGCCCCGTGAATTTTGTTTGTGAAAGGAAAATTTTAAATCTATTATTCCACTTGGAAAACAACCGAGTATGAGTTTGTGAATCATCCTGCCATTTGAGGAGACAAATTAATGAACCCTAGTAATATATTAGTCCAATTGACTCTTTTCTTCTATTGGAAAAAAAAGATGATATAGAAAGAGGTTAAAAAGTGTTGTCTGCCCGTTGAGCTGGTGCCTGCATTTCTTGAGTTACGAGGTGCATATGTTACGAGCCTGGAGGGATGCAGAGTTTTGAGTGCATTTCGATGCCTTCCACTCCCTTTGCCATTGAGAAGTTTGCTGACAACCTAAAAGGGTGGAGGCACCTCTGCATTTCTCTCTGGGGGCTTTTAAGGTTTATTTTGTGTTTGTGTTGTATTCCAGGCTCGCAGCTGTAATTTTTCTACTGTCCTTTTGATATTATTACTGACCATGAGTTCATTTCCTTACCCAAACTGGCTGAGGCCTGTTTGTAGCCGTYCCTTTGCCTCGCCACATTTCATGCCTGAAGAGGGATCCCACAGCTGGTGTCTCTGTGCCTCCTGAGTGGAAAAGGGGAACACTCACCCAGCAGCCCCACTTTCCCCTTGTCACAGGCTGGCATCCTCTCTGGCCCCAGCAGGACCGGGCAGTCCAGGGGCCATGGAGATGGGCACTAGAGGCATAGCAATGTGCCCAAGAGGCAGGCAGGACCACCACCAGCTGTCACAGGGACACCCGGTACAGTCACTAGTTGCAGATCAAGCAACTCATGTTTCCCAGAGGCCAGAGGTGCCGCTCATGGCCCACTGCTGGTGGAGGGGGCTGGTGCCCGCTGCCCAAGCTCTCCTGCAGGAGCAGCTCTGCAGTCAGGCAAGCCTGCAAGGAGTTTCTGGCCTTTTACAGGCAAGGAAATCTCCAAGAGACTCTGTAACCCCAGCGTGTCCCCTCAGCCCTTTACCAGTCTCAGATTTTTCAAGCCCCAAGATCTTACACAAGCCCCCGGCACACCACACRTGCACCAGGGCCAGCGCAAGGAGGAGCCGGGTTTGGCTGGGTTTGGCTCCAGCCAGGGCCACAGCTGAAGCAGCCGCACCCTGGCCTGCATCCAGCTGGTGTGGAGCTGCTCCCCGAGAGTCCATAAACACAGATGCTAGCTTAAGAACAGTGTACAAACACAGCCAAACGGCTCCTTTACCTGGGCTGATAGGAATGCCCGTGACAATGTAGCTCACTAACTCAGGCTCCCCTGTTGCTTTCCACTTGGTTTCTTGCTGCAGCATCTGAATTGCCCAAAAGCTGTCAAACACTCAGGAGATATCCCTACAAAATAGAAATCATGAAATTAGTTTAAGGAGGTGATTTTTAGCAGATCAATCAATCCCTTCACTGTTTGTTTGTGTTTTCTTTTTGGTCTGTCTTCTGAGGCATTAAGATGCATGTGCATCACGTTTTGAGTTTTTCCTCTGCTGTCCTTCCTTTTCCAAATAAAACCTAAGAGTCTCACTCAATTACTTTTCTCTGCAGCTCTAAGGAAAAAAAAAAAAAAAAACCCAACAGAAATATGATGAGATGTGTTAAAACCAGTGTTGGCAGCACTATCTCATACTTTGAGTTTTTCCATGGCACAGAGTAACTTTGCCACTAGCCCAGAATATGGAGCAACTCACAGAATCACAGTCTGGTCGCCAACTGCCCCTTATTCTAGGAATTTATTATATTAGTAGATAACTTCCCTTGGCAAGCTGGTTGTCATATGGATGAGGAAAACAAACCTTCACTTCATGGGTTGCACAACTCATTTGAGCAGATAAACTGTTAAGATGCATTGACATCAGGTTAGATCCTGTTGCAACCTCTCCAAGCCTCTCCCACAGCCCTCACATCACATTCCCAGTTGAAGAAAAGCTCTCAGCACCACAGTCCTTCTGCAGTGAGCTGTGCTCTCTGTAGAGGTACCACATTGCTTTATACATATATAAATAGCCTGTATTGTCATCATGAGGGTTTCTCATCCTCTGCAGAAGACGGCATTCAATGCTGAATATTCACTGTCAGCATCAGTTCTTTCAAACTTTCTATGAGGGGGGAATATTTTGAATTCCCCAGACTTTGCCAAGAGAAAGATAAATGACCGTGGTGTAAAATTTCCATATTTTAATGGCACCCATTTTATGTTCAGGCTCGGGACTTAGAATAATCGAGTTAGTTTCATTTCTGTTTATAGCTCATTTCTGCTCAATTTCCTCTCCTGCCTTTCCCGCAGTAACTCAGCGTGGCAGGGCTCAGGCTTCAGATTCTACAGGAAAATGGTTARATCCAAGTTAAAATTTGTTTCACTAAAAATACACTCACAGTTCATACAAACCTATTTATTGATCCTATTTTCAAAAAGCTTCACCTGTGACCTAACTGAACTAGACTACAACACTCTAAGCTTTTGATGATATGGATTTTCCCAGATATTGCTTACTGTCTGTTTCTAATTCATATGCATGTTCCTGATCTATGACGACTGGCTGGTTTATTTTTAATATCATTGCTGCACATGAGCAATAAAGGGTGACACTTATTCAGAAACCCACAAACTAGCAATAAGCTTCTTCAGTTACAAAGGAAAAGAGCAGAGCCCTGCCATCAAGGAAAAAACATCAAATCTGGGGAAGAAGTAGCAAAGGGAAGAAAAGGGTCTTCACATGGTTTGCAACCCACATCATACATTTTTTTTTTGGCCACTCAAAGGTTTGTTGCAATTGCCAGCCAAGTGCTACACAACAAATTCCAGCTCCACTGGTGCTATCAGAGCTGCTCTGGCACTCTGAAGTTAACCCAAAGTTGGCTTATGTAGCCAGACGCATTTTTTCCAATTGCAGAGGATCATTATGGAAGTATGGAGAAGGTCACCAAATGGACACATGTGGGGGTACCATAGGCCGTCTAAGGCTCCCTGGCTCCTGGGGGAGGAGAGGGCATTTCACAGGGGAGACTCACAGTGACTTTCACCAAAGGCAAACACTGATGAGACAGTACCATCCCAGGGCTAAACAGGCACTTGGAGAACTACCGTAGGCTGGCCTAAGACCCCATTTTGCTTCCTCTTCTTAAACCGAAATGAATGTAAATAAAAGCCTCCTCCCCAGCGGCACCATCTCTCCAGCCTGCTGAAGTGGGGTGGGACGAACAGCAGGAGGGTGACGGTGGGCGCAGCTGCTCTCGGACGGGCCATGGAGGGAGAAGCCGAGCCCTCAGCAGGCTCTGGGAACTGCTGGTGGCCGTGAGCTCATGGCTGGGACACACCACCAAGGTACACACTGAGCAGTTATTCTCTCTACAGTGAGGGGATGTTACACTTCAAATTTCTAGATCTGATCAAGGTTTATTCAGCAAGTTCACAACTATACATAGGTAAAGACCAACAATCCCACTTTATTTTTCATCACAATGTCGGTTGGTAAAGGCAATCTGTATAAATAATACACTTCCACCGTGGCAAGGTACTAGATCTAGTGTTACACAATGCTTTGATGACAGCATTAGAGAATATCAATAAAGTGAACACTAAGCTGATGAGGAACTGACATATCATAGTGACAGCCATTATCAAATCAGGCTGGCTTTATTAAGGCTCTATCAGCCCCCGTGCTGAGCCTGGCACTGTTTGATATCTTCACCGGTGATCTGGAAGCAAAAAATCATTGCTAATAAGATATTTGGTAACAGAAAGGTAAATAATTGTGCGGGCTGGACAGCTATGCAAGACTAAGAGTCTGCGCTCATTCTATCTAAATACCCTTTAATACAGCAGTTATATACTGCTGAACAAGGAATGGAGACCAAATCTTTGCAGAGAGGAGGAATCCTAGCCTGGGATGAGTGACTCAGTCCCAGTAAACAAATACCTTACCAGAAATTCCCAGTGCAATATTGTAGAGGAATTGATGGTGAGCAAAACTAACTGAAGTCTGCCACTGAGTATGGGCACTGAAACCACAGTACTGTGTATCATCAGCATTTTCTTTCTCAAGTTTTTTAGAAGGCTCGTGGGAAGCTGAAGAAGATGCAAAGAGACATCAAAATATTGGAGGGCCACAGAAAATGCCTTATATTGGGAGACTTAAAGAGATCAGCCTGGTTTAAAGAAAGAAGACAAAGAACTAATTTGCAAGCACGTTAATGGGAGAAAATACCCGATTTGAAGGGTTTGTTTTCATGGAGAAAAGCATAACGAGAACCATGGATGGGAGATGAAGCCAAATGAATTCACATTGGAAATAAAGCACAGATCCTTAGCAGTGAGAACAATTAACCACTGGGAAAAAAATTGGAAGGGATGGATTTTCCGTAATTTTCTCATAATGTCCCCTGTTCAAGTCAGAATGCCTTTCTGCAAGCTAAATTTTAGTAAAAAACTAGTTGTTGGACTCAGAAGCCATGGGAAGTAATTCAAAAGCTGGAGATACACAGGAGGTCAGGCTTAGCTGGTAGTCCCTTCCGGGCTTAAAAATTCCCTGCATCTATGAACTGCGTTGCTAAAAAAATTGCCTCATCTCCTAATAAGTGTAATATGCAGAGAAATGTTCTTGGAATGGATAACTGTAAGTTTTGATTGGCCGGTGATACATATCACTTAATGAAACCTAAAATGAGGTGACAGATACCATCAAAAACATCACCAAATGAAATTGTTCAGATGTTTGTTGTGAGCCTCTGTTGTTATATTTCTTTGTTTGTATATTTGCCGAAGGATTTCTTGGCCTGCAGAGGTGATTATGTGCCTTATTGCACAGATAGGAAGAAAGCACTCTTTTCATGACGATGATGCAGACCATATTGATTGTAGTAGTCAATTTATTAGAGAAGCAAGTTCCAAAATGCATACCATTTAGTTGCTTGGGGATTATAGTCAGTTGCAATTTTTCTGCTAATTTAAGTTACTGTAGAAATAAAAATATTTCCATGTTGATTTTATTTCAAGAGCAATGAGATTGCATGTCTAGTGCACAGCTTTATTTGACAGAGAAACTTGCATCTGTATTATATCACTGACAGCTAGAGCATTTGCCTGCAGAATACTACGGAAAGGTCATGATTACCAAGAGAAACATAAATGTGTATACACTTACTAGCTTATTTGACTTGGAAGCTTACAGCTAGATATAGCTGAACAGAGTATTGCAATAGGTAGGAATATTTCTCAGAGAGGGGTGTAATCGATTTGTAATTTTTAAAGAAAACCATGAATGTGTGGGCAATCTACTGTTCTTGCCTTCAGTTGGCTTGTTGGTCTGTGTTATATTATTTTAAGCAGCAGTTGCCTATTACGAGATTTGTGAAGGTCCTGCTGATTCTGAAAAAGCAGGTTTCATATGGACAGATTGAATAATAATACTGTGTTCAAGACTTTGCTTCCCACTCTGATCAGTTTAAATGCTTCAGGAAAAGAACATGTTCTTGTTTGTAGGTATTTCATGCATGTCTCTTCCCTCAGCAGATAATAATAAATATTTCCCCAAAGCTGGCTTCGTCAGAAAACGTAGCAGCGATTGCACTGAAAGACTCAAGCTCCAGAGAGGGGAAAAGTTCACCTCCCTTGGTAAAGCTCAGCATGTCTCTGAAATCATCCAGGCTCTCAGCTCTAACTGCCTTTCTCTCCCCCACATCACAAAAATAGCCTTTGAGTTCAAAATGATCACATACTCATCTTACATAAAATGCACAGGTTCCCAAAGAAGCTTGTGTCCTATTTGCTGAGGCGTTTACAGAATTATTTCAATGCCTGCACATGATGGAAAAAATCCAGGGCTTGTGCTACTGTTTTAGAACTAATACATGGGCTGGTGATGATGAAAAATGTAATGTTAGAAATAATAATAGGAATAGCACTTTTACTGATGGACCACCAAAAATAAGACTTACAAAATGAATCCTTGTTTCAAAAGGAAACTGGAATTCTAGGTATTATGTCCATATTGCCTGCCCAGCCTGGACCTAATGCTGTGTTTGAGGCCTAAATCACCTGCCATGTAGGTAGGTTGGACAGATGCCCATTCTCAGGTGTGAGTTTTATGTGATCAATGGAGAGCACTTGGATCTCTTCTGCCTTTGAATGTGTGGATGGCACAGGCACATGAATGCTTGAACCAAGTCCACTACTGTACATTTACCCCTTCAGTCCCTGCAATGGCATCCCATAGCCGACATCAGGCAGGCAGGTCTGCTGCAGAGGGCTTTCTATGCAGGTTTGACACGTGCATCGAACACTTGCTGGGCAATCCCTGCCACGGTCACCAGGGCTGCAGCAGGGGTGGAAGGTCTGTGAGGAACTTTTCCTCTCAGCTCTGCAGGGAGAGTTAGAGGAAAATCCAAATCTGTCCTTTTCTGCCCAGCTTGCCAGCTCCCGGATAGCTCCCCAGCAAGCTGAAAACAGCCAGTACTGACCCCTGAAGGTTGAAATCACACATTTTCCTCATGTTGGTACAGGGGATGAAAAGGACAAGCCGTGGTCAGAGATAAGACCTGAGTCTTTGTACATTCACTTCACACTTTCTGGGTCTCTACTTTCACATATGTACCAAGACAGCAGAGCATCTCCCTTTATACCTGCTGCAGCGGGTGCTGGACAGTCCCAGATCTGGTCCTCACCCCAGTCCCTGGCTTACAGGACTCACAGCCCAAAGGCCACCTCCCTGGGCCTGCTACCGTGAACAAGTGGAGTTTCTGTGCAGCTCACCTTGCTCCTTTGCTAGCCTGCCTGAGCTTCTGGTGTTGGATCCCCTGCAGGTCCACCTGCTACCGCTCTGCCTTCTGGAGTTAACTGGGTGCATCCCCATTACTAACAGCAAGGTGCATTCTGCTCAGCCGAGGGCAGGTGGCCACATGAGCACAAGATTTGTCATTGAATTAGACTTCCCAACCTAATGCCTTCCTTTAGGCAGGACCTGGTCTCTCTGGCCAAGGTGCTCCTGCAAAGCACCTTGTGCCCAGTGCACTGCTGGTCGTTAGGCTGCGTGGGGGTGGGGGAATCCCTTCCCTGGAGCAGTTTTCTTCTTCTCTGCCTGGTCTGAGTGGGCTGCTAAGCTTAACTCTCTGTACAACGCTCTGAAAGGATCCCCTATCAAAGGATCCCCCTGTCTTCTTTCAGACCTCACTTTTATTCACACATACCTGTTTAAGACCAACTCTAAATGAGGAGCCAGCTCAGCTTTCTGCCTCCAAGGAACTGGATTGCCCCAGGAGGTGACAGTCTCACTGTGCTCACTGTGCAGCAGGCATCTCAGCTGAGAGCCTGGCGCTGCTGCAGGGCTCCTGGCCCCAGCTTCCCTGGTGAACCGGCGAGGAGCCTGCAGGAGACACGGTGCTGGGGGCAGCACTGTTTGGTGGCACACTGTGTGGCTGGGGCTCACCGCCCAAGGCAGCCAAGAGGCAACCCAACACAGGGGAAAGGTCTACATCTCACCCACCTTCACTTGAAGACACTACTCTGGGCTGCACCCTAAGCAAAATGTCCTGACCTCAGGATTTTAGGGTTAGGACATCCTGGTTCAGCTTATCCTACTGGACAGCTATAGGCAGTGCCTGGCCCTATGTGCCAGGTAGCTGAAAGCTGGCAGCCTCCAACCCACCTGTGTCTCCTGGCACTGCTGTCCAGGCAGGCATACATGGTTAATGCTCTGCACGGACACTGCACAACAGGTTTGGGCATCCCCGATGGTTTTAGAACCTAATACTAAGTTCCAGCAGGCGTTTGCCTTTCTTGCATCTTTCCCCAGGGACCTCAGATGTCTCCAGAATTAGACAGTTACTGAGCTGGGGTGTTTGGCAACCACATTTTGTGCTGTGCCTCCTACAGATCCATGCAGACAGGACCCGTGTATCCAAGTCCTTTGGAGAATCCAGCCTCAGAATGAAGTCTCCTTGCTGGCTTTTCTGGAGACCAGGTGATTTTCCAGCCCCGACCCAAGCCTAATACCTTTGAGGGGCAGTAGATTAGTCACAGACAGGGACTAAACACAACTCCCATCTGTTTTAAAGATCATATTTTTTTCTATTTTTCCAAGAGAAGGAAGTTCCCAAGAACCTAATAGCCAATGTGATTTGCATTAAATGCAACACATCAAGTCCCCCTTAATTTAACTATGAGAGACAGTATCCTGCTATCAGTGCCCTGCTGCGGTTCAGGGATTTACCCCAGTAAATCCTAGCAGGAGGCTGTTTAATCAGCAGAGCCCAAACTCAGAGTTTGCAAACAGACCTTAAAATAAAAAATGTAGAAGTGGGTTAGACTGAGCAGGCGGCTTGGCATTCCTTAACACAGAGGCAATTTGTTTTCATAACTTCTGTAACTACAGCCTCTTACCCCTCGGCACATAAGCACCAATCAACCTGCAGGGAATCATTAGCTTAAAACAATTACCAGCAGATTTCTTTCAGGTCTCAGGAGTGTTGGGGACTGCAAAGCTTGTCGTTTGGCATTCACTGCATCCTTAACCTTTCCAAAGGCAGCTAGAGAGAGCAGAAACCAACAGAGAGCCTTTCAAAAATCTTTTAATAGCTGCTTTCTCCGTTTGTGTTTATAGCGACCATAGCTGTTGCAAAAAGCTTTCTAAAGCACTCCAGGCCTCCCTGGAGCAAAGACTGGCTGGTGCTGGGCATTGTAATAGCAGCACATTGTTCACAGGTGCAAAGGCACTCTAAACCCTTCCCTTTTCCTCTCTCTGGAGACCAGAGCTGGCCATAACTTTCCGCACCACGCCATCCAAGTCTGGTGTCATTACTGCAGATGTGGTTTCGGCACAGCGCGTGGGGCTGGGAATTGCACTGGCAGCTCACTAATGCTGTGTCTCTGCACTGGGGACCCTCTCGTTAGAATCACCAGGTTGGCTGAAGGGTAGCATTTTAATGACATTTGCAGATGTCATTCAAACCATGGTGGCTTTACCCATTTAAACATAGCACTTAGGCTACGTGGCTTGGTGCAACTGATGCTTTGTGCCTTTATAAGCGTGGTCCTTGAGAACATTTTTCACTTATGAGCAGAAAAGTCCAGATCCTCCATAGCAGCTGAGACTACTTAGTAAAACTGAGGAGCAGGGACAGCAGGGACTAATTAGTGGCTTCTAATCTGTTGTACTCTGGCTTCAAACTGAGTTGGAGAAGCTTAATACCATTTAATGCTTTTAGCTYCTAAAAGATTCACTGGAAGACATACACTTATTCCTGCTACAGGCTTAGGTGGAGAATAAAGCTGAAAATCTGTTCCCTAAAAGTAATGGATATGTGATATTTCTGCACTGTTATTCCCATGTAATCCAAGAACCAGTATCTCTGTGCAACATCTATGCTATCTATGCCAAAGAGCAAAAACTCCTGATCTCCTCATTCCTCAGTCAGTGGATCTGCAGCTACAGCTGTCTTGGTTACGTGTTTTTTACATAAAGCTGACAAAATCACCAGTAACCTTCATTCACAAAAGCAGTATCTTCAGACTGTAGCCCTTACCATTTGAAGCATCCTTACAGAAAACATGTGGCTCTACAATGAGCCTTCTGTTAAGGCCAAGAGATCCAGATCTCATTCATAATAATCAGTATCTCCAGCCTTACAGTGACACCTGTGAACAAAGCAACGAGAGGTCCATGATATTTCTGCTCCCCCACTCAAGCGACAAGAACCAACCCACCCATGCATTCAGTGGTGCAAGGCAAGGTAAGGAAATGCTCTTTTTATTCATCTCCGTGAACTTGCATCCCGGCAGCTTCCTTGCCAACATTTCCAAAAAGTGCTTCACAAGATAACCAGTCCACTGCCTGTCCTCCTCACATGGCTGCAGAGGAAGGGGCATAAAACCTGATGTACTAGACCTGTTCACTGCCGACCTGACTGCCTACCCATAGAGCAATAACTGAGGGTGAGAGTCCCAACGCTCGTCTGCTTCTCTTTGAGCAACTTTTAAAATTATATCGTGGTCCCAACAATCCAGACATAAGGAAAATGCATTGTTGGTTGTGGGTTAAGTGGAACACACCACGATGGAGTTTAGACAGGTGCTTCTGGTTTCACCCAGAAGCACCCAGTCAGTTGCTGTCTTTGTGGAAATGATGCAGAGCTGACTTCTACATCACAACCTGTCTTGCTGACATGACTGCTAGACATCAAGCTTTCAGGGGGAGTCCAACAGAAGACCTTTAATATCTCCCTTGGAAACCATCCTTCTGTCTTGGTCAGTACAGATCATCAGTGACCAGGTTTTGAATTTTTTGTAATTTTTTGCATCCATACACTCCTTCACATTTTCCTGCTATTTTTTCTGTATTTTATTTCTAAAACATGACCTTTATCAGGGAATTCTGATGCTGCTTTACTCCTGTTAAGATTTGTTATCAGAGAAACAGAGCCCCTGACCCAAACCTTCTGGGGGCTGTCACGGAGGCATAATCAGCCCCACGGGCCAGGGGGTGACACCCACCAAGGTGAGTCAATGGAAAAGCTCTCCAGAGCACCTTCCTGGCTGAGGGGGAGGTATGGAACTTATTAGGGGATGATTAGAAGGACCACAGATGGGAAAAGGGGTGGATCAAGATTGTTTTGGATGAACAAGCATGAGAAAAGAGAGGGATAAGGAAATAAAAGGGGCTGGTTGTATGTAAACATGTGGCTGGTCAGCCAGTCTGTCCTCTTCTCATTAACCTCCATCTCTATTTTCCTGCGTGAGGGGACTCTTTTCTGCATGCATGAGTGTGTATGGAGGTGTAAGTGCCAGCAACTGGATTTGGACCACAAGTTTTAAGGGCCCGTGTGTCTGGGGTGCCAGCAACACGAGCGAGTAAGGGTTCGTACATCAGTGTGTCATTGCTAGCAAATACCAAGCCAGACTAGCTGATTGGTAGAAGTGGCCTGGGAGCCGAGTATCAAAGTGGCCATAAGCCTGGGCTGGGTATGTGCATGTCTGTGAGTGAGACCACTGGAGGAATTGGTTATTGGAGGCACCGGGAGATCCAGGTCAACTCCTGGAGAGACCATGGGGTCTCAGGGTCAACTGGGAGAGCCGTTTGTGTGTGTGTGCAAGTGCACATGTCTGTGTGCCTGTCTCTGTGCAYGAGGCAACTGGAGACAAGAGGATGCAAGGGCTAATTGCTGGGTAGGCTTCGTGTCTGACCTTACTGGGGATCCGTAGTGTGCCATAGAGGACTGGGGGGCATGTGTGTGYGTCTATGAATGATGGAGTCTGTAGCAACTGAAGATTGGCCTTTGCTCCAAACCCCAGCCTACACTTTGTCTAGTCCCTTGCTGTGTATAAAGCAACCTCTGTGTAAGCAAACTGAAAAGCACCAGAGACTGCTCCTAGGCACTGAACCCAATCCCAGTAACTGTAAGGTTGTCGTGCCTTGGGTCTGCACCAACAACAGTTTGAAGGCATGATTTGAGAAGTAGCTCAAGTTAGGGTTTGCATGCAGCCATCCTTTTTTGGAAGCTAAGCGAACTTAAGGCCCCTCCTGTGCCAGTTAGCTTCAGCGCCAGAGATTCAGCCTGCATACATTTAATTTACTGACTGAGCTGTAGCACAGAACCCTTCCTTGGGTCCTGCACCCTCCGCTTGGTCACTGAGCATAGTCCCCCTGCACCAAAATATTCCAGATATCGGCCTTCCTGGACTATGGTCACTGGCCCTCCTTCCTACCCAGCTCTCTGATGGATCAAACATTAGGTCATACCACCCACCCCCACACTCAGCATTGGCCCATACCTTTGCTCACATTGCCCTTTCTGAATCCCTCCATTGATTCCCCTGGTCTAGAAGTTAAAAATGTTGTCTGTACTATCAACCAGTTTTTCTTACTCATGATTCATAAACATCCACGTACCATGCTCACCTTGAAAGCCCTGTTTGCAAATCCTCTGTCCCGAAGTCTACCCAGCAAMCACTTGCAGCAGGTAGCCCACTAATGGGCTGAGACTACCACTGATCAGGTTGACCAGGATTGTTTTATTGTTCCTTTGTGCCAAAAGGCTTGAACTCTGCCCCTAAGATAAGGGCAAGAAGAGTTTGCAAGACAGTGAGATATGTTTCTTGTGAAAAGGCAAGATTTTTTTACTTGCGTTTCTCAGCCCTGATGGACTTCAGAGAAATGAACAGAAATGCCTAACAGTGGAATGGAAACCCCACACAGTGTTTCTCCTCATAACCTCATCAGGTCTCAGTGCTGTTAATCCCTATGTGCCTGTCTTTCCTGCAAGATGTCAGTGATTCCCCTCAGTGCCTTCTCTGCACCAACCTGTACGGCTGAGCCACGGCAGCAGCGTGGTGTGGAGTGCAAACGATAAGTGATGGGGTACAAGAGCTCCTGTTACCTGATCCTGCCTTCAGAGAGCAGGTTGCTGCAGTCATATTACAGGTCCTACTGCAATGTGGGAGGGAATTTGGCTCTGCTGGACATGACATTTTAACGACGTGAATCTCCCTCCTGCCTCCACCCTCCTAGATCAGTCACAATTTGTTTCTCAGAATCTGTCAATGGCAATCTCTTTCCTCTTGCTACAAATTTGAGACCTTCCTAAGCAGATGGATAAAGTATTTGCTGATAGGAGCCAGCATGGAAGAACAACCAGCTGGCCATCATGACCCATATTTTATATTGTTAAGGGACTGGATTAGTAAATACGACAGGATTAATAAATTCAATAAGCAGTGAAGAGCACAGGGAAATTTCATTGCTGGTGCAAAAGGGAGCACGTTCCCCATCACCAGTGATGGTGTGTTTGCTTAGTGCCAGCATGAAAGCCATCCCAGAGAGTCAATAAAGACTAAATCTTGCCAAATAAACATGATCACTCCTTTCTTATTGATTTATAAAACCGGCAGATGAAGGGAATGAAGCAGCAGCCTACAGCCAGTCCTGAGAAAAGCCTCAGCTACAAAACACGACTTGAAAAATGAATGCAAGTTGGCTGGGAAATGAGCACTGTCACAGAGATTGAACACAGGCTGTGAGTCCATAAACAAAGAGAAACAAAAGATAAACATGAGCGTAAAGAGCCTATGGGAGAATATCTGGAGCATGGATTGGGTGTGGGGAGGGGAGGAAAAGAGGAATAGAAATCTGCTCTAAGTCTGGTTTTATTTAATGTCTATTAATGATCTGGAAGGAAGCAGTAAACACCACATTCATTCAATTTATATTTGATGTAACGACTCCTATGAATTAGAGAGGTGTTGTGTAAACCAATGGGGACAGACACAAAACATAAAGAAACCTAGACAGGCTGGAAATAACAAAATGACAGCCAAATGGATGGGCACAAGGCAATAGTCTGCAGGAGGAAGCTCAACCACAAATGCAGACATGAAGTGGAGAATTGTGCTTAAAGAAGGGACACAGAAGGTCCTAATAACAGCAGAGACCAACAAACTGGCTGTGAGCTTGTGGAGCAGACTCATCCCAAAGGAAGTGAGAGGGTAAGTATTTGGACCTATTGATTTATGAGGAATTAAGTCAATGAGATGAGTTTGGCTGCATGACAGCGGAGCAAAGAGAGCAGAGTGTGCTCAGGCGTTAATGTTGAGACAATCTGCTGGAGGTGAGGAACCACCCTGGGGACCTCTATCTATTTGGACAGTGTAAACATCACAAAGGAGGAGGAGGACTGATTTATGGAGTGGGGAGGAACAAGGGTCAGAAACAAACTAAAAGAAATACAGACTGGCTCAGTGACAGGGTGAGCCGTATTGCCCTGCGAAACAGCTACCTGCAGAGGGGTCTGACATTTCTTCCTCTGAATCCCGTAAAACTAGATTGCATAAAAACACATGAGAGAACGGGCTCTAGGAGACAGGTTTTTGTCTCTGAGAGGATGGACTGAATGGATATACAGGGCAATGGCAGCCAGGGTCACTGCAGTCCAGATAAAAGGGTTTGTCTGCTAACACGTCGCATCTGTTGTAAAATCCTAAGAAGAGATGAGCCTCGCTCTCCTAAACTGCCCTCACAGCACAGTTGTCTGGGAAGGAAAAAAAATCATGAAACCAGGGAACAGATAATGAAAACACAAAGATAAGAGAAAGGCCAAGGAACTAAAGTGAGTGACCTGCCAGCAGGTACCACCTAGGAAAAAGACAGGTTCACATCAGGGACACTTCACAGCTCAGGGGCTGCAGCATTCACTGGGAACAAGGGGCACCTGAGCTCTCTGCCCCTTCTGCCAGGCTGAATTTGAGCCCACATCTCCCAGCTCCACAGAGAGTGTCCTAACCACACAGCCTAGCAGAGGGAGCAGTGGTTACCAACCTTCATGTTCATGCTTTTACTCCCCTCAGGAGTTTACTGGGTTACCGAATGAGGAATGAAAATGATGTTCTCATCACGAGGGACGTCACAGGTCTGGCTTACAATCCTGAGAGAAAACGCTTCAGCGGTCGGGAGTGACTCCTCTAGCAGCGGAGTTCCTGAGCAAGGCATCCACTCAGTCTCTTCTCCTGGAGAAGGGAGGAGGCGCAGGGAATCTGAGAAGCATTCAGCAGAAGAAAAGGGCAGGGTGGCAGAGTGGATTGTGAACTTCAAAGCTGACTGCTCAGCACAATACAGATTTGGATGGCTCTGGAGGCAGGACTAGAAGCTGATCATTAAGAGGAACCTGGCTGACAAACGTGCAGATAGCTCAGAAATTCAGGCAATCTGAGGGTGAAGAGGAAAGGGCAAGGGAGTTCTGAGGTCTAGTTTTGGTTATGGGGTAGGTTAATCTAGCACTAATACCTTACAGGATCATTGTTTTAAGGCGTTAAACTCTTTTGTGCACCATGAGAATGTCCAGAATGTACTGGAAAATTACCCTTCTTTTAGATAACTCTGTTCCCCAGACAAGCAGCTATAATGTATTATAAAATGAGATCTCATGCTCTGGGCTGAAGGCAAGGAGAAAAGAAATCTATTGAAAATCATGTTTTCAAGCATAAGACACTGGGAACTGGCTTCCCAGCTGTCTGGAGAAGATAAGGACAAAAGTGAAAGTGAGGAGCATTTTAATATATTGCTGGTGAGGGAAGCATTAGACTTGGCAACAAGCTGTATTTCTTTACTTAGTCAATGTTTTTGAAAAACTACACAAGAATGGAAATAAATTTCAAAAAAACCATTTACGCCTTACTGCAGACAGCTGGGAAGGCACCCGAACTCCAGATCCTCATGAGCAAGGGAGAACTCTCACCATACAGAATCATAAAAGGTACTCAAACATTAAGTATTTCTACTTTGATTCCCCTTATTATACAGACAGCCCATGAGTGAAACAGCCATCTCCAATTTTAGTGCAAAGAATAGTTGCACAATACCTTCAATATGCAGGAGGTAAATGCCAGGCTCATGCTTTCTACATACGGCTCCTAGAGGCACTGAAGCACACAATTGCTGAGGCTGGCAGGCACCCCTGGAGATCGTCTAGTCAATCCCCTAGCCAAAATAGGGTCACGTTAGCCATGATTTGGTCTAGTTTTGAACATCTCCAGGGACTGAGACTCCATAACCTCTCTGGGCAGCCTGTGACAGGGTTTGACCACCCTTGCATTGAAGAAGTCTTTTTCTTACATTTTAGAGGAATTCCCTGCGTTTCAGTTTGTGCCCATTGCCTCTAGTCCTGTCAGTGGGCACCACGGAGGAGAGTCTGGCCCTGTCTTCTTTACACCCCTCTCCCTCGGGTGTTTATACACATTGATGAGACTACTTCTCCAGGCTGAACAGCCCCAGCTCTCACAGCCTGTTCTCGTATGTCAGATACTTGAGTCCCTTAGATAGCTTAATGGCCCTTCACTGGACCGGCTCCTTTATATTCCTCTCTCTCTTGTACTGGGGAGTCCAACACTGGACCCAGCACTCCAGACATGTCTCACTGGTGGCGAGCAGAGGGGAAGAATCACCTCCCTCAACCTGCTGGCAATGCTCTACCTAATGCATCCCTGGAGGCTGTTGGTCTTCTCTGCTGCAAGGGCACATTGGTGGCTCATGGCCAGCCTACTGTCCACTAGGACCACCAGGTCCTCTTCTGCCAAGCTGCTCTCCAGGCAGTCAACCCCCAGCCTGTGCTGTTGCAGACCATTGGTCTGGGCCAATTTTTAAATTTCTTTGGAAATAAAGGGATAATCTCGGTTCTGCACCCTTTATGTGTGCACTATGAGGCAGTCCCACAGATAAACCTTTCTCCCTCTCCCCTGAGGACTGGGCAAGCAGTGCAGCAAAGAGGAGATTTCAGCTAGCTACTGGGAAAGACTTTTTAATGGCAGGGAAAGTGAAGCGATAGAAAATCATACAATCGTGAAAATTCTGTCACTGGAGCTCAGACAAGTATCTAACAGGAATATATTAGGCGTAGCTGATCCTGCTTTCAGGCAGGGGAGTGGATTAAATGAATCTTCCAAGCCTTTGCTATGGTTCTCTGCTAATTCACTACACAAAAATAGCAGCATCAATATTTGAAAAATCTTACCCTGTTATTCTAGGTATGGCACCTATCATCTGACACAGTGGTGAAACACAGCTACTTATTCCCAAAAAAGACATTTTACGGTCTTCTCCTCTGCAGGATCCCGGTCGTCTACAAACACTGACAATTTATCTTCCCAAGGCTCCTGAAGATGAGAAGGAAGAATTACCTTCCACATTTACTCATGGTCATTGAGTCAAAATTGCCAAAAGAAACCATAGACTTTGGTTTCTCATTTGAGATGCTTAAGAACAGTTTTTTTCAGCATCTGAAACATATCTTCAAAGCACAGTTCCCATAATAGTGAGTATTCAGCATATCCCGTATCAGATTCTAGTTGTCAGGGTTTCCAGAAAATSAGTTACCATCTGTGAAAAGTTTTGAGTTAAGTGACTAGCCCAGCGTTACATACGAGTGATGTTCAGGAGAATAACAACAAAATCTGTAATAGCAACAAAACCCAATACCAGGACAACGCTCAGTTTCCCAAACCACAGTACAATCCTTTCCTATCTTGAAATCCTCTGCCATCACCTTCCAAATTCCACAGTTTCTGCAATGAGGTAACCATGATTCATCCCACAGCAGGTCCATCCTCTGCAGTGAGGGAAAAAAAAAAAAAAAAAGGGCAAAAAAACCACCAGTCTGTGGTCGTGCAATTAGAAATTGGAAGATAATGCACACAACGGACCTGAATTATGGCAACTTTAGTTCTGGCATTCCTTAGCATGGCTTGGCAATTATTATGGTCTTTTCTTATGGGATTATTTTTTTTACTGTTTCAAGTCATTTCTTAGGTTTTTACAAAAGCAAACTGGAAAGACAAATTACTCATATGGAAGCAGCTGATCCACAGCTGGGTAAACAGCAGAACTGGAACTTTTGTCTCCTCAGCACGGTTCAGCGGGTGAGTGGAGAGACACTGTCAGAGCTGCTAATGCTGACACACTGTTATCGTCAGATGGTTTTTGCATTTGCATATCTTCAGACGTGACTTGTGCATTCCACAGGAAAACAGTGGTACATCTTCTTTTCTTGAAAAAGATACTCTTCAAACAAATTTACATCTCCTTCTGTCACTCCAGCTTCTTTCCCTCAGGTTTGGTTAATTTTATAGGTATATCAGCATACTGGCTATCCTCCAGACATAAAAAAATAAAGCCATATTGTTAAAAGAGAGTCAGTTGGGTACATTTGTCTCCATAGATTTTAGGGACAAATAATCCACTCTGGATCTCTAACTGGAAAGGAAAGCTAAGTACCTTCTTCCTGAAACTGTGCTGATTTCTGAATCTAAAATAAGACTGAAAGCGTAGATCTCTGTTCTGATCTTCCACAGGTTTTATATACTTCCAATTACACTGACTCCGCTAGAATTATTTTCAGATAAGTAACACCAGCAAGTAACAGTAGTGTTATACAAATACTTTTTATCATTTAAATATGGCTGTTTTCCCATGTTAAAAATTCACAAATGATCTAATACATATGTCTATACATAAAGGCCCAATTCGTTTCTTCTTCTTGGCAAAGTAAATCTCTTACCTCAATCAAAGTCAACATAAAGGCACTAATAAAACAATTAGGTCTGAAGTTGTTTAATAACTTTAGACCTGTATACAAATGGGTCTTGGTCTTCCAGCTCTAAATATCTAGAATAACTGAAGAAGTCTAATGCATTTCCCTGCAGAAGGAAAGAAGCCAAGGCTGGAAGTACTGCGTTTGGGATGTAGAAGCAAGAATCACAGAACCAATCATCCAAAATAAATTATATTATTATTAACATCACTCAGAAGCTGTGTGAAAGAAGACAAGCTGAAAGGATGTGTTTAAACATGCCATATGTGTTTGGGATATCTCAGATGCGTTCCACTGTCCTCAGATACGAACTGATTGTTTTTCTGTTTAGGGCTAGCTAACCTACAAAGCAAGTCAGTACACTGGGAAGTCAGAAGAAAGTATCAGAGGAAAAAAGGACATGCTTTTGCCTGATCATTGCTACTTACAACTCCAGTCACTTATGGCATAAATCCATGTAACATTAGATTTTTACAATTTCTTTGTTTCTAACAACTAGGCAAAATCCCTAAATGAGATAACTCTTAAGGAAGGCTTTGAGTCAAGTTCAGGGCTGACGTTGCCCATGAAACAGCAACAATAAGCAAAGGAACCAAAATCTGATGCCACCGATCAAGCTCAGTGGTACAGCAGGAACACCAGTCCTTGAATGGTAGCAAATAAAGCACATCTGATTGGTATTTGAATCACATCCCTACTTCTTCTTACACCCTCAGCTGATATTCATACTACATACCTGTGCACACATTTACTACCACGCATGTTCTGGTACTGTTTCTCCACTTATGGTGCTTGATCTCTAATTTATATCCACTGTTTGGCTGCTCACCAAAAGAACATCATGTGCCTAAGAGTCAAGAGAGTTAACATCTACCTGATACATTGAAATGCTCTGCTCACCACTATCAATTGTCAGGAAGATCTGCACTAAGAAATACTTGAGATTCTTTAATTTAATCTGATGGAATGGTAGAATGGCTGAGGCTGGCAGGCACCTCTGGGGAGCCTCTAGTCAATACCCTGCTCAAAGCAGGGTCAGTTACAGGTGGTTGCCCATGATTGTGTCCAGTTTGGTTTTGAGTATCTCCAAGGATGGAGACTCTACAACCTCTCTGGGCAGCCTTTTGCCAGTGATCAATCACCCTTGCATTGAATAAGTGTTTTTCTTATGTTTTAGTGGAATCTCCTGTGTTTTAGTTTGTGCCTATTGCCTCCAGTCCTGTCGCAGAGCACCACTGAGGAGTCTGGCTCCATCTTCTTTGCACCCCTTTACCCAATCAGGTATTTTACACACATTACTGAGATCCCCTGGAGCCTTCTCTTCTCCAGGCTGAGCAGCCACAGCTCTTGCCACCTCTCCTCATATGTCAGATGCTTCAGCCCCTTAAACATCTCAATGGCCCTTCACTCGACTCGCTTTAGTTATGTCCGTATCTCTTGTGCTGGGGAGCCCAGACCTAGAAGACTGCACCCCTTTGGAAGAGAGAGGATTCTTATTCTGCACCCATGTGTACAGAAAATCAGCACGTTCCACTCTGGGACGTAGTTTGCCTCTTCCATGTGTTTATTCTTTAATTCTTTCACAGGTAGGGAGTTGGAAGTCTTACTGAAAATCACCTGATGAGATATATTCCCTTGGAAAAGAGAAGGCCAAAGCAACGTACCTGCATCGAAGGTAGGCATACCAGCTTCTTGTAGCTGCTCTGAGGTTAGCTTTAACAAGTGGCCGCAGCAGTGTGGTCATAGTGATATGGATCTCAGTAGAGAACAGCAATTCAAGTACAGCTCTGGGAATGTATATAAGTTGCCAACCTATGCTGAAGTCCAGCCTGGCCTGGCTCATGCTATCATTAACCGTAAGAGCCAGAGGACAGCTAGTGTGAGAATGCCTCTCTGCACAGTACTTGCATGCTAATTTGGCTATGTAAGCAACCCCCTCGTGTCTTATTTCTCCTTGGGATGACCTATACTCTTGGGCCAGCCTCCAGAAATGTCCCCTGTCCTGCACAGAGAAACCTCGCTCCTGTTGTCCCTCCATCTTTGCCAGGTTGTATCTCTGATACAAATTTACCCAGGTTAACACAGGAATTTAGTTAGGGGAATTGGATCTGTAGATAAGAGAAGTTGTTTTCCTGGCTTAGTTTTTTGGCTACATTGCAAAAAGAATACCTATCTAGAGAGGGTTTCCTGTTACTAAAGGCATCATTGAGGAATGTTTAATTCTTAGCAGAACTGCAGTTCTTGTTCTACACAATCCAGATGATATAAATAAATAAACCATGAAATGTTCAGAGAAGACAAATCACCAGTCCATCAAAATGCCTGATAAATTAGTTCAACAGACTGGACTACAGACATGTTCAATGAATCATCATCACCGAGAGTAAATAAATTCAGATTAAGCAAAACTTGATTGAATCATGCTGAAGTTTGGCACTTAACAAAATAGATCAGTCTGAAGTCTCACATTAGGAACACATAATCTCTTAAGATTTATGAGTGGTTTTACTCACCACATATGTTTCTAGGTTACTGTTTGCTGTGTTGAGAACTGGATGCTCTGAGTGTACAAAGGTTTGCCCACTATTACACACTTTAATCTCTGAGAAACAATTCTCCTTGCTCCCCAATTTGGGGTACAGAACAAACTTTTACAGTAGTATATTTCCTGATTGCTTCCTCTCCCCCAGTAAGATTCCCAGTTTCTCCCAGGTTGTTTTCAATTCCATCTGATCATTCAATGCTGTTTGCTAAGACATCTGTAGCTTGTTGTGATATAGCCAAAACGCAAATGGACCGAAAGCTGAACTCAGTCACTTTGGTTCAGCCATTGGAAAGAATCCTCAACTTTTTAAATTCAGTGACACTATCCTCACACACTGGTCATTGTACTAATCTAGTGGTAGCTGCATTATAGGAACAACACATGTCCATGGAAATCTTTTAAACCACAAATCAAGACAAGAAATAACCTTCCCACTTTTTAGCAATAATTACATTTGTTTAATGTTTCTATTATGGCAATATCCAGAGGTCACAATCAGGGTGGAGATCCAGATGTGCTGACTGCTATGGAGATGGGAAGGTAAAGTCCTTTACAAAGCAAATTTAAAAATTATAGCAACTTGAAAATCTGACATCAAGTTCTCCTCTGGTGTAATAGCATAAAAACCTGAAATATCTTTGCATTTAAGGATTTCTTTGTGCTGTAAATATTGAATGGTTATAGAGTTGGTATTATTAACCTTATTATACTAACAGGTATAATACGCAGTACAAGTTCCAGACTAACACTGGCGGGGACTCTCCTTTAAGCCTTGGATGGCAATCATACTTCACAGAATGCTTGAAACAACAAACCAGGATTTACCAGCCAGCATCATGGATTGTGGGTCAACATTGTCAGAAGTTGATATTTATAACCTGAGTGCTATCACACAGGCCACAAAGCCTCATGTCTTTATCCAAGCAACTGGGTGTATTTTCATCTGGACATACTGATCTTCCCCCATGCCCCCCATCCCATGTTTTACCAAAGGAAGCAATACAATCGTTGGAGGGCCTGAACAGCTATGTACCAAACGGTTCCAATTAGAGTTATGGCTGAATTTTAAGTACGTTCAGTGCAAGTCAAAGCATGCTCAACATAAATAGCCTCTACAGCTATAGAAACAAACAAACAAAAAAACTCATAAAAGATTAATTTTGTACCAAAGTCCTGTCCTAAAGGCTAAGAAGTGTTGGTGGTTACCATATAAGCAGTGCCTACATACATATACATAGATGTACACACACAAATAATATTTATCATGTTGTGACACGGCTCTGAAATAAGCCTGTTAATGGTTTCTTGTGAAATACAAAAGTAATATTCACTGAAGCAAACATGCCCTTGGTGAACCTGATGCTCCAGCCCATCTGTGGGGCAGACAGGACTGCTTTACAAGGCAGCTGCTTCTGCTGGCTGCAGGATATCGCTCAGTCAGACGTTCTCTGTCTATTGAGACCTTGCTCAGTCAGACGTTCTCTGTCGATTGACATGGTCCCTGTGATGTTAAGTTAATCCTTTAAATTAACCCCAACAATACTGAGAACGGAGAGCAGAGTTGCACTGCTGTTTTCCCCACCGCTACACCTGGCTGAAGTACATCTTAGCACACATTTTGTCCTAGGAACTGCAGAGAAACAATCTGCAAAGCACGCATCTATGTCAAGCTCTCTCCGGAAAATATGGCACAAGGTGGACATCCAAAAGAAAGCACGGCTAGTGTGTGCACTTGGCAGGGGGCACTGGGAAATGAGAACAGGAGAACAAGGGGCAGATCAGAAGGGAAGAACCCGTGTACCAGTGGCACAAGCACCGCTGCATCTCAAACAGCTCTTATTTCCAGACACAGCAGCAATACATCTGCTCTAATTGTGGCAGATTGTGTGAGTCACAAATAGGATTTCACAGCCAGCGGCAAACTTGTGAGCCATAAAACCCCCTCCCTTCAATTACAAAGTGATCACCTCACAGGGATGTTGTAAGGTTTGATCAACTGATATTTATAGAGCACTTTGAGATCCTGAGATGAAAGTCACTATAAAAGGCTACAGATTTTTCATAATGTTCATAGACCACCTGCTCAGACCAGAAGCATTCATTTCTAACGTCGCTTGAGCCAGCTACCAATCTGATATCTCCACAGGAATTTCCTAAAACAGATGTGGCTGTCACATTTAATCTCTCTTTTACTAGGAACTCTGAGAAAAAGGAACTCCTGGAAAAGGAAATAAAACAAATTGCATTAAAACTGATGGTGAGAAGAAGCCCCATAATTCTGTTCCCACAGCTCATGGATTCTCCATCTGTACCTTTCAGAAAGCTGCCATAGTGACTAACCCTGCGAGCTTCACAAATGAGACCTGACCTAGATTCAGTGAAGTCTTTGTTCAGCAGCTGGTTAGTGTAATATTCCAACTGTAGCGAAGTTCGGAACTGCTCCACAAAACAGCAGTTTGAAAAGAAAAACAAATAGAACAGGATTCAGGTTTTCCTGTGCTCACAACATGCTGGCCCTCACTTGACTTTATACCGAATGAATCAGTCAGCAAGCCGAATGGTGAAGTTTAAAGTATTGCTGTATTCTCATAATTCCATAGTATACGCTCTTGAAAAAAATTACTTCATTATTTCCTCTTGCTCTTTATTATAGGAATAACAAACTCCAGGAGAGCAAAGAAAAGCATGGTTCTGAAAACCAGAGGTGGTTATAATTAAGCGTATCATTAAGTGCTTTGTTGAATTGAGGTTAAAAAATTTGAAGTTTAAAATCATGTTAGCTAAGGATAAAACAGTTCAGAGGCTTTTTTTATGAACTGATCTGAACCATATGAAACTCTTCAGAGCATGGATCTGGACTGGCATCCCTTCAGAATAAGGTTTCCCATGATGTTTTGGACTTTCTGCATTGTGTATAGAAACTGAGCACAGATGTCCCAACATGTTTCAGAAACTTTAAAACCTTTTGTTCCACAATAGCAGTGGGAAACATTAATTAGAATCTTATTTACTGATCCTTTTTTTTTTAATTGGCTTGTTCTTGTTTTAAATATAATCCAAAAATATCAAAATGGATCATATCCAAAGGAAATAGTTTCTTGATCCTTCATCCACTAGCGAGATGCCAGAATATAAGGCATATAGGAATGTGCATACTCTCAATCAGACCCTCAGATAGGCAAGTCTGACCTTTAGGGTAAATTACAGCCCAAACTTTGAGATACATTTCAGGAAAGGTACTACCATTGCAAAGTTACAGTGAATGACTCAGAGATGGACTTTTGCTGCAAACTGTTCATTAGTATTTTCAAAGGGGTYGGGGGTGCTCTCCCATTCAAAAAATGCATTATGCAGGCTATGAAAAACTTTTTAAATCCCTTTTGCTRTGTGAGCAGTTATTAAAGAATAAATGGTTAAAGTTGATATTGTCTGTTTTCCACTAAGCAGAATTTTTTTAAAAATACCTGTAGCAATCACAGTAAGGCTCTGTGTGGCACAAAATCATTCTCTTTGTGCTTTGGTTTGTTACAAGAAAAAAGGAGATGTTGCTGGAGGCGATGCCATTACAGAAACATATTTTGTTGGCTGCGTGTAATGGTCATGAATCTCCCAGATAGTGCCCTTCCAGGCTATTTGCTACAAACATCTCAAGGAGAGCCAGTTTTATCTTAAATTCCCAGCTAGCAAATTCTGCACGTGGTGGTTTATGAGGCATTGGTGAATGGCCCACGCAAACTGGAAGAGAGTGCTCACAGCACCTGTTTTGGGAAGCTTCAGGAAACTGGCTAGGTGTGACATGCCTTTCACTCGCTACCTTTTGGTGGTGCTGGGCAGTGAGGATGTACCTGTGCTGCCAGTTTGGGACCATTCCTTTTCAGGCTCATGCTGGTATTTATTTAGTCATCCAGGACCGATAAGCTTCTTCACATTCAGGCTGACTTCAGAGGCAACCTTTGCTCTTCTCTTGGTGGAGCAACTGGTGCAAATAAAGTGGAGACTGAAGAAATGTGAACACTGGAGGCCCCAATGCAACAGCTAAATCCTTCACAAGCAATATGAAGATCAAACAAAGGATTTGATGTTGGGTGGCTTCATAAAAACCAGACAATGCTGGTATTTCATATTTAAGAAGCTGAGACCTATATTTAGGAGTCAGGAATCAGTAGCTTCTGAATCTGTGCCAAGCTGCACAAATATTGGGAGGCAGAAAGGGCTGGAGCCAGGCTGGAGCCCCTGATAGTCCTCTATGATCAGAGCTGGGTCTTAATACTTACATTAGCTCCCTGAAATTTTTCCACTCATATGTCTACGACCTCAGCCAAAGATCCAGTAGAGCTTTGTCTCAAGCTAGAATATGGCTGCAGACACCAGATATTGCAGCATCAAGCTGTTTGGGCAGCCAGTGAGAGGTGGCAGTGGTAACTCAGGCATGGAAAGCAGATAGTGCATCTTCTGCTCTCTCCCTGCAGAAACACCTTTGGGAGGTGCAGGGAATGTTGCTGGTATGCCTGCCTTCCACTTCCTCTGCTTATTTGTTTTATCTCATTCATTGATCTACCTGGGCTTTAAAGTTTTCAGCTGTAAAATAAATACATTTGGACAAATGAAGTGTAACATTCTCTTATGCTCCCCTATTTTTTTTTAAGGTTAAGCAAAGATGTTTTTGGTTCCAAGCTCTACCTGGCCCACTGCAGACTAGCCTCACACTGTGTGGATGCTGGCCATGAAATGATCAGTCAGCCCTTGCCAATATCTCTAGTCACGAGGCTGGGCAACAAAAGACAAGGGCAGGCTGCCTGGCTGGACCTTTCTGCAGAGCACTCTCAGGTAACACCTGAGGCAGGTCTGGCAGGGCAGAGAGCGTGCTGGTGAGGTCCGTGAGGGTGTGAAGGGCAGTGGGGCAGGTCTCGTGGCAGGGTATAGGCTGTATGGTGTGACTATATGGATGAGAAGAATTGGACCCCCATCAGAAACTCATCCAAAGAGTTGGGAGGGGGAGTCACTGGATTAAGAAATTGTGTTGGAAAGCAGAAGCAGTCTCTTCCGGCTGTTACCAGCACAATTTCAATGTTGTTACTGTTTAGTTGAAACACAGGGTTAGCTAAGGGTCTCCTAACTCCAAACTCCCCCCAAAAAGTCTGGAAGTGCCAAGAAAGAAGATAATACTGATCCACATGGCAGGCAATGATGGCAACACTGGAGCTGGCCCATCATTGCAACAGTGAACAACCCTGACCTGAAGCTTACTAACCTGTGTAAAGTATTGCATGGTCCTTTGCTGCTGCAGGAAGTTAGGACAGTCTGTGAGCTTGGGTCAACTAGCTCGAGAGATTTCTCCTGCCCTTTTGTATGCTGGTTTCATAATCAAAATCAGTTCTCCTCCTAGACTGAAACAGACGTAAGTTAGGATGGGGTTTCTCATATTCATGCTTCTTGAGTAAAATATTTCCAAGTAGGGACTACTCTTCCTGCTTGTGTTCAACTTGTTTTCTTTATTTAAGATGGAAATTCCTGTGTCACAGATATATATATCTATGGAAACAAGAAATTATCTTAATTATTCTTTTTAGAATAAAGGGCCCAGATTAGCTTTGGGTGAGCTTTTTCTCACTTGCTTAGAGCAAGTAGCATTTTTCCCATCTTCTTTAAAAGTGCACAGAAGAAAAATGGGAAACAACACACGCTGCACCATCTAAGCATGAGCCACGTTCTCAGTGAGAGCAAATCAGTTGAGAATATATCAAATCTGGGGGTCTGCCCAGAGGAGCTATGCTGTAGCTGGATTTCCCATGGCTTTGTTTTCTAGATACACGGAAGTGTGAGAAGYGTAAGGGAAGAAACACATGGGTAGTTTCCAAATGCAAGTGAAATAGCCTTCAAATCATAGAATCATAGAATCATTAAGGTTGGAAAAGACCTTTAAGATCATCGAGTCCAACCATCAACCCAGCACCCATGCCCACTAAACCATGTCCTGAAGCGCCACATCCACACGTGTTTTGAACACCTCCAGTGATGGTGACTCCACCACTTCCCTGGGCAGCCTGTTCCAATGCCTGACTACCCTTTTGGTGAAGAAATTTTTCCTAATATCCAATCTAAACCTCCCCTGGCGCAACTTGAGGCCATTTCCTCTCGTCCTATCGTTTGTTACTTGGGAGAAGAGACCAACACCCGCTTCTCTACAGCCTCCTTTCAGGTAGCTGTAGAGAGCAATAGGGTCTCCCCTCAGCCTCCTTTTCTCCAGGCTAAACAACCCCAGCTCCCTCAGCCGCTCCTCATAAGACCTGTTCTCCAGACACTTCACCAGCCTCATTGCCCTTCTCTGGACA